>CM042434.1:27583091-27995591 GCA_023631565.1 Gymnocephalus cernua | reverse complement strand
ATCACATGTTCTATTTTACGCCTTCTAAGCTCCATAGGATGGGTTTACTGACCAGTTATTTATGTTGGAAATGTCAGGAAGAACCAGGAACTCGTTTTACATGCAGTTTAGGAGTGTAAACTGGTTTACCCATTTTGGGAAAAAGTACTAGAATACATAGGCAAGTGGTTAGGTTCGACAGTACCTTTGTCACCAAGATTATGTCAATTGGGGGACCAAACAGTAATGCGCAATGTTTCAAAATATGACTTCACAGTGATTAAGGTTGGGGTAGTCACAGCTGCCCGAATTATTCTCAGATTATGGAAAAGTACATCACATATTAAAAAGTTGATGGAATTTATGTTAGAAATATTATCGTATGAACACGTTAGCCAGGAGCAATAATAATGATGGGGATTTTAAGAGGACTTAGGACAGTTTTTATCAGCTTATAGTACCTCTGGGACAAGGTAATGCATGGTTGTATTGTTATTACTAGTAGATGTTTATTTGTTTATGTAATGTAGGCCTTTGTACATTTTGTAACCAAATGTAAGGATACTATACTGTCTTTTTGTGTATATGTAAGTGAATAAAATCTTTAATGACAATTTCTTTTGCTTATGTCACATAAGATAACTTAGCATCCCACTATTTTTGTTTCTGATTGTGCATATATCAACAAAGTTTTGTCTATTTTGCTCTGCCTGGTGCAAAGGTGGTTGTGACCACATGTGTTATTTTACACAACATACTGTATGTCATGACAACCAGCCACCTGCTGAGCGTGAAGGTGGGGAGAGTCGGAGTGGAACTGCATGCCGCCAACCAAGACAACTTTACCCATGTGAATAATGTGAAGGAAAGTGTGCCAGATGACTTCCTGCTGCTTGAATCCAAGTTACACAAAAAAGCTTACTTCCAATTCCATTTCAGGTTCACCAGGGAATGTTCAAATTAGTGTGTTGTGTTTCTATTACTATCAAGACAAAAAAAATATACATTTAAGTAAACAGCTGGCACTTTTAGTATTTTCAACCTGGACCCTATTTTTCCACACATTGGTGGTAAAGTGACAAATGTGAACAAGAATCTTTGAAATTGGTCCAGTATTGAGCAAGAATTGCATAGAATGTTTTTAGTTCAGAAAATGAGGATCATAGAAGGAAATTTAATTCTAAACATCAGTATGCACAAACAACTTTAAAGCAAATGCTATAATGTAGTGTCAAACTTTGGGATTCATTGGATAATGATTTCAAGGGTAATAATATCTTTCAGTTCAAGAAAATGTATAAGACAAAAACACTGACAATATGAAGTTGCCAGATACATTTATTTTCTTTATTATTATTATTATTAGTTTTAAGAAAGCAGTGTCTGAAGAGAGTAAAATGTGTCTGGCAGATAAGTGCTGTAGCACAAAATGTTGATCTAATTTTTAGTTAAGAATTGCATAACCATGTCAGCTCCCATGAATGTTTTTCTCCACAGATTCATCTAATTTGGACTTTTCTATAAGCCAGCAACAAGCTGGCTGTGCAAAGATACATCAGTGCCAAAAAAAGAAATGTAAATCAGTAATCAAAACAAGCTGTGTGCGTGGTTTATTATTGTAAATGGACGTGAACTCCAATTATTCTCAGCATGCAGAAAGACTTACAGAAATGATACTAAATTCAGCACTGCAGAAGCATCTCATACAGTCAGAAACTGGGATAAATCCCATGTGCAAACACTTATATATAACTTAACATATATATATATAGTAAATTGCAATATTGTATACGCTCTGTAGCACTTTGAAATGTAAAGTGCAATACAAATAAAATGTATTATTATTATTATTATTACTTCTATCAATACTGGCAACACACAAGACAAATTGAGGTATTCGCTGCACCATATTCTAATGAAGAATATGGTGTAGACCTGCTTTATATGAAAAATGCCCTGAGATTATTAATGATGCCATATTATTCGGCACTACATTAATGAAACTGACTTGGCTTGATCAGAAAGCTCGTAAAAAGGGGAGATTTGTGCTGAGAATTATTTAAAAATTTTGATTCTATACAAGAGATGAATGCTGTCACTGTGGACGACACAGGTAAACTGTTGTCAGATTAGTTACAGTGTAACAACTTTCTATTCCCAAATGTTAACTAGTGACCCATTATGTTTTTTTTTTTTATCATTAAAAGATAGTAAGTATACGAAGCCCACAATTAAAAGGTAATAGGATAACAGTTGATATAAATTAAGCCTGCCAATTTCTTTATTATTTCAATCAAAACGTGCTTTCCATATCAAATATGTTAAAGCTTACAGAATGCTTTTTATTGTGATTACATACAGGTGCACTTGAGTCTAGAGATACAGAAGGAAGTGTGAAAGGGACAGCAGAGTCTACTCAGGGGCCGATTACAGAGGCAACAATTCAGCAACAGAACTCACAACCACAAGCTGCAAACAAGATGGATGAAGGTGATTCTGTAGAGAGTTTTGATTTCTTTGCTCAACCTCAGTCACAGAATGAACATACATTTGTTATCATCCTCAACAAACACCAAATGTTCTTATACCAAAGGTTTTCAATAGCAAAGGTGGAACAAATTGCAAGGGACTTACTGTGAAAAAAAAAACAATCTCTGTACTGTTCTGTTTCTTTGGCCTTGGTCAGTGATGGCCCTTTTATAAAGGGAGGCATGAACGGCTGGAAACACATTCACCAAAGGATAGTGGAACACAAAAAAGGAAGACACACAGAGATAGTGCAGAAGGTTACTTTTTGAGCAAGTGAAAAAAGAAACGTCAGGTGATGGGAGCATAGTGGATGTTGTTAAAGGCATAGGCAAATGTGGCCTTAGCTACAGGGGAGATAAAGAAGAGGCAGGTTATAGCTAAGAAGACACTTCATTTTCTGCATTTTGGTGAAATTTTCTGCCGTCGCCACGTGGAAAACCACATGCCGTGTTATCGCACGAACGTCATACGCGTGAAAAAACAAAAACGTTGGGGTTAGGGAAAGAATATTGGGGAAGGCTTTAGTAAAACAAAAAAACGACAAAAACACGACGGCTGACAAACGTCACACGCTTAGGAAAATATTAAATGGTTGAGTTTAGCAAAAGAACATTGGGGAAGGCTTTCTTTAAAAAAAAAACACACACAACTGACAAACACCACACACAGGACGCGATCTCCGCTCTCCCGGGTGAAAGTCCTGTGTCACCCAATAAGCAAAACAAAATGAGGAGTAGTTTGAGACTCTCACCTTCCGCTCTCTGTGTGTTGCCATTCCTAAACTCTGTTCGCTACATGAAACAACCAAAACATCCGAGCTAGCAAGCTACACGCTGAAAATAACAAGTTCTGAGAGAGAGAGAGAGAGAGAGAGAGAGAGAGAGAGAGAGAGAGAGAGAGAGACACGGTGTCGAATGAATATAACAAATTTAACACTTCAGCAGAGGTGTTGTAAAAAAAAACACTTTTGTAAAAAATTGCAATTTTTTTGTATAGTTCTTTAAAAATAAAAAGGAAACTTGTTTTAGGGACAATAAAGTTACTCTGGGCTGAGATTTCCTAGTAACCTTACCAAAAAGGCTCAGGATGCTGCAAATGTTGGTATAATATGAAAATGGCTGGTGGATTTAAGACAAAAAATAATTTATTGAACGAATCAAATTTGAACTTATGTGTCAGTAGCTTGTTGATCTTTACATTGTTACTTAATTTCCTATCCTGGCCTGGGACACATTCATACGGTTTGATGAAGTACTTATTGGACTTTAACTTATCTTTTCACTTACAATAACGAGCGTAGCTGTCCTCAATTTAGGTCATCCTGTATGACTATGTTTTTTCTGCATCCACCGTGTGTGTGTGTGTGTGTGTGCACGTCAGTCACGGAGGAGGGGGGGGGGGGGGGGGGGGGACTGAGCAGCAGCCCCCCCCCAGAGCCGACAGGATTGTAACAGCAGCTTTTAGTGACTTCAGAGTGAAAAAACTGTAACAAAATATCACGCTCCCGTCTCTAGTCTCCTTCAGCACACTAAGCGCACCGGCCCGTTTCTCTCTCCTACAGCGTTTCACTGCCTCAAAAAGGTGAAGGTACCTTCGACCAGAATGTCCAATAATTCAACAGATGATGTGAGAAAAGTAGGAAAGGAAAGGAAATAAATCAGCTGAAATTGTTTCCCTGATGTTTATGCGCTCATCTCTGGTGAAAGAGCGCTGGGTATCACAGCAGAAATCCAATACTATAATAATAAAATAAAACAATGCCCACCAACATACCAAGGCAGCCATCTGCGGCAACATATTTTAGATAGAAGAAATGTTTTTAAATAAGTATATGTTTACTTTTAGCTCTTATTCCTGACAGTGTTTAATCTTTTAAGGAGATTCGGTACAGCATTATTACGTACATGTACTGAAACTCCAGCTGCTACATGACATTCTGCAGCTCTTAATCAAACTGGACTTTCTCTAATTGGAGGTGTGTGTGTGTGTGTGTGTGTGTGTGTGTGTGTGTGTGTGTGTGTGTGTGTGTGTGTGTGTGTGTGTGTGTGTGTGTGTGTGTGTGTGTGTGTGTGTGTGTGCGTGCGTGCGTGTGTGTGCGTGTGCGTATGCGTGTGGTAGAGGTGATGAAGTGGTCACCACCTGCCTTGGTGCAATTTCCAGGTAATGAGCCTGCCGGAATGCAGTGTGACTTGTGCCAACTGTGAATCTCTGTCCCCCAGCTGTCTCGGATAACACATTTAATGAATAGAAAAATGTAACAAGGGCTTACAGTAAAAATGTGTGTTACTATAATATTGTCCTTTTTTTTACCAGTCAGCTAAAGACATTTTGAAAATCAGCTGGGAAATTCAGCTATAGGAATGTTATTTTGTGATGTGACCAAGCTTTCCAAAAACCCATAAACATAAATACAGGCTTTAAAGGTCCTGTCTACGACAGAACATCAATATAGCAGCAAACTTATATTTGCTATGTAAAGATATAGCGCAGTAATGGCGTCCTGAGAATTAAATCACACCCCGTCTGTGTGTGTTATAATCCGAGCTTCTCTGCTCTTTGTTTTGATATCCAGTCCAGCCATGTGTGCATTTTGGCATCGGTATTTGACAGCCTTGGGAATGAGAATGGGTTCTTGAAACTGTAGGGGTGCCCTTTGTGTCCATGTCCCACTGGCTGGCTGATCTGAGCACTGCGCACTGCCCTTGCCGGGTTTAAGCGGGAGGTCGGTGTTCTATTGCCATTAGCGCTGTTGGTGGCCTCATTTTTTCCACCCTTGCCCTCCCTTTGTGATCAGCTGAAAAGTGGTGACCTCCTTATGAGCACCAATCTCCCACAATGGCAGCAATTAGCCAGACATGTGCTCACAGAATAGCCTGTTTCCACCCATACATTCATGGTTTTCCCATGTCTACTATTTATAGCCTCAACACATACAGTAAAGTTTCTATTGTTTCCCCTCAAACTGTCTTGTGCTCTCATTGGCTCTTGGACTCCCTGACCAGATATTTAGCCTGCTTGATATCTGGAATTTTTTGCAAGGCATCCACAAGTTCACGCCGATTTTTTGTGTCAATTTGCAAGCACTGAGCCAACGCTGAGTTGCCTCTGATCAGGGGCTTTGGTTGGGCATTAACCCTTACATAATTCCTTATTATCAGGTTACTCCAACAAGTCCCTTGAGACTCTCCAGGTGATCCACAATGCTGCGGGATGTGTACTGACAACCAGTGGTGGAATGTAACGAAGTACAAATACTTTGTTACTGTACTTAAGTACAACCCCAAATCAGAAAAGTTGGGACAGTATGGAAAACACAAATAAAAAAAGAAAGTAGTGATTTCTAAATGTACTTTGACTTGTATTTCATTGCAGACAATACAACAGCACATAATTTAATGTGTTCCTCATGATTTTTATTGTTTTTGTTTCAAAAAAACAAAATTCCTATTTTGGTTCTTGCAACACATTTCAAAAAAAGTTGGAACAGTAAAGCATTTACCACTTTGTAATGTTGCCATTCCTTTTCACAACACTTAAAAGACGTTTAGGGACTGAAGACACCAAGTGATGAAGTGTTTCAGGTGTAATTTTGTCCCATTCTTGCTGCAAACAAGTCTTAAGGTGGGCAACAGTACGGGGTCTTCGTTGTCGCATTTTGCGCTTCAAAATGCGCCACACATTCTCTATTGGAGACAGGTCGGGACTGCAGGCAGGCCAGTCAAGTACCCGTATCCTCTTCCTCCGCAGCCAGGACTTTGTAATGTGTGCAGAATGTGGTTTTACATTATCTTGTTGAAATATGCATGGACGTCCCTGGAAAAGATGTCTTCTTGAAGGCAGCATATTGTGCTCCAAAATCTCTATGTACTTTTCAGCATTAATGGTGCCATCACAGAAGTGCAAGTTACCTTTGCGCGTGCACACACACACGCACACACAAACGCACACATTGCGCGCACGCGCGCACACACACACACACACACACACACACAACTCTTGTGAGGCCAGTTCTTCGTCTGTATACTCGGGTTGGAATAAATAAGGACGACCATCAAACTCAAAAGCCTCTTCCATATGTTCAATATCTTCGATATTCTCCATAGTTACGTTACTCCAAGCTTCTTCCCTTGTGAACACCTCCGCTCTTCACGCTACACTGTACCCTCCTCCGACCTACACTGTTATTTATCTTGCTACAACTGAATTCACACGGGACTTCAGCACGAGACTGCCGCTAGCCGTCTTAGTTATTTACTGAACAGGTCACAGGCATAATTCTGTAATTCTGCCTATTTCCATGTAGTTACATATTTAATAATATGCTCAAAACCACTACAGCGCTCAATTACCTATTTTTGAGGGGAAATAAACCCCCAAAAAATTGCTGCGAATGCATCACCGGTCCTCCGGAGGACATCCACCAGACCAGCAGGCGCTCTCGTGATTGCTGTCGGCCACGGCAAGCGAGGACAGCGGGCAGGAAGCAGAAGCACAGCCGCCGGTCGGAAACTAACACAACGATCCCCACAGCAGAGAATACTACTCTCCAATGCCAGATGGATCGCACACAAAATGGATATATATTTATGCCCCCATAACTGCCGTTTAGCTAAGTGGGAACAATGGGCATTAGCTGCAGCAGCTCCGTGTAGGTAGCTGCTATTGCGCTAATTGTTTTTGCTATAGCCAGGTCTCGCATAGTTATATTTAGCAAGATTAACGTAAAAATTGGCCGGAGTTCTCCTTTAATATACAACCTGTATATTTATTTTAAAAACACTCCCGGCCCTCCTCAGCTGTGAAGCCACGTACTTGTTGTCCAAGCCTGTGTGTTCTCGCTAGATAAACGTGTGCAGCATTCACTGTCCCGTGGAAAATAATGCAAAGTGGAGCTTCATGCAGATCACCCTAATAGATAACCAGAATTGTAAGTCAGAATGTAAACTGGGCCACAGATGGTAAGCACAATTACATTAACCTAAATCTAACTTAATTAGATTCAGTACTTCCTCCACCACTGCTGACAACAACTAGGAAAAGAGACCATGGTTCTCCTGTATGAGCTACACTGCACTGGCTCCCTGTAAAATCCAGACTTAAAATTAAAATCCTTCAACCACTTACAAAGCTCTTAATGTTCAGGCACCGTCATATCTTAAAGAGCTCATACACAAACGGAGTGCAAGCATGCAACAACATTGACTTAACAGCCGCCAGTATCATTAATAAAGGAAATAGGATTTTCTGAAAGTTAGTCTACACTTAGAACCTTTAAGCCTACATGGATGCGTATTTCTAAAAGCTATGGATGGAACAGCTACGGATCAACCATATCAACAGATCAATCGTCATGACAAGTAAGCAAACTCCACTGATGAAAGTCATGTGATATGGTCTAAAGCATTGGAAAAAGCTAGTGACCAGTAACTCCCATGTTGACAAATCGGGCCAAAGGATCAAAACATATGGTAAATGCACTTTTTTTGGTACATGATAAACTTAATTACATGTAATCTCATCAATCACGATTACTTGTTCTAATGCAACTCAGCGCTGTGGTGGTAGGTAAAATGCCCTGAAACAAGTCTCTCTGTCTGCATCTTTGGTGCTGAATATGTCTCAAAGGGCTTTTATTCTGGGTGCAATTGCCTGCAGGCTTATCAAAATGCTGGCTGTACAGAGAGACTACATTTAAATCCCAGAGTATCCGCACCACACGTGACATTTGCTCACCTGAAATTGCCTCATTAGTCATCTACAGGCAATAAAAGCAGGCACCTTCCCTTACAGGACTTATAAGTGCAGATACAGACACACATTTACACAGGCAACTATTTGGTAGCTGGAATTTCCAACAGCTTGGTAATCAACACCTCCACATTTTTAAAATGAACATTTGTGAATTCACTGTGGTTTGTTGAGTTTCACTCACTGCCATCATTATCAATTTCTCTTCAATGTCCACTGATGAATAACACGGCACACTCTTTCCTATTGGTCGCTAGGCTGGAGTGGGTGTGGCTTGCCTGCGTCACAGGGCTGTAGGAGTTTACAAAGCGGAAGTTAAGGACACACTGAGAGAACAGTCAGAGAGGAAGGACATGTGCTTCTAAATGTCGTGAGGAAGGAATCCTCTGTCCCCCATCAAGCTGTGTTCATGTACCTTGTCCGCATCTTAAATGTTTGTCAAATGAACCGTCAATGGAGCAATGACTGAGCTGGTCAAAAGACAGAGTGAAGTGGCGCCGGGGCTACGATGAGAGGTAGACCACCTACCTTTGACTTTAGCCTGGCGGACTAGCGCTTAGCTCTGTAGTTTCATATGCACGGGCTGCTAAAACTCTGGAAGCCCTTGATGTAACGATAGCATCAAGTTTTCCCAGGGTTGAGGTTATGCCGTGGCACAAGCAAAGAAAACAGGCTACACCCTCCTAAAATCGCAATGGCTGCACCTGATTGGATGAACGCTACACTCGTGGGATCTCAAAACTGACCAACATGGCAGCTCGTTTCAAAACTTTCACTTATTTTATGGAAGTAGTGTTGAGTGTCAGTGACGGAGGGGGGGGGGTGCTTTTATGGCAATCCTGCCAGAGGGGAGAGGTTTAAACAGTGAGAGGAATATCAAATGAACAAAATTAGTGAATTGACTGTGGTTTGTTGAGTTTAACTCACTGCCTGCACAGTCTAAATCACACTCTATCACCCAGTTATTTCCCACCACTTATTATAACAAGTAAATGATTTACAAAATACCGTACTCAATATCAGTTTTTAGGTAACAACAGCTGAACAGCTGGAAGATATCTCAGTTTCTGAGAAAGCCCTTGAAACTATTTCTCCCTGACTGCTGTCTTAGTGAAGCCCTTGAAACTGTTTTCATGCTTTCACGGTATTATAATTGGAAAGTGCAGATAAATACCTCTGCACCAACAGGAGAAAGTATGCCTGTACTTTTTTTAATTTCAAATGAGGTGAGCTACTGTACTGCTGAGAGCAGAGTGACGGCTGGCTGTGAGATCTCAACTCCATGTTAATGAGCAGAGTTGTAGTGCAGCTATGGACAAATGACAGCAGGTGTGATTGACCTCTGTGCCTTATATTGTCTGTGGCAGGAGTGGCAGTCTCCACAAATCATGGAAGGATAGCTGAGGATGCTGGTAAAGCTTTTTATAAAAACGTAACTTTCTGAGGAAAGTACTGTAATATCGCTAAAACATGCACATACTGTACATCTTTCCCACAAGCAAAAGCAGACATGCTGGTCGAGAAACTTGGCCAAGCTGCTGCCAGTGTGAGCGTACAGTGAAACTCAATCTATGGACCTCACTGAGAACAGTTTGCACTGTGCTGAATTTTGCAATTCAAAAAAGCCTGCTGCCACTAGCTGCCACTTTCGAAAAAGACAATATTCCAACTTAGCTGTTTACATGGCTAATGAAAGTTAATATTCCACTAATATTCCCATTTAGCTACATGCAGCCATGCAAAAAGGAAGTTTTCCACCGGTGGCAGACTTGTTGGACCGTGCGAACACAGCCTCCCCCATTCCTTCAACCATCATCATTCAACCACCTTCTTGAAAAGGTCGGCGTTGTGATGTTTGTGCATATCCGTAAACTTGTTGATATCTAAGTAAGACAAGGGGGCAATATATCGATATTATATCTATATCGTGATATGAGATATATAGATATCGTCTTAGATTTCGTCTTAGATTTTGGATATCGTAACATCGTTGTATGGTAAGTGTTTTCTTTTCCTGGTTTTTAGGCTGCATTACAGTAATGTCCTACCATACTGTTCTAGCATCTCTATTATTTGTCTTTAACCACATAGTCATATATTTAAATTGTTGATGATTATTTATCTAAAATCTAATTGTGAAAATATTTTGTGAAAGCACCAATTGTCAACCCTACAATATTGCTGCAATATCGACATTGAGGTATTTGGTCAATAATATCGGGATATCTGATTTTCTCCATATCGCCCAGCCCTATATACAAGTCATTCAGAATGTTTAAAAGTAGCTGTATTACTCCTTCCGACAAGAGATGTGGGCTTTTCTTTTGGCCATGCATCTTTATCGCAACCCTTCAAACTGTTGACTGGTTGGTTTGTGTACAAGTGACAACCATAGCAACGCACAGAGCTGACCATAAGCCGTAAACAGGCAAGAGGCTGTACCTGTAACTGAAAAACCCTGATTGAGACACATTCTGAATGTGCTGTATACATGTCCAAAGAATGCTTCTAAAACCAGAAAAAACTGCTTATTCCAAATGTATTAATCTGAAAATGCTATATTCAGAAAAAGGCCTTATTCTGAATATCCAAACGGAATATGCTGTTTACGTGACCTGTATCATATTCAATATTGTCATATTTGGAATAATAGTGAAATATTAGTGTGCGTATACACATACTCACTGATTCTAGACATTTGTTGGTGTTTTCATTTTTCAATGCATTCACATAAAAAAGTACATTCTCTTAAGAGTGGAGCAAGGTACAAGCAACAAAGCCCTGATCATACAACCTCTCTGACCTCCTGGAAATATAACGCTGCAGTAACCCAGAATGTAAGTAGGAGTTCTAAATGTTTGACTCAAATTCTGAATTTGAAGCAGAGTCAGTAAAAATATCAAAATGGGTATAATATGGGATCTTTCAGTGGACCAGATTTCTCAATGATCAATCCAAGACATCAACAGTGTTTCCAAACGTTTTTATAAATGCTTCTAAAATGTTTGACTGCTAAAGAGTAGTAACTAAAGCCTCACGAAGCCGTGTGACTATGGCAGAGGCTACTGAACAATACTGAGCATGAATGTGATATGCACTACGTATGTTTCTACATGATAAGACTAGGGATGAACAATTATTCAAAATGTTATAGAAATCGCAATATGGCCTAGTGCAATTTTGCAGAAAGCACAATCGCAGAAAGCACAATATATGTTGAAGGCGAAATGTTTAAAAAATACCATTTTAAATTAGACATTATGGTGCAGAGATGTCCTGACCTAGACATCATATTCTACAGACTTTTAAAAAACATCCATGTTTGGTACAAATCGCTGCACAAATTAC
The DNA here is from genome assembly GCA_023631565.1 of Gymnocephalus cernua. Classification (NCBI taxonomy): domain Eukaryota; kingdom Metazoa; phylum Chordata; class Actinopteri; order Perciformes; family Percidae; genus Gymnocephalus; species Gymnocephalus cernua. Next base: position 27,983,987 of record CM042434.1, on the reverse strand, counting down.
GCCAAAATCATTTAAATGTTTTTCAAAGAAAGTGAGAATAAAAATGTAAAAATGATCTTTCCCATCATTCCAAATAATCGCAATTAAAAAGAAAAAAAGGGAATATGCTTTTCTACAGGCTAGTGGTGTGACAAAACACTCAGCTCACGAGACGAGATTTTAAAGAAAACTTAAATGATGAAATAGGACTGGAAAAATTGTCGCAAAATGAAAAATGAGCACTGTGAAAGGTTTTGCCACAAACTCAAAAGGCTTCTCTCTTGTATTAATAACCTCTTCATAACTAATAGCTGTGGCGTCCCTCACTCCTCCCAAACCTGGCCATACAACCAATTAATCAAAAACATTTTTTTGATTGAATTTTCTTTAGCCTGTTTTATTTTCATGACCGTTTGTAATGGCTCTTTAATGTTTTATGTAAAGCACTTTAAATTACCTTGTTGCTAAAAGGTGCTATAGAAATAAAGTTGCCTTGTCTTGCCCTACATCTATGGAGCTAGATCAGTGACAATAACCTGTGGTATTGAAAATAAAAATTGGCATTGAAACAACAAATACTGGCACTGCAAAATGTTGAACTGAAATATAAAACACAAACGTCAAAAAGTTATAATCTCACAATCATATTATATTATTTCAATTTGACATTTGTTTGCATTATGATAGGTTATTCAATTCAATCATTCATTTAATCATTCCATTCATTCCATTGACTGCCATTCATTTTGGCGTCACTTTGACAGCCAATAACTTTACATCTGAAGCGTTTAAAGACTTTATTTGTCCATTGTTTATTTCTAAAGAAACACGACAATGTATAAAAGGCTCCATTACCTTGTATCTCACGTTTTGTGTCTACGTAGCAGACTTTTTATAAAAATAGGCTAACGATTGTGTTATAACCACGCAACCTACTGTCGCATAGTAGAGGAATTACCGTATAGTACAGGAGAAGCTGGCAGGCAGTTTGGACTTACATTAGCTGTTTAGTTTAATTACTAATGTTAACTAGCATTTTAGTTAGCAATAATTAGCCTGTGCCTATGTTATCTTCTTACATATACCTACGCTCTCCGTCTCTGCAAGATTGGGAATGATTGAAATTTCTCTTGGCACAGCTACCAGAAGACTTACAACGTTCAGACACGTTGGTCACGTCACATCTACGTCGGGAAGCTCAGTTTGCAGCTGCGCAGTAACGCTCAGCTATCACCGGAAAAGTGCTTCTAATAGACTTCACTGGTCTCCGTCCAGAGCAACGGGATCTGTTAAGGTTCTTTTATGCTCGACGCATTGGACTGCCGGCACGTCCGATTTATGGCGTGCGAGCAGAGGGCGCACACCAGTCTATTTTTTTCAGCGGCGCGCGACAAACTGGAAACATGAAGCATGAACGAGCTCCTGGGAAACCGGATGCCAGGACTCGCCAAGTGACTGCAAGTCTCTCTGGTAAACTTATTGGGTAAGATAAGTTATTTTATGGTGAATGAAACGCTTGATCCGACCAAGTAGCTCATCCAATCAAATCGAAGCATTCACGTCAATGCTACTGCCAGTTCTGCCGTTGTTTATCTTTTTCTTCTTCTTCTAGTCTGTAGAAAGAGCAACATCAGTAGTCTTTCCTCATTAGCGCCACCTCTGTTCAGGAGAAGACTGCAACTAGTGTTGCGACCACCAGCGCGAGTATAAATAGTCACGGCGATCCCGTGATGTCACGATGGCGCGCGCCACTTTGGGAGCGGGCAGTATAATTAAACATTTAGTCCATTTCTTTAACTGTCTATGGTTAGAGCTTACACACTGCCTGTGTGACACGCACGTCTAAGGCCCGAAAACACGTGCATGCTAGAAATAGAACCAACCCCTACTTTTCACGCGACATGCAAGCGTGTTGGAAGCGTTTCCAGGCAAAATAGAATAGGAAAAGATGTTTATATGTCATTGACACAAATACATATTAATAAATGACATGTTGATGTTTGAAAGTCTCTAGGTTTTGACATAAATGCAGATATAGGCTAAATGTAAATTTAACATTTTTTTCAAATATTGCACCTGTCAATACAGAACAAAATATTCTGTAGCCTATTTTGCCGTCAATACTGCCGACGTTGTCTTGGCTGTAATCCAATCAGTATATATTTATGTTTAGCATGAAGTATCCTACTGCTTGAGTGCAGTAAATCAATGGGAAACATACATGTACATACCGACACGTTTCTGGTGTGCAAAAGACACGCAACAGAAACGCCACGGTCACGCGACGCAGCCAGTGTGTAGCCGGCGTAACGGCTCCTACAGTGGTCTTTGCTCCTGTCTGGCACCGAACACCCTGCGATGCCATCCAGCTCTGTGCCTCAGCGCGCTATTTAGGCCGGCGACCGATTGGCTGCGTGGCGTGAGCGTGGCGTGAGCGTGGCGTGAGCGTGGCGTGTCAGCTGCGTGGCGGCTGCATGGATTTATCTGTCTTTGCACGCCAGAAACGTGTCTGACGCAGCGCTGCTGCTGTTGTACACATGTATGTTTCCCATTGATTTACTGCACTCAAGCAGTATACTTCATGTTAAACATACTGATTTGATTACAGCAAAGACAACGTCGGCAGTATTGACGGCAAAATAGGCTACAGTATTGACAGGTGCGAAATTTGAAAATCAATAATATTTTTTATTTTTTTATTTTACATTTATATCTGCATTTATGTGAAAACCTAGAGACTTTCAAACATCAACATGTCATTTATTAATATGTATTTGTGTCAAAATGACGCTTCCAACACGCTTGCGTGTCACGTGAAAAATAGCCGTTGGTTCTATTTCTAGCAGGCACGCGTTTTTCGTGCGTGTCACACAGGCAGTTTGCAAGCTCTAACCTGTTAACAGAATTAGCTCCACACATAGTTCATTATAGGCTAAGTCTTAAATATATTTGGAATATCCATTGAAGTATTCAAGTTACTCTCAGGTGTGTCCAGTTTGCAACGTCGCATAGCATTACTGTATGTGCTGGGGTACATTTTCACATCATTTATATACAAGTGGACACCTGATTATTATCCCCATATTGATATAAATACACCCAAAACATGCTTTTAGGGATATTGTAGTCAAATATAGTGATTGTGATGTCATAACGCAGCAACAAAGTAATCTGTATTTTCTGTCTATAAAAAACTACTAATCGATTAAAGGTTAGGGCTGGTGGTATTTTTTAATCAAAAAATCCAATTAAAGATCCAAACCACAGCATGATGAATCTTCTTCCTCCAAAAACACATCAATGAGCAACATCTTGTTAAAAACACATCAATGAGCAACATCTTGTTAAAAACACATCAATGAGCAACATCTTGTTAAAAACACATCAATGAGCACCATGTTGTTAGGAAGTGATTAGCTAGTAGTACACAGGTCATACTGTACAGGTAGCTACAGTGCATGTGAATACGCAAGTCAAGGTGCATTAATTTACTACAAATTGTTTAAGATTCTTTAACCCCCAGGCCACCAACACACATCCTATATGCATGTTAAATGTCCAATATGTACTGTAATAAATCCAAAAATAACCCCAATGCCTCTTCAGATATTAAGGAAACATGTTAAGCTGAAATACTATCTTTTCTAACAACAATGCTAATGTCAGTATTTTTTCTTTTTGAAATTTACAATCTGCCAGATATACCTGTAAACAGGTAAACCCAGCACACTACAGCTGTCACGTTAGTACAGCCATGAAAACAGCAAACAAATGAACGGGATCAAGTAAGAGCGGGGGAGACAACTCTCTCCAGTATTTTGAATTTGTACTGCAGTAACTACTTTAAACACTAGCTGTCAGTATTACATATTGGACCTTTAAAGATTGACGTTTTCAGTAGAAATAAATGGGCTTAGGAATGTTGGAGAGACAGTTTTCTTTTTCATAATAAAACACAAAATTCTGCACAAACAGTTATATTTTATTATAACATTTGTTATCATTTTGTGTTTTATTTGGGGGGGGGGGTGGGGGTGCTCAAAGGGGGTCTCGCCCAGGGTGTAATTCAATGTAGAACCGCTACTGACACACACACACACACACACACACACACACACACACACACACACACACACACACACACACACACACACACACACACACACACACACACAGTTTATTTTTAAATGAGTCGAAAGCAGAAAGAAAAACCTAACTTTACTTTTAATGATATTAAACAAAGAGAAATGTTCTCCCCTTGTCTAAAAATGGTCATGAATCAATACAAGAGCAGTCTACTTCCTTGTTTATTTATCTATCTATCTATCTATCTATCTATCTATCTATCTATCAATCTATCAATCTATCAATCTATCTATCTATCAATCTATCAATCTATCTATCTATCAATCTATCTATCAATCAATCTATCTATCTATCTATCTATCTATCTATCTATCTATCTATCTATCTATCTATCTGTCAATCTATCTATCTATCTATCTATCTATCTATCTATCTATCTATCTATCAATCTATCAATCTATCAATCTATCTATCTATCAATCTATCTATCTGTCAATCTATCTGTCAATCAATCTATCTATCTATCAATCTATCAATCTATCTATCTATCAATCTATCTATCTATCAATCTATCTATCTGTCTATCTATCTGTCAATCAATCTATCTATCTATCTATCTATCTATCTATCTATCTATCTATCTATCTATCTATCTATCTATCTATCTATCTATCTATCGGATACTTGAGAGCCCTTTTCTGTTAAATGTTTATACTTTGAAGTCACCTGGCATCTGTATTTTGGGCTTTCCTTTAATTTATTAAGACATGTCCACTATAAACTGATGCAGAAAAGGCAGAAATCGTAAAAAATAAAATAAAAAATGGTGTGCTCGAGGACCCCCAGATCCCCCACTTAATGTTCAATGTCCCCACCAACGTTGAAACGAAACCTACGCTTACCTTCTACGGTCTCCCGAGACTGCAATGCGATCATCTAACTCATCCGAGTATAAGAACGTATTACTTATTAATATAATCTGCATACAAATTGTATATTTCGGCAGTGGGGAGATGGAAGAGAAAAACAAAATAAGAAGGAGAAATAAGAGTGAGAAACATAAGAAAGTTGATCAAGCCAGAGAGAAGGGAGGGTTAATACTCACAGCACACAGCTGGTAATGCCACATAGACGAAGAGAACAGTCACCGAGGAGAAACACTCTGGCAACATTTTAAATCGGGTCCTGTCATAAAGACACAAGTTCAAGAGCATGACATATCTGCAAGAAAACGCACGCGTCTGCTCCACGACACATTAATGATTACGTGTTTAACTGAGACCATTGGATTAAAGCGAGACAGTCCAGCCTATACAATCACATGATTGATCAGAACAAAACTCTGAACAGGATTCGCCGTATCGAGCATCATAATTCCCGCTTTGAACTGTTTGCAGAGCGCAGACACACTTCTCCCTGTCGACAGGAGAGCTACTAAAGGAATATGATAGTTACAGTAAGGACACGAGCACGGAATGATTGCAATAAATTCACTGTAGACATGAACAGACCAGAGGAATATGAAGCCCAATCTCACTCTAATTAACTCAATATTCATAATTAAGTCCTAGAGCAGGCCTATCATTAATAAATACACTAGTATTTTACAAACCTCCATGTGGAATACAACAATCTGTAATAAATGAAAACGCAAAGTAGGCTAAACTTAATTAAACTTACCTCAGTTTTTTCGATGTCCTCACAAACCCATTGCGTTGTTTCCGTTTACTAAAATTAAAATATGGCAAAGAAAACTTAAACGGACATCGTTCAAGTGTTGCATGTGATATCCAGATGGAAGCAGAATCCCAAACTGTAGGCTGCTGCGGTGTCGCTGCACGTCCGCGTTTGCATTTAAAATCCGAGAGGACAGAACAGTGAGTGGTGGAGGACTCGCCTATGGAAGACCATAGGAGACTTAATTCAAGTGATAATGTAAACTTCAAAATTAAAAATGTAATTTCTCAATAGCATTTTAATTTGTGTTGACTAAAAATGAAAATGCAATAACACAATTTGCATTTTCACATACTTTCACTAGATTAGGGCCACATGTAAAAAAAAGTCTAAAGTCAGAATTCAGACTCTAATTTCAGAATTCTGACTTTAATCTCAGCGATCCCATCGGTGACTGCTCTGTTTATGACACTGCGGCTGTGCTTTCTAACATGCTGTCAGTGTGCTAACTGAACACCGTTAGCCTTTACAACAGAGCCCTTGTTAGATGTTTCTATAAAGGGTTCTTTGTTGATTTGTGTTTGTCACTGTGCAACGTGACGTAAATGCAATGCGCCATGACGTAGAAGTCCCCCAGTGGACATAACAACAACCACATGCTGATAGTGGCATTGGCACTGCATACGCAAGTAGTGTAGCCTAGTACATATCAATAATAGCTTATTACATATTTGAACATAATTTGGAATTTAAAAAAATAAGAAAGATGAAGATTGACAGCTCTACTTTACAGTACTCTGGAAACCACCATCCACACTATCACCAAAAGCCCACACCTCCTTTGGCCACCACTCCTTCCAGTTCTCAGCTGCACTTCAAAAAACCCTGAAACTCAAAACCCTTATCTCACTAACTGCCTTCAAAGTACGTCTGTCTGAGCTCCTGTCCGATCACTGTACGTGCTAACCGTTCTCCATCATTCATGCTCTGCTCTCACACCCTGTTACAATGACGACTGGAGAAGAGGTTTTTCAAGTTCCCAATTTGTGTTTTATTAACAAAAATGACACTAAACCATACTCAAAACCAAAATACAAAACAGAACATTAAACTGAGGCCAAATAACAATAAACCCGGCAACCTCACACCAAGCTGCCAAGATTCCTCCCGCCTTCTTCTCCTGAAGCCCTTTTAACTCAGCCTCCCCTAATTAGAACCAACCACCTGCACAGGCGATTATTGGGTGAGCTATCCTGAGCAAGCAGCAGTAACACTTACATAGACTAGAAATAGATCATAATTCACACTAACTGTTCATGTTTTGTTTTGTTTGGCTCTACACTACATCTCATCAATGTTATAGAATGTATATTGTGTTATTATCATATCACTTTCGCATACCCTTCGTCTTACACCTCACCTTGACACAGTTTTGTAATCCTTACTTAATCTGCACTTTATGTAGCCTTTTGTATTCTGTATTCCTGTATTGTATTGAATATGAAACTGTATGTTGTTATGCTTTTCTTGGCCAGGTCCGCGTTGCAAATGAGAACCTATGCTCAACGGCCTACCTGGTGAAATAAAAAAATTGTCTGATGCATGGAATCAGTTGCATGTTGTGAATCCTATTCAATACAAAGGTGTCCATAATGGTCCACATAACCTTATTGTTAATTGGCAGGATGGTGTGTTCTGGATGGTGGGTTCTGTATCATCCCTTCCTTTTGTGGACAAAAATGCATTAGGAGATGAAAGGCATGGGAGTTTGGGAGAGAAAGGGAGACACTCTATATGGAGTCAGCCTCTATCCATTTGGCCCACATATTGAGAAATGTCTCAGTGACACTGAGATTAAAGTCTGGAAATAATGTAAGTGAAGAGTAGAGAGCCCATTACCTCTGTGTCCCAGCTGTCATAGATTACAGCCTTTTCATTTCTCCACTGCTGCTCTGGAGAGCAGGCAAATCACATATATGTGGCTATATGTGGCAAATCCACTGGAGGTCTGAAGGGCTGACATTAGAAAGTCTGCAATAGAGCCATGTCATTTATTAATACAATCTTTACACTTCTGTCAGACTGGTATCTGCTCATTATCAAATCTCTTGGATTTTCAAAAAGAAACAAGCCCTGACTAGTAAACCTCCAAACAGCGAGGGACATCTGAAACAACACTGCAATGTTTCCCAGAGAGCCTGAATTGGACCAAAGGTGCCAGCACCCTAATTCAGCAGTTGCATGTGTCTTGGATATATGTATACGTGTATATTGGTAATACACTGTATATCCCACTTTAAATGTATTCTTGTATGTATTTAGTTCCAAACAACATAGTTTTCCACCAATGTTGAAACTAGCAGCCTGGGACTAAATCAATTCATTTCAATGGAATTGCCATTGAGTTGAAGTGCAAGTGTGTGTGTGTGTGTGTGTGTGTGTGTGGTGAGCAGTGTTGGGCAAGTTACTTCCAAAATGTAATACATTAATGTTATTATACTGTCTCTGAATTGTAATGCTTTACACTACTTTTGTGTTACTTTTGAGTTCACCAAAATAACAGAAGCGGAAGTAGGCTATGGCTTGGCAGGTAGCTTGTGAATTTCACCACGGGAACAATAAAGTCTCATCTTTATTCATCATAGTTTATTCATAATATTTTGTATATATAACTAACTGAAGCTATAAAATAGAGAAGTAAAATGTACAATAGACAAGTAGGAGAAAATGAAAATATACGGTATAGTTACTTTCCACCGCTGATAAAATGTAGGCCTAATGCTAATATTTATATAAGCCTAAACATTAATTCTCGACATGTTTATATCTGTCAGTTGCTAGGACACACTGCTGTTGTCCGTACCGTCACCTGTTGGGACACAGATGTTGTCAGTACTGTTACCTGTTGGGACACAGATGTTGTCAGTACGGTTACCTGTTGGGACACAGATGTTGTCAGTACGGTTACCTGTTGGGACACAGATGTTGTCAGTACGGTTACCTGTTGGGACACAGATGTTGTCAGTACGGTTACCTGTTGGGACACAGATGTTGTCAGTACGGTTACCTGTTGGGACACAGATGTTGTCAGTACGGTTACCTGTTGGGACACAGATGTTGTCAGTACGGTTACCTGTTGGGACACAGATGTTGTCAGTATGGTTACCTGTTGGGACACAGATGTTGTCAGTATGGTTACCTGTTGGGACACAGATGTTGTCAGTACGGTTACCTGTTGGGACAGAGATGTTGTCATTACGGTTACCTGTTGGGACACAGATGTTGTCAGTACGGTTACCTGTTGGGACAGAGATGTTGTCAGTACGGTTACCTGTTGGGACAGAGATGTTGTCATTACGGTTACCTGTTGGGACACAGATGTTGTCAGTATGGTTACCTGTTGGGACACAGATGTTTTCCGTACCGTCTCTGGTTCTGGCTCTGACCAGGGGGACAGTGACAGGATAGCTTTCTTCAATGCAGCGTAATAACCCCTGAAAATAATGTCCATCTCACAAATGTATCCGTCTCTGCAGCCATTTCAACCACCGAATTCCAGCAACAGGAAATAACACTCAAGGACTTTTTTTTTCTCTGCTGAAAAATGTTTCGTGGTGTTGGTGAATTCTTAATAAAGGGTTAAAATGCGTTGTAACTCGCGTTACTGAGATTGTAACGGGTTTAATATTACCAAGATTTCATTAGCAATGCGTTATATTACTGCATTACAGCAAAAAGGAATACACAAGGAATACTGTAATTGCGTTACTCCCAACACTGGCGGTGAGGGAAGTTTGTGTTAACTACAGAGCATATCATGTAGCCTATTCATAGTTAAACCCCACTCTCAGCCCTGCTTCCTGGCTTCACACTTAATAACACACATTAGATTGGTAGGAACGTATGTAGCCTTCTACTGTACTGTAAGAAGCGTCACTCAGTAACACACTGCCTGTCACTTCTATCAGCACCAGACATTAGCTGTTTGGCCAATTTTAAATTCTAAGCAGGTTTTGAGTATGAAAATTGTTTGCATTGGAAGAGTAACACTATAATACTCAAAGAAGGCAGAATGTATAGTAAAAATGTTTTTGAGTGCGGTCTTGGTGTAAACGTTTTGTCACACAATGCAATGTACAAAGGAAATGGAGGAATTATAATAGGAGTACTAAATAAATTGAGGATGGTGCTGAGAGCAGCTTAAGAATTTTTGAAAACAGAAAAGGAAGTATTATATATTTAAAGCAGCTATCATTTTTTATTTTTATAATAAAGTATGAAATGACAATGTGAAAGCAATTCGTAAAGGGCTCTGTCATGGTGAAGAACCTACATGAAATGATCAACTCGGCTTCACAGAGCTTTAAAGTGAGTGTCTGCTCATTGTTTAGCTGTCCAGCACAGAACGTCATTGTTTTGGTTCACTCCAACGGCTCTCATAACGTCATATTCGGCCACTGCAGGCAGCTATTTTCTTTCAATCAATTTATTTTTCAATTTATACAGGTTACGCACCCAATGTTACACCTAAAAAAGAATGGTACATTACACAGATACTGGACTCAGACAACAGCTTAGGTGGGATTTACGCTTCTGCGGAGGCTCCATGCAGCGATTTCTCCGCAGCCTACGTAAGTTGGTGTCTGCGTCAATCTATTTGAGAATAGCAGGGCCGGCATGTGTGCGCATGTGGGAAGTGTGTGCAGAGCAAGTGAGAGTAACCATGCAGATCCACCTGGCTGTGCCTCACTCCACTTTATTCCTACGGGTGACGTCAAGCGACTTTAACACACCAGCAATCCTGGGAAGGCGGCGCTGCATTTGAAAAAATGTGTCTCCCCTGTTCTTTCTGACCGGAAAAGTTAACCCTCTCCTTGATTTCATGTTGATTACTGAGAAGGAGAACCCAGAAATAAGTAGGGGGAAATGCAACGCTACCAAGCCATGGCCAAGCGGACCAATCACTGTTGGTGTCACCCCGACGTGTAGCAAAAGTTTTTGAGAGATGCATGTCAGGCTGCAAAGTAGGGCCCGTATTTCCACGTACCTACGTATGTACCCGCAGTGTTGATTTAACGCAGAAGCATAAATGTGCCTTTACCATGCAAACAATCAGACAAAAGAAAGAAGAGATTTTAACCCAACCTACAGTGCCCGGAAACTCCCCTACACCATGAATAACAGAGTGAGTAAGATCCACCAGCTCAGGCAGGTGAGACGGCGGTTCAAGGAGGTCAGGGAGGAGAGGGGGGCTCTCACAGAGCTGCGCAGCATCCTCTGCAGGAAGCTCAAGACCTTGAAGAGAGTTGAGTGGCAGTGACGGAGAGGGCCAGGAAGCAAACTGCCTTAGTAGAGCATCCATTTGGGTTTACAAAACAGCTGCTAGAGCAGATGTGCAACGATCCAGGGAGCAAGATCTGGGCCACTGTAAGTCTTTGATTGATCCACCTGCAGGAAGGGGGTCCAGGAGGCAAGAGCAAGCTCTGCCTCAGGACCAAGCAGGTACCTTATAAGGTATACAAACCCCCCCCCCCAATGTTAGTCCACAGGCGCTGGAGGATCCTGATGGTGATCTGGAGGAGAGGCGAGGTAGCTAATCAGTCGCATGCAGATCCAAGGGAGGAAGAGTCTAAGAACATTGATCAATTCAATTACATTTTATTTATAGTGTCAAATCACAACAGGAGTTATCTCAGGACACTTTACATATAGAGTGGATCTACACCACACAACAGGGGTCTTCAATGTTTTTTAGGCCAAGGACTCCTCATTTGAAAAAGAGATGGAGCAGGGACCCTTTACTACATATACCTATTGTATAAAATATGAGGATTAAATATAAATTGCATATTACACTAGGCCTACAATAACGTGTAGGGCGGCCTAAAGCCTTCACACATACCTTTTTATGGTGCATACAATACTAAGCTATTAAAATAATAATTGCTGACATATTTATTCATCATGTTTAATGTTAGAATGTGGCACAGTGAATCCTCAAGCTTAACTGTATCAATGGATGGCTACCTACTGTACCTATAGGCCAGTAAGTCTATTTATCAATGTTGTGTAAATTAAAAAAAAAAGATTTATCTTTACAAATAATATGTTGAATTCTATTTTTGTTGAATTTAGTTTTTAGTTTTTTTAAACTATCGAAAAATAATTTGATGCCCCCCCTGCAGCAACTCTGAGGACCCCCTGTTGAATATCTCTGCTCTATAATTTACAAAGACCCATCAGTTTCCCACGAGCATGCATTTGGTGTGACAGTGGCGAGGAAAATCTTCCTTTTTACAGGCAGAAACCTCGGACAGACCCAGGCTCTGCTGCTGCCGGTTGGGACACAGAGACAGATATGAACATTTCAGAACCATCTCACTGCTCGGTGTTGAGGGAAATGTTTTCTTCTACATTGTTACCAGGTGCCTGACAGACTCCTGAGGAAGGGGGGGGGATGCCCTGGCCAGGTTAGATTATTGCGGGGGTTGTAACCCCTCCCCATCCCCTGTAAATTACGCCTATGACAAACAAATAAATATGCATTGTGTGGTTATAAGTCTATTCAATCATCATATATTTGGACATCAGTAATGTTCATTTTAATCAACTTTGCATCCAAGTGATACGATACGATAAATGAAGCAGAACAGACAGAATTTTCTACCAACAACAAAAGTCGTATGAATTTACAATTTGTGGTCGTCTGTCAATCATTTTGCACAATGTTAAAAATGAAGATCATCATTCACCAAAATGCCAGTCAAACTTAATGTTGTAAGCAACTGTTAATCACAGAAGTTCTTTTTAGCTATCATGGCTGTGATTGTGTGACCTGGTGGTGTATCATAGCACAAGTTCATAAGCCCTAAGTTTAATATTTTCAGATTCAGAATTGCTTTATTCGCCACATGTACAACGTACACATCTAAATGAGTTAAATACAGAATTACATTGTGCACCCTCAGTTAACATTTAAATAATAAATGCCACGTGCAGGGTGGTAGGTCATAGGCACGGACTGTGCACCTTTTATTTTAATTCATGTACTGTATGTGCAACGTACAAAAGGGTGGAGGTGAATATAGATCAGCGGTTGATTACTGAATCCTCTCAGCAGTCACATCACTGGTCTCAGCTCTGAAACAGCTGTACCAATCAGTTAAATCATGACAAACACATCAACACAAATCTGCACCCAAAGACAGATAGAGTATGGTTTTCCATACGGCAGCTACTATAATAAAGATAGATGTAAAAAAATAAAGACTGAAGATTGATTTTTTTAGAAGCATGTTGGGTCAAGAACAGTCAATTATTAAAACAAAAAACAGTCACAGAGCCTATATGAAGTTTCTAACAGTCAAACATGGGGGTGGTGGTGTGATTGTGTGGGGATGCTTTGCTTCTTCAGGACCTGAGCGACTTGCCAGAAATGACGGAAGCATGAATTCTGCTATTAGAAAATTCAGAGGGAGAATGTCCTGTCATCAGTCTGTGATCTGACGCTCAAGCATAACTGTTATTTCATGTGTTTTCTCTTACGTAAAATGATTTTAAAAAGCGCAAAGTCCTGCATTCAAATGTTAAAGTGAAGAGTGAGAGAGGCATTATTAAGGTGGAGCTTTCAACTCATACGTAATGCCGGATCGTTTCATGAATAATAATTAATCATATTTCAATTGTGATGTTTTGTGAGTGAAATCTGAATCTGCAAGGTTTCTGACCGTGAGTAGCCGTGACCTGAGGATGTGAAGCAACTGTGTCATGGTGTGTGTTGCCCAGGACCCGAGGCAGTGCAGCGCGAGTGTGGAGCAGCAAAACAGGCATGAACGGGCGCCGCACTGGTCCAAATAGGAGAAGTGGCGTTCCCACCGGAGCCTGACCCTGTCTGAGTAGCACATTTTTCACAATTTGTCTATACTTCGTAAAAATTCATGATTTATTCTTGTTTTTGTGTTGTCTTCCCATACACCATGCATGTTTTTCTGGGTCAAAATTTTAAATTAAAACGTTTATTTTTTCCAAGTCTTTTGTCACTTATTCTGTTGATTTTTTTCTGCGCTTGTTTTTTTGACATTTGTTTTTTTCCTCCACTTTTTGAACCTTTTTTCGTTCCATCAATTTTTTTCTTAAAATACTATAAAATTAAACACCCAAATTCAATAATATTATTTGAATATATTGAACAGATCATTTATTTTACTTGTGAAGAGCTTTGCATGGAACCATCAGGAGGGTTAAGATCTTACCCAAAATATAATTTCTTTTGAGATGTATGCTGTATCAAACTAAATCACACACATACTGAAAAGTTGATAACATTGGAAAAAAGAGTAACTTTATTAAAACGTCAAAGAGGCAAAAAGCAACACTGATCAGATAAACATAAAAATACTTCTATATATTTATCTCTCCAAAAGAGGATGTAATTGAAATCAGTCTATTCACGAGTTCACAGAGAGCATTACATCTGTATCTACAATCTGCCAGCGTGGGATGTTAGAAGAAGTCTGCTGCTGTGGGTCGTCCTTTAGGCGTGCTCTTTGGAGTATTGGAGCTGGTCTTCCTGTTGGCCTTGGGGGTCTTTCTGGCAGAGAGTGGTGTGGGCGGAGACTTTAACACCCCAAACTTGGGTTTCTGCTTTGGGTCAAAGGGCACTCGTGATGACCCGTCTGGACTCAGCAGAAGGCTGCGATCGGTCTTCCTAAACTCTGCACCATGACAAGATAAACAGTACAGACAACACTGTTACCAAGACATTCACTATTTATAACATTATTATTAATCTTAAAGAACCACAATGAACAGGTAAAATACTACTAAGCTGAGGGTTTAAAGGTCATTCTTGACTTTGGAAACAGCAGTTTGTGTGTTACTATGGTTACTCAGTGAGTCACACAATCACTTCACAGATGCTATAATTATCACAGTTGTGTTCATTTGATAGAGGTTAAGGTTTTGAATAGGGCTGCAACTAAAGGTTATGTCCATTCTCAATTTCCTTTCAATTAATTAATCATTCTCTTGGTTGAAAACATTTTTTGTACAAAAAATAGAAAATTCCCATCACAATTTCCAGATCCCAAGGTAACGTCTTCAAATGCATCGAACATTCTGTCAGACCAATAGTCTAAAACCAAAAGATTTCTTTTTTTTACAAAATGACAAACAATTAATCAGTCATCTAAATTGTTGGCAATTAATTGTCTGTTGATTGACTAATCAATTAATCAACCCTTGTTCATATTACCGTCACTATTACTAGAACACGGCCCTGTCGGTCGACTATGCGTTCACATCACACAAAAAACATTTTGCATGTTTGCATGGAAGGGCATGTATGTCTGCCACTGCTTATAAGTAAATTAAAACCAATTCAACAAGCAAAGATTTGAATTTACTTTTTATGCTGTTTTTTTCATAAAATTTTTTCTAAAGCTTTTTTATAGTCCGTTGTCTACGTGTCTAGTGTCAATCACTGTGGGCAGGTCATGGAGAAGTGAAGAAGCTCTTCCCCATCCTCCAGAATGGGGAAGAGCTTCTTCCCTCAAGCAGTCAGACTGTTGAACAACAAAACATGATGCACATTTTTCAGTGAACTGAAATGCACTCCTGCACTTTTTTCCTGCTGCTAAATTCTATATATTCTACCTCCACCTCACGGTGAACCTAACGTATAACAATCGGTGCTCTGTTACAAGTCTACTTAAGCCCTGTCTTTCGTTGTCTGTCCTGTCCCTTGTCTGTCTTAAATGCTCTACTTTAAGTAGTAATTGCACTTTACGTATATGTGTGTGCACTAAATGTAGCCTGTCTCAAATGTCGTTTTTAAATATGTAACAGTGTGCTCAGCGTGTAACACCACTTGAGCCACGGTGAAACGTTTTGTCTCACTATATACAGTGTATATTGTTGAAATGACAATAAAACCCACTTGACCTGACTTGAGTATCAAACTGAGTTACTGATCCTTCACAGCCGCCACGTCCAATATCCTTCACAGTGGGATTAAATGAGTTATTAGAGGCTGCAGTGAGTTTGCACGCTGTGGATTTGCATTCATCACCATGTTGTCGGTTTCTCCTTTATTCACATTTAACTTTGTCGTGCTGTAGTGTTGTAACAAAATGAGCTATTTTCCCTAACTTCCACATCCTGCAACATGAACTGGAGACCGGCTGTACAGTCTGCTCTGAACACTTCTGGAATGTTTTGACTTAACAAGTGATCCTATTTTATTTTTTTATTTACATTGAATACAGCTTTAATATTGGTTATAATTATCAAATTGCATCCAATTTCTTACCAGCTGTCTTATTATTCTTGAGACCGAAGGTCACCTTCTTGGATTCTGATTTGGGAGTTTGACTCTTCTGTGGAATAAAAACATAGAAAAAGTTTTTACCATCAGAGAACATCTGAGCTGCACAATGAAGAAAAATAGTTTGGATTTATTCTATGAGAGAGACATTTCAGAAGGTTTTCTGAGAAATGAAGCGAGAGAGAATCTGAAAGGACAAAATCTTTCACTCAACCCGACCACAGGCAGGGCCTGGAGACTTTGCAGATAAAAGACCGTTTCATCTGCGGAGAATGCTACAATACAAATGATTGTGCCTCCTTAGTTCTTTGTAGCTTCTACACCTGTATCCCGGCATAACATTTTCAGCACATATGTAGAGGTTTACTCCTCGACGCAGCGGGCCACGGTTCGACTCCGATCTGCGGCCCTTTGCTGCATGTCATTCCCCCCCTCTCTCTCCCCTTTCATGTCTTCTGCTGTCCTATCAAAATAAAGGCTGAAAATGCCCAAAAAATAATCTAAAAAAACCCAAAACTATCAACTAAAGATTCTGTAAAAACAAAAGTTGAGCATATTTTCATATATATATATAGTACAGTGTGTGTGTGTGTGTGTGTAAACAAAGGCATTTCTTTGCATTCATTATTGCAGCTAGTCAGTCTGATGAGTCAATGATTATCTGCTAATTAAAATGTGCCAGACACTAACAGCATTTCAAAAATGCATTAAAGGGATACTTCACCGATTTAGCATTCAGCTTTGTATCAGTAGAAACCCGGTAGTATTTCTGAATGACCGTGCGTCCCTCCCTCAAACCCATGAGACGGGAGATCTCTGCATTGGGGGGGGGGGGGGGGGGGGGGGGGGGTGTCTGGAAAAAATCTTCAGATGACGTAAAATGACGATTTTTGGCCAGAGGCAAAAGACTACATCCAGTAGTAGGAGTTTTCAACTCGCCCATCACCAGAAGCGAGCCGATCTCAGCCGGAAAAAAACTAAATGTCAGCCATATTGAATCTTCGCTAAACAGGGCTCTCTCTTCTCAGCAGCAAACTTTTACAGCAATTATGTGCATTCAAACTACCGCACGTGTACCACCGGGATACATCGGTACAGATCGGAAAATATGCAGGAAACATTATTACCGACGGAATAATCGGCACACTACGAGAGCTTCGCCTGCACGGAGACCTGCACGGAGACCAGCACGGAGACCAGCGGTCTCACTCGATGCACCGAGCCGGGTAGCGAAATTACGAATCCCACTATGGCAACGCCAAGACCCACCCTTCAATCACTACTATTGGCCAGGCGTCCAAGGTAACGTGACCCCATTTGTTCATGTCCTGTCCCCTGACCAATCCGCTATCCTAACCTTAACCACTCGAGGTGAAATGCCTAACCCCAACCAATCGAGCTGCTTTGGAGGGCGGGTCTTGGCGTTGCCATAGTGGGATTCGTAATTTTGCAGCCGGGTAGGGGACATCCTCGTCGGCTAGGTGGGAAGCTAACGCCAGCCGGCCACCTGTCCCATCAATCCTGCTTGCAAGTGTCCGTTCATTAAAAAACAAACTGGACTACATCCAACTTCAACGATGCTCCCAACGCGAGTTCAGAGACTGTGTTTTTTGTTCTTGTGGAAACATGGCTGAACAACAGTGAACCGGACTGTCCAGCTACCAGGCCTGCTAGCCCTCCGACGATCCGAGCTAGAGATGCTCAGTCACTGGGTAAAAGGCCCGTGAAGGTGAGCTGTGTTAACACGGACTGGTGCAGAAATGGGGTGATTTGTATCCAACTAACTGCTCACCGCTGGAAGTTAGCCTTCCATTCGCAGCGTCCCATTTGGCAGTTAAGGGTAAAGTTAAGGGAAACATAACTTAAATTGGTGATCTTCCATTTTATTGCATTACCCCTTACTGTTTTCTACTTCAGCATCAGTAAGTCTGTTATTGACCTCGTGGTCTGTTGACGAAGCATTAATCTGAACTACCAACACCTGGCATGACCTATTCGCCTCCTCAGCCTGGCTTGGCCAACGTGAAACGCACAAAGCCAGCATGTGCTGACTAGACTAGGTCAAGCCTCGCCTTTTCTGTTATCCTGGATTCCTGCATTCTGCTTTTGTGAAATATCCCTCCATGACACCTTATTTTGTGTTTGTAAACCGCTGAATAATCCAAATGAGCCATTCGCTCAATATAGCCTCAGCAAGGAATATTTTTTATTATTTACATTTTCACATAAACAATAAAAAGGTTTCAAAAAAAATCAGAAACTTTTTTAAAAGAAACTTTATCATATCTGGGATTATGTACTCCTGATCTGACAAGTTTAGGTATGGTGGGTTTTTAATCTGGACCTGGTCCAATAATAATCCATTTATTTTTATAGCACTTTTAAAGAGTACTCAAAGGCATTCCATATTAAAACAAAACAAAAACAGTACAATCAGTAAAAGTATACTTAATACAACTACGAGAAATAACAAATAATCACAGATTAAAAGCAGATTTAAATAGGTGGGTCCTGAAGGAGAATGTCTGAGGTGTTGGGGGGGGAAAGAGTTCCAGAGAGAGGGGGCAGCGATGGAGAAGGCCCTGTCTCCCCATGTCACGGTGCTTGGACCGTGTGAGAGGGGTGAGGAGTTCGTCGTCAGTGCACCTGATGTTACGGGTAGGAGCAAGTCAGGGCAGGAGGTCAGTGAGGTAGGAGGGGGCGAGGTTGTGGAGGGCTTTGCAGGTGATAAGGAGAATTCTGAACTGGATTCGTCGTTGACTTGGGAGCCAGTGGAGGTTTTAAAGAACTAACGGGGGATGTGATCTCTGGTTGGGGGGTGGGTGAGCAGAAGGCAGAGTTTTGGATGTATTGTAGTTTGTCGAGGTTTTTGGTGGATGAGCAGTACCTGTACTGTACAGGATGCTGTTGCAGTAATCCAGTCTTAAGGTGATGAAAGCGTGGATAAACGTTTCAGCGGCTGAGGAGATGGAGGGGCGAAGATGGTTAATATGTTTGAGATTGAAGGTTTTTGTAATATGGTTAATGTGGCGTTCAAAGAGAGCTTAATCAAAGATTACACCAAGGTTACAGACGTGTGTGGAAGCAGGAACAGTGGAGCCATCGATGCAGAGGGAGTTATGTTATGGCAGGAACTGTTAAGGGATTTGGGGCTTAGGGTTTCAGATTTGTCACTGCTGAGTTTGAGGAAGTTAGCTTGCATCCAGGTTTTTATATTCGCTAGGCAGTTTGTAAGGGTGGAGTGAGTGGCGGCAGTAATGGATTTGGTAACAATGTAGAGCTGGGTGTAGTCGGCATAAAAGTGGAAATGGAGGCCATGTTGGCGTGTGATGTGACCAAGGGGAAGCATGTAGAGGATGAAGTGGAGGGGACCGTGCACTAAATCTTGGGGGACACCTTGAGAGACTGGGTCTGTGTTAAGAGTTGAAAGAGGAGATTGGAGATGAGTCTGTAGTTTTTGGGGATGTGGTCTACATGTGAAAAAAAAAATTGTGAAATCTCCCCTTTTGCCTTTTCATAAACAGGATAAAGCATTCAGAAATCTTAAAGTTTCAGATTTAATAACCAGCTTTAATGCTTAACCTAAAATGTTACGCTCACACAACAGTAAGAGGTGCAAAAAAATCGGTGGGATGATCAGTCACTCAGCAATCCCCCAAGTTTCCCTTTAACTGCAGAATCGGAAGTGCAGACTTAACAGTCACCAAACTATCAGCAACATAAGCTACACCGAGAAGTGTTTTTGTGTAAAGAAAACATGTATACCTTTTAAGCCTGACAAATGTGTTGAATGCATTTCGTTTCTCACAACACATTTTCAAGGGGCGACTTCTAGCTCACCCAGTGCTACGTGTCATCCCCCATCTCCCCCCTTCCTGTCTATCTGTACTATCAAATACAAATGCATGAAAATCCCAATAATCTTTAAAAGAAAAACATGTTCAAGGATCAAATGACTGTGTAATGTGAGAGGGGTGTTCATTTCCAGCAGCAGGAATATTGAACACTACCTGCTCAGCACCAAACAGCAGACAAAGGTAGCAGCTAGCTGGTGAACATAGTGGAGTCGGAAGTATCCAGGAAGTATAACACTTTTGTGTGAACTCTTTGATGTTTAGTTCTGACTGTTGTTCACTTTTACCTTCTTGCTGGACAGCAGGGTGCTGGGGCTCCCCTTGGTTTTGCAAAAGAGTGGTGTTGGGACTACAGTATTGCTCTGAAAGGTGATGAAGTCAGACGCTGAGGTAGTCTTCGGCTTCTTTTGTGATTTTTTAGTGCGCAGAGGTGTGGATGGCTCTCCAACATCCTGAAAACAGAAACGGATTCAAAGTTAATGATGTTTCTGCGTTATTAGATGGTCACGGGCAATTCAGTCTCATCTCCTCTAAACCATTTAACCTCATTAAACACTCACCCTGTCTGGTTTTAACTTCTTGGCAACAGTTTCTTCTTCTGCGAGGCTTTTGATCGATGTAGCCTCCTGTGCAGCTGCCTCTAGCTCATCGGCCTCGTACTCAAACACCACAGGGATCTTCCTCTTCTTCTTCTTGACCGCTTTCCCAGAAGAAGAGACCATTTCATCCAATGGGAGCTCTGCTTCAACACTGCCAACCACCGCCAACTGGGTGTGATCTTTCTCGTCCACTTGGGCTGCTGTCAACTTCTTCTTCTTCTTCTTCTTCTTCTTTACTGGTGTTGTCATGCTGACCTCACACTGCAGTTTCTCAGTATCCACCGCCGCAGCTAAAGTCTCAGATTCTTTTTGATTCTTTTTCCTTTTCTTCTTCAGTGGGGTTACAGTGCTTTCATCTGCAGCAGGTAAAGCTTCAAGGCTTGCATCCACCTGCTTGCCTTTTTTCTTTGTCTTCTTTGTAAGTGGCACTGATGTGATTTCAGCGTCTGTGTGCTTTCCCTCTACCTCGAACTGGGCCTCAGCCTCAACCTGTGGTGCTACATCAGCCTTGAGGTTCTTTTTCTTACTCTTCTTATTGCATGTGGCCTTAGAATCAGATATTAATGGCAAATCTACTTCTGTGCCGACACCATTAACTTGTACTTCGACCTCAACCTCCGTGAGATTCTTCTCTGCCTTCAGGTTCTTCTTTTTCTTCTTGGCAGGGGTTGTAGCATCAATGTCTGGTGCATTCTTTTCAGCTGACGCCTCACTAATTACTGGTATGATCTCTGCTTCTGCGCTGAGCTGCAATTTGGCCACAATCTCATCTGACTTAGCCTTCAGGCCCATCTTCTTTTTCTTCTTCCCAGAAACCGGAGCATCAGCATTAGAGTATGTCTCCGGCTCTGTTCTGACAGCAGTCTGCTGCTCTTCTGCTGCCACAGGTTTGAGCTCAAAAGTCTCCCTCTTTTTATTCTTCTTTGAGAACTGTTCAGATTGGTCCTTGTTGTCAGTCGTGCAGGGAGCAGGTTGGCTTGTTTCTTCTGTGACTATGACTGTAGGCTGTTTCTTTACTTCAGAGACAAGCAGAGTTTCTCTCTGGCCCTCGGGAGTAGCTGCCTCTGTCACTTCTACAGATGAGATGGAGCTTTGCTTTGTCTGCGCTTCCTTTTCTAAATCTTCGGTTTGTGAACACCCCACACCTCCTTCGGTCTGTTTAATTTGAGCTTGAACCTGTTCAGACCTCTCTGCATTTTCCTCACCACCTGCACTTCCACCCTGCCCTGCCTTCTTTTTCTTCTTCCTCTTCCTCTTCTTTTTGGTTTCATTATTTGCAGTTAGGTCAGCTGGTTCCTTTTCATCTTTCACCGACTCCTCGTTTTGCTTGTTGAGTGCGGATGCCTCCTTTTTCTTCCCTGAAGTAGCAGAGAGACATGATTAAATGGAGAGCAAGGAGACAAAATACAGTTAATTTCTTAATTTCTAAAAAACAATAAGGACAAGATGTTAACAGTTACAGGTAGCACTGTGTTCTGGAGGTCAGTTTCATCCGAGGAGGTAGAATTGCCATTTCTACTTGTGATGACTCTAGTTGGTCAATAACAAAGCAAGCATCCCTCTTTAAGTGATGCTAAAATGTCCCAGTAGTGTTTCCTCCGACTCAAGGAGCAGGCCAATATGCAGGCCCAGGAAATACTCACTCAGCAATAGTCACACAATCCAGTCACATCTTACTCAAGACAGATGCAACCCACCTGATGTCTTATGTCATTTTGCAACTGTGAAGTTTTTGATTTTAAATGGCAAAAGCATGGCAAACTAAGTCTGAGCTGGAAAAGGTTTTACAGTGTCCAATTGCAGGTGTTAAGGTCTGGCGTTGTGCAGTTTTCCGGCACAAGAGCCTTGCAAGCGCAATTAAGTCTGGAAAATATTATCTTCCGGTGCCACGGTTGGAGACCATGGTTGAGGCCGACGCAGCTTTATGGCTTGTTGGAAGTGATCCACTTACTAAAATAACTCTGCCTCCACTCAAAAACTGTGTTATGCTTTGTGCTACTTTACTGTGCAGAAGGATGTGCAGAGTTTGACAAAAGAAGGCTGCTAGAGTGTACAGTAAAATGTTCCTCTGCACTCAGCCTCAATCAGGAGTCGTGGCATCAAAACTAGCCGTGAAAAGTCGTGCAAAAATGACAAATAATTACAATGACCTTTATATAAAAGTATACCATATTACAGTTTCTACACCAAATTATTAAAGGTATAGTGGAGGATTTTCTTTTTCCGGGTGGATCATCAAGACTATTGGTCCTCCTAGTTGTCAATCATTCTGATGACACGTTTACGTAAGGCCGTCGTACGTGCCCGACCGCTGCCTCCCCCTCTCTCACAGCCACCTTCTCCCCACTATCGGCTGGTGCTGGCTCTTGCGCCCCAGCCGCGACCTCGTCTCCATCGGCCTCTAAGCACAGCCCCCCCTCCTGGATCTTGGTCGGGATGAACAGGGCACGGGTTCGCGCTCAATATCAGATCCCACAAGACTCTCTTCTTGAAAGCTCTAAACAACAACTTAGATGCTAGACGATAGCTGGTTTATTGGCCTGTAGCATGCTAAAGTTACCTATAGAACTAGGCTCGTGCATGCTCTCTCGCACAAGTTTAATAGGCGTTCCCTCTTGGGAGCAGGTAGAGTGTTGCGCATGTGCATTTTTTTTAAAAAGTGGAGAGGGCGGTTCTTTTCTAAAATTCGGGAAAATCCTCCACTATACCTTTAATATTAATGTTTCTGTGGTAAGCATTAGGGTTAGGTACCAAAATCTGTACTGTTGTGGCGTACCTACCAAATTACTACCAAGGACCGATTCACGTTCAATCAAACTGTGCCAAATTTCGGTACCTGAGATTCCGGTCCTGTCCTCTCTGCATGTTGACAGAGCAGGGCTCCGACACACACAAACACACACATACAGAGCTGTGGTGCCGACAGAGCGGAACCAAGTCGACTCGGCAGTTCTCTATGCCCTGTTGCTGACTGACAGGCTGGAGGTTGTAAAACCCATTACAAACCAAGCCGAAAATTGGCTGTCATACAGTCTTGGCGAGGTCAGTGACTCGAATCTGTGCAGTGTGCTCCGTGCCGTCATCCGTTGGAGGGGCCATTGGCCTTCATTTTCGCCGATTTGTAGGGCATAGTCGGGAGGGTGGGCACTGCCGGCAATTGGGCTCAAATGATCAATCTGATTTGGTGGAGTGTGACTAGAGTCTCTCAAAATCTGAGGAAAATGTTTTAAACTGACCTTTGTCGATAAGAAATGAAGACAGATTCAGCAACTGCATGGCCTATTTCTCCTTGAAATGTTTTCAGAAACACGTTTCGGTGAACTATTTTAGTAAAATATGAGATCGTATTCTGAACGAGTCGCCATTAATGGCCGTCTGAAAAATCCAAAATCCAGAAGAAGACTGACCCACGTGACACGTTCGTCCAATCAGCTGCCGGTTTTCATTTTTGGACGACAATACAGATTAGTGACGTGAATTGCCTGCCTCTAACAAACGTTCCAGCTGCTTTCCGTCTTCACCGAAAATGACATTGGCAGGAAGACTGCATCACTCAAGCGGCACGCGGTCACGGAAGGCTTGTATCATGTGGACGCCCCGACAGTTTTTCAGTCAGGGCATCCACATGATACAAGCCTTATTAATTAGCTTTGTAGCAACTCATTTGGTAATGGGTTGAATGTAACGGACATTTATTAATATCAAAAAGTTACACTCTTTTCAGATTTAAAAATATTGCATTGGCAGGAGGTAAATGTGCAAACATGAGATACCTTTACTTTTCTTGGACGCTGGCACGCCCTCATCCTCCTCTTCCTCCATGTGACGTCCTCGTCTCTTCATCCTCTTCCTGCTGCCGAACATTTCATCATCCTCATCCGTGGAGACCTCCTCTGGATACTCATCCTGAGGAAAGATGCCTGAGGGGAGTCAAGGCAGAGACAGAGTGAGACAAGACGAGGTCAAAGATCCATAACAAGAATTCTGTTCTTCGGCCATAAATATCAAACTAAATGTGAAGGCAGGTGTGATCATCAGCTCCTACCTTCATTGATGTCCCGCAGACTGCATTTCAACACAAAGCAAGGTGAGACAAGAAGAAGAAAAACTCATTAGTTGTTGAATTTAAGCACAGACCATCATGGTGCAGGATAAATACCACAGGAAGGTAGGATTTAAACCACGAGCAAAGGTCCATTCATGGTTGAACCAGCACAGCAGCTGAGAGGCTTACACAGCCTTCAGGTGCATTCAAAACAAATCAGGCGTTGTGGGGAAAACGCCAGCAGCCCTGTGGCGAAAGGTTGAAATGAAACTTTCGAAGAAACGCAACCCAAAGTCACGCTGCTGTGGCCAATCGCGTAACCTACTGCCGATCAGACAAAACATAATTGAGACAAATAGGCCATTTAAGTGACACTCCCAGACCTAATCACAAACCTTTTTGCCGCAACACTGATTGGGTGTGAATGCAGCCTTACATGCCGGTGTGCTCATTGAATGCCGAGTGGCTGGTGGGCAGCAAACCTAAAGGAGCAGCAAGCACTTCAGTCAAGGGCTGTGATCATTCCTTTGGCAGCTTTGATAAGTCAAATTGCTTCCAGCTCTATCAATACTACCTTCACAAAAGTAAAAGCCCTGACTGAAACATTTGATGCTGAATTTATTTTACTTGCACGACTGCTGCAGGAGCCATTGATTGCGTTTGGTTTTAAGTTTCTTTTATAAAGAAGAGTTTGAGAAAATAGTGGGTTTAAAATAACACACTAACACTTGAAACTGAAACTTTTGTTTCCACACAGTTTTGTTCGTTGTACGCAATTCAGTATACTATACCAAATACGCCCACACAAGGAAATGCATTTCTTTACAAATGGACAGAAACGCCACAGCAGAGGTAGGAGAAACCTTAATTTTTATTGTTTTTCGCTGTCCAGTGTTATGAGTATTAGGGGTGCAACGAGACACTCACGAGATCGAGACAAGATTTTAACACCATTTTCTTCAATTAAGAAATATGACTGGAAAATTAGTCTTTCCTCAGAGAACCAAGGTTACAATCAGTGTACCCGCAGGATCTTCCAACTTAAATTCATGTCTTTTTAAGACCTTTTTTTAAATTCAGTGCCAACTTCGTACCCATTCCGACAGAACTATGAGGGGAAAATATCAAATATGTATACATTTTATACCCTAGAAAATAATTATGAACAAGTAGGCTACTTGAATTAAAAAAACAGTCATTTATTGGATTATCATATAATCCAATAAAATATATATTACACTGCATAATGAGCATTTTGATAATACTTCAATCAATCATCAAGACTATTGGTCCTCCTAGTTGTCAATCATTCTGGGATGTGTTTACGTAAGGCCGTCATACGTGCCGTGACAGGTCAGCGAGCAGACGGCCACGGCGTCCGACCATAGACAGTATATAAAAGCCTCCGACCGCTGCCTCCCCGCTCTCGGCGATAGCTTGTTCGTTGGCCTGTAGCATGCTAAAGTTCGCTATAGAGATGCTTGTCGTAAATAGATTTCCACTTACCGGTGGCGAGTCTGACATAGTGGAAAAAGTGCAAATCTTCTTTTGGAAAGTAGGCTTGTAGAGCCATGCCGACAGCAACTTGTAAACAGAGCGTGCACGAGGAGAACTAGGCTCGTGCATGTTCTCTCGTGCTAATCGTGTTAATAGGCGTTCCCTCTCGGGAGCAGGTAGAGTGTTGCGCATGTGCATTTTTTCAAAAAGTGGAGAGGGCGGTTCTTTTCTAAAATTCGGGAAAATCCTCCATTATACCTTTAAGGAAGATGTTGAATGCAAGACTTGTAACTGACAAGTAATTTGTAACTCTACAACACTTTCTTCTATTTTTACTGCAATACATGATCTGAGTAAGTCTTCCACCTCTGTAAATCACTAACAACAGTCGTGCATGAATACCTGCAGCAGTGTTTAACACTGAAAACACACAGCTCAGTTCAGCATCTACTTGCAGCTCTGCTACAGTAGCAGATAACCGTTACCTTACCTGCCGGTCACATCATCTCTAACAGTCCACTCACAGTGACGTCCTGCACGGATCAACAAATGTTAGAGTCCGGCGGCTGCTCGCTCTGTTATAAGACGCACACCGAGCAGAATAATGCGCACAGATCCAATCTTTGCAGATGTTACTGCTCTGTGTTTGGCTAGCTAATAAGCCGTTAGCCCGTTAGCTTGAGCTTTGTCTGAAGGCGCCGAGCGGCCAGCCAGGCTCCGACACACACCGAGACATTCCGCACATCCTCCACTCAGTTTAACTGCTTATCAGTCAGTTTTTAATTAGCCTACATTAGTAACCGTTAAATTTTGTTACAGTATGAACTTAATCCTAGGAAAGGCAAAAAAAAAAAAGACCTTTGTAACGAAATCCAAGACTTTGTATACCAAATTCAAGGCTTTTAAGGCCTTAATTTGAGATTATAAAATTTTAAACTTTTTTAATGCTTTTAAGACCCCGCGGGTACCCTGTACAATGTAACCAAGCATTTCATTGCAGCAGTAAACAAGGAATAGATCTTGTATAGATTTATGGCCATTTTAAGACGAGAGGAGAACATACTGTGTGTGTGTGTGTGTGTGTGTGTGTGTGTGTGTGTGTGTGTGTGTGTGTGTGTGTGTGTGTGTGTGTGTGTGTGTGTGTGTGTGTGTGTGTGTGTGTGTGTGTGTGTGTGTGTGTGTGTGTGTGAGAGCCCTTGTGACCGATATTACGAGACAATTTGTACCTCAACGAGAAGTCTTGCCACATTTTAATCTCGCGAGATCTTTTCACACCTCTAATGAGTATGCACATGGAGTAAACTGAGACAAAACCAGGAGAGAATGAATGTATACCAATGTAGTATTGACCTCTCATTTTAGTTAACTTAGATTTAGGTGGTGTAGCCTATGCTAAATATTCTTGACATGCATTCAAAAAAATATTACTGAAAATGCGCTTCAGGTGTTTGGATAGGTCAGGAGCCACTTTACAGTACAGTCCTCAAAAAGTCACAGCATTCTTTGTGGCTTGTTGTGTTTTACACATTTCCATGAATCATGGATGTGTTGATGACATAAATGAGGAAATATTAGAGGACTTAGAGACGTGATGTTGAACTACGGCGGGATTGGACACTTGAGGGTCCAGGAGTGGCAATGTGTGATGTGCTCCTGGTGGAGCGAGGAGATGGAGTGGGGGGGGAGGAGGAAGGGGCACAAAGGAGCAGGTGGTGTGTTTGGAGGCCCACGCTCCATGGCCGCAGCAATCCTCTCCAGACTAGAGGAGATGCGCCACCTGGTCAAGACGGGCATTTATTACTTGGCCGCATCCCGGACAGCTCCCGCTGCCATGCGCCAGGCAAATCCGCCGACATAATAGCAATCCGTCATGGAATGCTCTTAAAGGGAATGTGAGATGACGCTCTGATTGGTTTATTGCATGTTACGCCCAAACCACACCTAGCCAGACCAACCCATTTTAGATTTGCGTCAGGCGCAAGACTCATTTATCCCGCCGGTATAATAGCAACAGCGCAGAGATCCGCCCACAATGCTACTTGCGTTTCGTGTTTGATACTTGCGTTTCAGATCATTAAAATAGGGCCCCTAGTGTTGAGCCACATCACAACTAACATAACTACTGGTAACTACATCACTGCATAACTCAAATGTTCATGGAAGCTTAATAGTCGGTCATTTGTGATGCTATGTATATATGCCGCATTTTCTTTCAAACACACAAATTTGGTCAATTTGTTTTGCAGGCTGTGGGAACCCTGCTCTTATTAACACCTGGGGTCTCATTTATAAATGAGTGATAATTGTTCCATAAACACCTTGTAAAATCCAACTCAAATCTTATATACAAATTTGTTCTTAATGTTTAATTGACGCTATCTCACCGTCACATTGTCAGCTACGGAGCGCAGGAGGAGGAGATGGCCCGACTGCATGGAATACAGGATAGCATTTAAATACCGTAGCATCAGATAACTGCAGAACACAGTGCAAATAACTAAATATGTCTTTAATACTGTGCATATATCAAATGTCAAAATCTGAAAATACAGCCGTTAAGCTCTCGCGCAGTCGTTACACTTAATGTCCTCGTTATCAGTCCGAACTTTAATACTGTTCGTAACAAAACCTACATGAAGAAAAGTTTGTTTGCCTATTAGACTTTCTTTCGCCTTCAAATTGTATCTCGGGGTGGGGGATCCCACTAGTTGATGCTGTGATTTTGGCAAGGTGTTAATCACAAATTGTTGTAAACATAAATACTGCGGTGGACCTGTGCGTAATGCTGCATGATGGCACTGCTGGCCCTGCAGGAGGACTAACCCCCAATGGAAGAATCAGGAGCGAAAACACTTCAGGGACCATGACGGTGACTGGCTAATATGCCAATTTAAATTCCCTAAAGCTGAGCTCTTGGATCTATGTACTGAATTGGGTCCAGTAGAGAGGGCAACGCGCCGGAACCGTACCATACCGGTCCAAATACAGGTCCTCGCCACTCTGGGGACAACCGGCTGTTTCCAGAGGGAAATGTCAGACAGCTAAGTGTTATATATATATATAAATAATCTTCAACTTCATCGCTAAGGCTTGTTTGGATATAATATACAGATGTGTTAAATCTTATCATATAGGTCTAGTATATCGAAGCTGTCCCCAAGTGTCGTAATGCCTGCCGTTTCGGATGGTATTAACATTGGTAGTCAGATTTCCCTACACTGTGCGAAAACAGGCCGAAATTATAATTCAATTTGCAGCAATTCACCAGCGTCTGAGAAGTGTTTTTGCTTTTTCCCCCGCCAGTCGTCATGATTCGGCGAAACAAAAGAACAACTGCCAGGGTCATTGACATACTGATCAGCATTCATGAGGTGCTTGGCATTGACTATTTATTGTTAAAAATGGCCGTGTACAGGGCGGGATAAGAGGCTGATTTCTGTACGCACACTTGTGGGTAATCTGTGTTTATAAAGGGAACATTTCTTACAGGTGTGCGTACGCACGG
The DNA here is from genome assembly GCA_023631565.1 of Gymnocephalus cernua. NCBI lineage: Eukaryota > Metazoa > Chordata > Actinopteri > Perciformes > Percidae > Gymnocephalus > Gymnocephalus cernua. The sequence goes on along the minus strand of CM042434.1, from coordinate 27,954,421 downwards.
TTTTAGAAATCAGACATTTCTTTTGGCGTACGTACACTTTTAGTAAGGCTTTTATAAATGAGACCCCTGGGCTTTTCTTACAGCAAGTCAAAATGCTGAAAAAAAGAAAAGTACAGTCTTATAGTTCCCAATACAAACATCCCAAGCTGTAATGATGCTGTTAGAGCTGGGCAATAAATCGATATAATATCGATATTGTGATATGAGACTAGTTAACGTCTTAGATTTTGGATATCGTAATATGGCATAAGTGTTGTCTTTTCCTGGTTTTAAAGGCTGCATTACAGTAAAGTGAAGTCATTTTCTGAACTTACCAGCCTGTTGTAACTCTTCTATTATTTGCCTTTACCCACTTAGTCGTTATATCAACATTACTGATGATTATTTAACTAAAATCTCATTGTGTCAATATTTTTTGAAAGCACCAATAGTCAACACTACAATATCGTTGCGGTATCGATATCGAGGTATCTGGTCATAAATATCGTGATATCTGATTTTCTCCACATCGTCCAGCCCTAGGTGCTGCGTAGCTTGACACTTGCATTTGTCTTTTTATTAGCTATCAATGGCTATTTTAATAGAGCAGCCACACACACACACACACACACACACACACACACACAAAATAGTGTAAGAGCATCTACTCACACTCTGATGATTTTGTAGAGTCTCTGTCTGTTCTGGCTGGGTGTGCTGCTCCGACTGGCTAACTCAAACAGCTTGTCTGCCAGGGCCGCGTAGTCAAACTGCAAACAACCCAAACACCTCATTAGAAACCAAACTAATCCATTACCATTCTAAATGTCCACCATCTGAGTCAAATTGATGGGTGAACATTAAACAATTGTTAAAAGGATTTCTTAGAACAGAAACGTATTTTGATCTCATGTTATTAGAAAAATTATGCTTTGAACGGTTTTGCTTGAGTTTCTTTGTTAAACCATTTGCATCCAAACTGCTGTTTTAGTATTTCTGTCTTTCATGTGTTATCATTAATCATGAAAGCTGAGTGACCTGGCGAAGAGCACAGGATGTATCTCTGAGGGCAGATCGCATAATGTGGAGGAGATGCCGGGCCTGACCAGAGATAAGAAGAAAAGCTACTGATTGCATGAACCGAATAACTAACTTGACTCCCAACTCCTCTAAAAAGACACTGTTGTGAACAATCTTCAGTCATTTTTCTGTACTTGCACTAAGGTGTTATAAAACTGACTAATAGCAAGTAAAAACAAACTTTGAGAGAACTCCAGTGATTTTGTCCATTCTTTAGGGCTTCAAAGTCTTTTGATCCGGTGCCAATTTCGATACCTCAGTTTCGATGCCGGTTCCCAACGATACGTTTTTCGATACCATATAGGGGTGCACAATATCGTTATCGCAATATCACGTCGCACGATATTATACCAAAAGTCTCGCAATAATTATGCAATATTTTTTTAATTAAAAAAGTTTTTCATTTTTTTTATATTTTGTTTCATTGAAGCGCCCAACATGCACCCAAAGAATATATAAGTAACAAGAGGCGAAACTCAATAGAACGTGTTGCACTCAATAGTGCAACACAATAGTGCACTCAATAGTGAACCTCCCCTGAATAAATAAAGGTTAAAAAAAAAATAAAAAAAAAAAAATAAAAAATAGAATGTTCCATTGCAAGCTGCAGCACAACATTCTATTGAGGTTATCCTCTTGTTACGTCTATACTCTTTGATGCACCTCTCAAAAAATACACATCACTTGGTAGCGTTGAATTTTCCCGACTCATTTCCTGGTTGTCCTTCTCCATAAACAACGTAAAATCAAGGAGAGGGTTAACTGTTCCTGCTCCAGGTTTCCCACCGTGGTCAGAAAGAACAGAGGAGACACCTTGTTTCTCTCACTATGACTCTAGAGTCGCTACTCGCTCCGAAGATAATCACCGTCACTCTCTCACTTCTCCCTCGCTCGGCCATACACTTCGCCTTTATTTATTTAATACTGTACAACCAGTAAAACATGTCCTGTTCTGTAGACACGTGTTGGACCAGTCCAATATGACTGCAGGTTGAAATAAACCTTGTTGTGTTGTAAGAAAACTTGTTATTTGTTATGAATCTATTTTGATGCGTTTTCCCATAACTTTGGTAATTTTACATAGGTTTAAAAATATCAAAATTATTATCGATATCACAATATTCATTATTGATATTGCGAGTCAGATACTCAGGATTGGTATCAATCCAAACTTGGCCAAAATTAATAGAAAAAGAGAAACCTTTTTGCCACAACATGAACATATTATAAATAATAAACAAATGACTGTGTATAGGCTAATATTGAATTAACTAAAATGCAAAGACATGTAAACAACAAAGACTTTAGTGCAAACTGCATAATGACACAAACCTTTAACAATAAACTTGGTGACTGTCCTGTCAACATTGCAACATTGAACTAATGGAGAACTAACTTAAGTGCAAAGCAATGTCATTGAATTGCCTTGTTGCTGAAAGCTGCTGTAGAAGTCTCAGGAAGTGTAACGTCAACAGCACCGCGACCGCTTTCAGCTCGCCATCAATATCACATCACGTAGTCTGCGTGAAGTTTTGAAAAACTGGATCCACACATGAAACCACTTTATTGGCATTGCCGTGACTTCAACAAAACTGCAGAGCCGAGACGTAGTTTAGTCGAGTTTACTCCTCACCTCTGTGCGCGCGCGTCGGCGCTCCGCTCTGTCAATGTGCAGAGAGGACAGATAAGCTTGCACGCTCAGACGCTTTTGGAACCGAAATTTGACAGCGAAAGATAATTAATTTGTCGATACTCATAGATCAGAGTATTTTCGGCCGGTGTCATAAAAGTATCGACGTTCGGTGCGCAGCCCTACCATTCTTTGATAAATAATTATCCTAACAAAAGTTGAGTGATCCATAAAAGACAGAAAATCTGAGCCTGAGAATGAATGACACAGTAGTCAACCTTTATTCGGCTGCTACACTTTCAGGCACTTTCCTTAAAGCTCTTTGGAGAAAACATGGCATTGCAAGCCATTTTCAAAAACAGCAGTTTTCATATTGATTTTCTTTCCTTGGGCAGTTTGTTCAAATTATTTTTTTGCAGAGTACATTCAGCTTGGTGTTTTTATGCAATTATTGCAGTTAGGACATACAACTGAGAGGAGTGTGTTGTGTTGGATGGTGTGTCAGGACCACGTGACACACAGGAGTCTGTTAAAGCACAAAATCCCACAAAACGTACATTAGCTTCCACGCTGTATGATTTTATTCCAACCTGTGAACGCAACAGCGTCCTAAAACTCATCAACATTTTGTTTTCAAAACTGTGCCCGGGCAGCTGCAGCCTCGTGTTACTTATCAAACCAAAAAAGGCAACGAGAACATTCTCTCTCAAACAACCTTCGAGTCTTACCAAATTTAGGTTCATACTACCAATGGAGCTCTAAAACAAGACAATCTCATCTAAAAACTATGCTAATCTTCAGAAAATGTGCAGCATTGTTGTTAACCGTCGTGTTGTCCTCCAGGGTCAAAACTCAAATAGAACACATTTTTTCAACATTTTCTTTGCATTTTTTCACTACCGTAAGTATTCTGTATACACCACTTATACCAACTTCTGACCACTAGTTTACACTAGTGGTTTGCTATACTGCAAAATTTGGTATCGAGCCAATACCAAGTAAATACAGGGCCAGTATCACCAACACTTCTAACAATAAAAGGTGGATTCATCATCAAATTGCTAAATCTGAATGAATTTTCATGACCTTTAGTGGTTTGTGAATTTTCCTTTGGATTATAAATTAAAACCCAGGACAGAATTTTGATATGCTTGTATACATTTGTTGTGTTAACACTGTATCTTACAGCCTTTTTACTAATTATAAAGCTAGCTGTTTAATTTTTGGCCTGAAAATATAGCCAAAGTGGGCCTGCTCCGCGCTGTGACAGCACGTGTAACAGGAGCGGCACTTACAGACACTGACAGCCAGGTCGCCTCTTTGATGAAACCGCAGCGGTGCATACTGGACAGAAACTAAAGTAGACTAAATCAATCTCATTACACTGGTATTGATCAATATCAACGTTGGTATCAATAGCATCAATATTTGGATCGACCCGTCCACCACTAGTTTGCACTTATTTTTTTGAATTTGTGGGCAGTAAACCTAATTTATATAAAGTTAGACAAATGTTTGGGTTAGAAAGGTTGAAATCATGAATTATATTGACTAATAGGAGTTTAGTTCAGAGGAAAAGTTGGGTCAAAGTGTTTTTTCAAATGCTATAATATTGGAAGAGAACACCCACAACTCAAAAAAAATATTGACCGTATCCTTAATTTGACCTGCGAGCAGTGTTGTTATATTATTTTGGGGCAATTTGGTTGAAAGAAACCCAAATTACTGATTCAGAAACTTTGAAAACGGGTCAAATTTAACCCGAGGACAACAGGAGGGTTAAATATACTCCGTAGGTAACAGGCTGTAAACATGCAGCTCCATGGGTATGGATCTTTTTCTGACGGGAAAGTTCATGCACAGACTTTGACTTACAATAGGCAGAGTACAGAACAGACGGGCAGAATGCATCAAACTAAGACAAAGTGAACTGTTTGACCACAAAAGGAAAATAAGAAATAAAAAAGGAGAAAGCCTTCACCTGTAGGACTGGCCCGACATCTTCATCACACGACTCCTCGGTGTCTGACTCTTCCAAGTGAAGAAGCTCATCGTCGTCATCATCACCCTCTTCATTTGATATATTGCCTGAAAACGGCACAATTTACCTCTTTAAAAAACCAGACACCTTCTATACATGATTTAACACACACACACACACACACACACACACACACACACAAATAAATAAAACAGAAAAACAAAGTAAGTACAGAAGAAGTGAGGACTACTTTTGTACTATTTTTGGATAAAAGTTCTATTGTCAATTGTATGTTCATTAAAGAGAACAAGTACAATGTTTTATGATGATAAAGAGGCCTTGTTAACTTCATAGGCAGTATACCTGTGTTACTACATTATCCGGGTCACATGAGTGATATAACAAAACATGTATCCTTGAATGTATTCAAAACTATTTTACTAAATACATACTTTTGAAATTTGACTGAAAGAGACAATGACATATCTTAATTATTTCTTTAGTACAATTTCTTTTTGTACAGCAACATTTGGAATTGTTACAGCTCTAGTTATGCGCTGTCCTCGCTGCCACTCAAGAGAAGTACATTTGTGGCCATTTTATTATTTTGAGAGCATGAATCAGTAATTTGTGCACACATCCTTTTATCCTGGGAGACCTGCCGAACTCTGTAGTTTTCCATAAACCCTAACACGCAGTTCCTAAAAAAAAATACAACATCACTTGTTAAATCTGTACATGTCATTACTTTTGACATTTTACAGCACAAATTGTTTATGTACTAACAAAAATCCTGTCCAGTCATTTTTTTGGGGGGGCATTTTCTCTGGAGATGTACCGTTTATCTGCTGTGTCCCTTTCTTCGCGACTGGTTTGCTCATTTTCCCTTTCAGTTGGTCTTCTTTGTCGTCCTCTTCAGAAGCCTGTCCCGAGTCGGAGTCCGAGGCCTCAGCTTTCACCTCCTTCATTAAATCTTCAATAGCGAAGGGGGCCTGGTCAATAATAGTGCTGAAGATGCTGTTGCAGATGGCGCTGAAAAGAGAGCGACTGTCGAGACAGACATGAAAGGAAGGAGGAACAGATGACAGAGAGAGAGCGGATGGAAAGGAGTCAGGAAAGTGGTTAGCACCAGATTGGCTACAGTCCGATATCTGAGAGGACTACTCCATATTTTTCAACGGTCTTTTATGCTTTTAGGAAGTCCCGTTTGCAAATGGTTTTGAATGGAGAACAAAAGGCTGTACAATGGTTCAACCAGACCGACAACTGAAAGATCAGAAAGTCCCTCTGAAAACCTAGCAGCCTACAACAAGCTGGAATTAAGATTAAGCAAAGCTCTTCTTCAAACTTCACAAACAGAAGGTTACTCTAGGGTTAGCGCTGCTGGAATATCAGCTGGACATCCCATGACCTATCCTTGGGCTGAACGATTAATCCCTTTCAAATTGAGATTTGAAAGAATGTGATGAGCTCATTGTGAAGAATCGCGATTAATCAAATGTTTGGTGTAACACTGGGTTTTTTTCTCTCTTTTTATTATATTTACTGTTTTTTCATAAGATAAATGCTGGAATAATGTTACATATCACATATTGTTTACAGAAATGTCCTATTTTCAAAGGATTTCTTTATTTTATTTTGTATTACTTTATTTAACATGATGGTAGAAGGTCCAATATGTAGATGCTGCTATTAAACTGAGGCAGATCAGACATTTCAGTTTACAGGAAAGTACTCATATTTCTTTATTCAAAATGTTTTTATTATTATAATTTTAGCTTTTGTGATAACTGTTCTGTGTTTGACTGTTCAATGTTCCATTCTTATTAAAAGAAAAACACTTATTGCTGGCAATTCATCCATCCTTGCATAAGAACATAGAGCAGGTTGGATGGTGTCCCATGTTATAATGCTCCATGACGACATGTTTTATCTGTTACACAGTGAATACTGAACTTTAGCTAAATATAAAAATGTAGCCCTACTGTGGACTGACCAATCCCAGTTTAAACCTTTTCAATCTAACCACTGAGTAGACTGCAGAGGGCCAAAAGAAAAATGCAACAACTCAATATTAGAGCCCAGTTGCACCGTTCAATAAGGAGCGAGGGTCACGTGCGCTTCTCAGGACTGGAAAACTAATTCAACATACAAGTTCCAACAGTATTCTCCCCTGCCATACCACACTGTGGGGACATTCACTAAATGGTTTCAATCATTGAATTCTTTTTTGGAGCCAAAACTATTTCAAAAGGTAAATCTCTGTTAAGGTAGGCATTATTCAAGGAAAGATCCCAAACTTTTCAACAGTTCTGTAGCCGCATCTACGTTTGTTTCACAACACAAACTCCACCTGCACCAGCATCCAATACACAAAACCAAATCAAAGACTATTTGCAATAAAAATCTAAATCTACACACAGAACTCGTCATTTACTTGGGATACAGCTCCCTAATAACCTGTTCTGCATTCTTAATTGCTCGATACCTTATGTAATTACATGTTTGTAGTTTTACAAGAAATGAAGCTGAGAAGGCTGAGCTCATGTGGACTTACTCCTTGGTCTTGGCTGCTGTTCTGCAGAACGGCTGGATGAATATCAGGTTCTGATCTGCAGTGAGCTGTGAAAAGAAAAGATCACATAAGGCTCATTGTTAGCATTGACGTGTTTCCACATGACAAAGTGCTGAAACAATTTTGATGAATTATTAGTTTATGCTCTATTTGAAATGCTACGCTATGCTACAGTAGCTACATGTACATATGAAAAAAAAACTAGAGAAAAAGAGAGCGAGGGAGGTGTGTGTGCGTCGAGTAAGAAGTTAGCAGAAACGCTATAGCTGTGAATGTGACGTAGTGCGTAGCCTGTGTGCAATTTATCTGTCGGTGGTCAAAGACTGTCATAATATGTAAAGAATGGGGATCTTACAGGGTCACACATTGCAAGACTACAACTAGATTTGTTTCGAAAAATGTAACCAAGCTAGCTAGCTACCGCTAGCTGGTAACTTAAGGTCAAGTTTGCTGATTTTCTGTTCAGCCGTACATGCAGATGAATGTCTCCAGTGGCCAACGTTTAAGACACGCTTCATCCAAAAAACTGAAAATCGGCAACTTTCCCCCTTTAGCGTTTAGCTTAGCGCGGCGCCATAGCAACCGTAAACATCACTGGCTCTAGCCGTTTGCTGCTTCTTGTTTGGTGCTAAAGGGAGCGCACCCATTGGTTGTTGACAATGTTCACCTGATTTAACTTCACTACCAAAACTTAAAACTGTCTGAACGTCAAGACGAGAAAAAGACCGACTGGGACTGAGTTGTATAAACACCTTACACCAAACGATTGAGACGACGGGAGCACGCCCCAACTCTAGCAAGACTCTCGGGATTTCATTGATGCAAGTAATCTTTTTGATCACATTACTTTGTCTCTTGATGATTGTGTAATCAATCGTAGAGACCAAGTTAAGAATCTTGGTGTGCTTTTCGATCAGACACTCTCGTTTGATTTACATATAAAGGAGGTGACCAGAGTTGCTTTTTTCCATCTTAGAAACATCTCCAAGATCAGGTCAATACTCTCGTTTAATGATTCTGAGGTACTCATTCATGCCTTTGTGTCATCTAGGCTAGATTATTGTAATTCTCTCCTGTCGGGTCTGCCTAAGAAAAGTCTTCGTAGTCTGCAGATGGTTCAGAATGCTGCAGCTCGTGTTCTGACCGGAGCCTCCAGATATGAGCATATTACACCAGTGTTCTCCTCTCTCCATTGGCTCCCTGTTCATGCCAGAGCAGACTTTAAGGTGTTGCTGCTAACCTATTAAATGGCAGTGCACCGTTGTATCTTAGAGACCTAGTGGATCCCTATGTGCCTGCTCGAGCCCTGCGTTCTCAGGGGACAGGTCTTCCGAGTGTCCCAAAGAAGACAATTGGTGAACGGGCTTTTTCTTTCCGCGCACCAACATTGTGGAACAGTTTCCCTCAGGACATCAGGCAGGATGGTTCTGTTGAGCTTTTTAAAGCAAAGCTAAAGACCCATCTGTTTACTGTTGTGTATGAGGCCTAATTTGTTTGTATGTTTTCCTGAGAGTCCCAGTGTGTGGTTATTTTTGTTTTAGTTATTTGAAATGTTTTTAAATTGTATTTCTACGTTCTGTACAGCACTTTGATTTGAAAGTGCTTTACAAATAAATGTATTATTATTATTATTATTATTATTATTATTATAATACTGTAGGTAATTAGTCTGCGACAGTGAAATTGCTTGAAAAGTTGTTGGGTGTAAGGTCGGCATAAGACTGGCCTTTCATTAAGTTACACAATGTCTACAAGTCATAAAAGTAGCCTAGCACTGTTACTTGTGTTTTTCATGGTGGCCCTGTAACTTGTTTTTCATATCGGTGCATCCCTAATTAAAACCTAAAGAAGAAGAAGGTCTTGAGAACAGTGGTGGTGCTGTACCTCTGCTGAACCCACAGCTGCCAGTTCAGTCATGTAAAGGTCCAGGATGTGGAACTGCAGCCCGCTGGGGGCCCCGCTGTTGCTCTGCAGCAGCTGTGCCGTCAGCAGCTCCACAAACCTGCCAACCACACTGCCAAGACACGGTAAACACAGATATTCACTTCAAAATGCCATAAAACGTGCCCAAAATCAGTTTTGTAGACAAAATATAATTACCAGCTCTCCCAGTTTTTCCTCTTCAGCATCTCAAAGGTTTGTCTGAACATGAAGCGCACCAGCTGTTTTTTTTAAGAGAGAGAGAGAGAGAGAGAGAGAGAGAGAGAGAGAGAGAGAGAGAGAGAGAGAGAGAGAGAGAGAGAGAGAGAGAGAGAGAGAGAGAGAGAGAGAGAGAATTTAGATTTGTAAACTATTAAAACCAAAATCTTTCTTAGATTATATCTTCAAAGCTCAAGGCATATTTGAACTGTGTTAATGCAATAACAGTTTGTTTTAAATTAATCTACTTTGCTACTATTACATTTTTTTTGTACTTCATTTGTGCTCACACTGGCCCTTTGCCTCATGCAGGTTGTTTACTGGACAGAGTCATTACTGGCAGGATGGAGCGGTTAATGGAGTACAGTCAAAACAGGTCACACCCCAGGCCACTTTTCACTTTAGTCGAGCACAGTGGGACTCGTTTGTGCTGTTGATGGCAGCACGATATGAGCCACATTGGTTTTATTTTGTTATTCTGGGTTTTCCAAGAAAGAGTCTTAGCTGGCTACTAAAGTGAACGATCTTCTAGCAGGACTTAAAATCAACACTTTTTTTTTTTTACATGCCATAGTGGGAAAAGCATAGCGGTCACAAATAACATTAACAATGGGGATGTGACAGCGACCACCATTAACAATACCAGGACCCTGAAAGAGAAGCAGCTGAATGGAATTCAGCCATCATTCATTTGATTATTTACACGCGTGGTTTTCCTACTATGGCACGTCACCACATCTATCTGAAAAAGGTCACGATTGATGAGTTTCTGTTCCGATAGCAAACCGCTAAAACTATGTCACTGATTCTGGTGAAACCAGATCATATTTTATGGAGAAAATGTATTCTGGTTTTCCCTCCGATATCCCCCGGCTGCTCTGTCTCAACTCTGTGATTGACATCACTGATAGCATCTTACTGTATCAGCTCTTTTAAAAAAGGTCAAACTCATTCAGCATTCTCCTCACACTGACCTGGAAGAACTTGTCCATCCGCAGCCTGTCGATACCAGTCCACTCTCGTTTGAAGGTTTGCAGGAAGCTCTCCAGGTATAACAACTCTGCAGAGAAGAGCACATCGTCATCATCTTCGTGGAAAGTACAGGGCTTTTCTCACGTGCCTCATATAGTCACATGAAATTATGAAATCACTCGTGGGCAACTTACGTCCGTCAATATCGCGGAAGCTGTGGATCAGGGTGGAGATTTGGTTTGACAGCTCCTCCTGAAGAACGAAGATCAATATCAAATCAGGGAGACGAAGGGTAGCTGACTGAACACGATTATATTAATAATAATTTCATTTATGGGCGTCTTTCACGTCACTCAAGGTCACCTTACAGCAGTAAAACGGTCATTAAAAACAAGTACACAGACAGCTGCATCAAAACAAAAAGAACACAGACAGTGAGAGGTGAGAATGGTGTGGACATCGACTCATGGAGAGCGGACGACTGTTTGCTTGACTTCGTGGAGCAGACGGTTCTGCAGAGTCGTGTAAGCACGACTTCATTACATTCCATAAAACGTTGAAGCAGTGGCGGCAATAACTAAATAGCGGCGGACTACCGCTGCTAAATGTCTATCGATCTCGTACCAGACAACGGCAGACTTTGTGATATCGTTGTCCAAAGGAGCTATACAATATCCTAGTAGGCCTGCACGAGTAATCGTTATAAAATCGCGATCTTGATTCACCCTGTTCCCGATTTACTTTTTAAATGACTTCGATTTAAAAAAAATAAATAAATAAAATAAAAAGGGGGCATTTTCAGCCTTTATTTTGATAGGACAGCTGAAGACATGAAAGGCAAGCAGTTAAAGAGTGTGCTAAGAAATCATTCTGTTTTTGATACTGTACTTAAATTAGCAATTGACAAACTCCATTTCTCTAGAGACCGCAGCTGCAGCATGTTGATGTTTTAATGATGTAAAGACATGTTCAAGGAGTTCAGATAGAGCCTGTACCAGGGTCATATTTAGTTTAGATAGAGCCTGAATCAGGGCCATATTTAGTTCAGATAGAGCCTGTATCAGGGCCATATTTAGTTCAGATAGAGCCTGTATCAGGGTCATATTTAGTTCAGATAGAGCCTGTACCAGGGTCATATTTAGTTCAGATAGAGCCTGTACCAGGGTCATATTTAGTTCAGATAGAGCCTGTACCAGGGTCATATTTAGTTCAGATAGAGCCTGTACCAGGGTCATATTTAGTTCAGATAGAGCCTGTACCAGGGTCATATTTAGTTCAGATAGAGCCTGTACCAGGGCCATGTTTAGTTCAGATAGAGCCTGTATCAGGGCCATATTTAGTTCATTGTGTTATAGTCACTATTTTTGGTAGTTTACTGTACTTAAATGGCCGGTATGTACTTTAGTCAATGAAGCATCTGTGTTTACAGGCTTGTGGTGATGCACAATGTGCTATAGGTGCAAAACAAAATCTATGTTTGGTACTGCCAATTTGTTTTGTTTCATGTGTGCAATAAACATTACACTTTGTGAGAAAAAAATCATGGCAAAGAATCGTGATATCAATTCTAAGCTAAAAAAAATTGTGATTCATATTTTTCCCTGAATCATGCAGGCCTATATCCTATCATGATAAACCTTGTGATTTACACCCCTAATACATATACACACACACAGCTAAATCATTTTCCACTGCGACACATTTTAATGGACTGGTCTGACATGCGTTCTGGTTTACTAAACAGATTGAATTTGTGTGTGTATTAGATGCGGTATTTCAGTAAACAATTCATTATAGGGCTGCCCCCTCTTAGTCGATTGGTCGACTAATCGGTCGTTTTCGTCGACTAAGATTTCTTTAGTCGATAAGTCATTTTTTTATGCTTATTCATGCTTAATTACTCATTTCCAAGCAACTTATGAGAACATTTCTGGTGAACACAAGATTTAAAGTGGTGCTTTTGCAGGATTAATTTCGGAGAAACTCAGTTTTACAGATGGTTAATTAACTACATTTATATTGCGCTTTTCTAGTCTTAACCACCTCTCAAAGAGCACAGCTCTGTGGATTAAATCAACTAATCGATTAGTCGACAAAATGATATAAGTGTTAGTCAACTAAGAATTTCTTTAGTCGAGGACAGCCCTAATTCATTACAGTAATTCCAAGTAGGTGGAATAACACCTATGTTGTATTCTCTCTCTCCATGTTTAACTATGTGCTGCTGCAAACTTCATTTTAATCTAAAGGTCCTGACACACCAACCCGATTATCAGCCGTCAGACAGTCTGGCGAGGTCGGTGACTCGAGTCTGTTGAGTCTGTTGTTGAATCAGCCAGTGGCCAGTCGGACTCAAAATAACAATTATCAAAAATCTTTGTTGATCTCAAATGAAGACCAACTCGGGGAGACTGGTCAGTCCGACTGCTTTTTCTGCCGACGGTCGGCCGTTGGGTTGGTGTGTCAGAGCCTTTAGGCATTCTAGTCAGACTGGCCACATTCAAGGTATGACTGAAATGTTAGCAAGTGCAACCTAGTAGGATTGCCAATGTGAATTTTACAGAAAAACAACTTATTCCAACACGAGACTAACATGTATTGCCATCTATAGTTGCATAATAAAGTGCATGTCTGAAAAGGGCTAATATGCTCTCTGTATGCACCCCCACATCCCATTCTCCTAGATATGGGTCTGTAAGCCAAGCACGCCCACACTAGCAAAGCATACCTGGAGCAGTGGTTTGTCCTGCATCCACAGGCAGTAGAACAGACCCTTCCATAGCTTGAGCAGCTCATCACCTGTGAATCCACCTGCACAGAGGACAGAAGACTATATGACACCATTGCGAGTCCAGGATACAAGTTAGTTGCACACAAAAACTGTTGACTGCAGTGGCAATAATTAGGTCACTATCACTTTTTTTTTTAAATGATATGGACTAAGTTAGACAACTAAGGTTAATCAGTTAACGTTGCTCAATCTTATATTTTGACAATGGACATCATTCTTTGTTACAGACGAGGTGGACTGCAACAAGGTTAATGTTCCAGTTATTGTTGCTACGTTACAGTTTATTGGTGGGCAGCTGTAACTTTAGCTAGCACACATTCATGAGCCTGGAGGCTAACTTAGCTCCACACGTGTGCACTAGCTACCAAATACATGCGTCAGACTGGGACCAGTTCACTTTCAAAAAGCGTTTTTGGTTTAATCCAACCAGTCGGGTTTAGCCATTAATGTCTCCATGATGTTACCAATTTTCAACCAAAGTTATTAATATCTTAGTAATTATAGCTGTTGTTGGCCAGCTCTGTCAGAGCTAGCTGGCTAACGCGAACAGATAGCTAGCTTACCTTTTGGGTTGTGAGACCTGACGTTTATGTATTTCCTCAGCTTCTTTATAGCCTTGGTCCGAATGGGCTTCTCGTTCGAAGCTAATCTCTGTGCGAACTGGACCTCTGGTTCTTGAATCGACACCATGTTCACACCGATTCACGTGGGGAATCTTTACTCTCCTCTCACCTCGCTCTTCTTCCCCACGTTCCGTTTTCCCCGTACGGCGCGGACTGATGACGTGGGCACAAGTTTGTTGTACTTCTGCTCAGCGCCACAGAGCGGTGGCCCTGACCAAGGGGCCAGGCTTCTCTCCTCAGAGTGAAGCCTCCTATGGCGCCATTTTGATGCTAATAAGCCATCACCCCCCGTTAGCATCCCATTCACTGCCATTCATTTTGGCGTCACTTTGACAGCCAATAACTTTACATCTGAAGCGTTTCAAGACTTCATTTGTCCCTCGTTTATTTCTAAAGAAGAAAAAAGACAAAGTATGAAAGGCTCCATTACCTTGTACCTCACGTTATGGCTCCGTAGCAGACGTTTTTATAAAAATAGGCTAACGATTGTGTCATAACCACGCGACTTACTGTCGCATAGTACAGGAATTACCGTATAGTACAGGAGCAGCTCGCAGGCAGTTTCCACGTACATTAGCTGTTTAGTTTAATTACTAATGTTAACTAGCATTTAAGTTAGCAATAATTAGCCTGTGCCTATGTTATCTCCTTACATATACCTACGCTCTCCGTCTCTGCAAGATTGGGAATGATTGAGATTTATCTTGGCACAGCTACCAGAAGACTTACAACTTGCAGACACGTTGCTTACGTCACATCTACGGCGGGAAGCTCAGTTTGCAGCTGCGCAGTAACGCTCAACCATCACCGGAAAAGTGCTGTTTTTTTTGTTTTTTTTACAAAATCCTTGCAAACAAATCAGGTACAATGCAAATTGTAATAGAGATTTATAAAAAAGATTCAACTCATTCCTCCAATGAGTAATGTTAGGATTAGTCTTGAAAAAAACGACATTTATGAATGAAATGTTTACTTAACAGAATTACATTGTTAATGCCAAAGTCATTGTGATCATTGCAAAATACCAAATTTTATATCATTAATTGTTAGATTCCTTATTTGAATACCTTTAGACATAAGTAATTTTGTAAGGTCCAACCAAAACCTTTGTACAACTTCACACAAACAGAAAAGATGCTCCAAATCTTCGGGTTCCTTTTCACAAAAGGTACAGTTCCTACATCCATTTCGGAAAAGTGCTGGTAATAGACTTCACTTGTGTCCGTCAAAAACAGCGGAGTGACTGGGTCCATATTATATATAGGTCTATGGCCCTGACGGCCGAATAAAACATTTTTTATGAAGAACATTGTTTGGATTGCATTTGTAATGTCATTCTGAAATATAATTAAATAACAATATGAGTAATATTTTAGATTATCTAATTAAAATATATTCATATCATATTATCATTATCATTATTGTGATAATTATAATATATTAATTATCACAATTTGTAATAAAATCAGTAATATATTACTGCTGCAGATATTACAGTACAATACAATTTCATGAAATACAGTAAAAATAGAAAAAATACAGTAAAATACTGTTTTATAGTACTACAGTATTGTCCTTTGTACTGTAAATTGCTTTACAGTACAATTACAGTAGTTTATTGTAAATCAAAATACAGCAAGTTACTGGCAACCGTGCTGCCTGTAAATTACTGTAAAAATACAAGGAAATTGTTTACAGTGCGCTTCTTACAACTTTCGCTGAACCGTTGCAAGTACAGTATATATCAGGGTGGGAATTTTACCAGCCACTTTTTATGGAATTCAAATTTATAAAAGAAAGTGCACTAGCATATTTTGAACTGCTTCAATGCATTATTTTTTATTATTATTATTATTAATACATATTTTATTAATATAGGCAAATAAAAAGTGATGTGAAAAAAAAGCCTGCAAGGCCATGGTAAAATTGTGTTTTGGTCAGTTTGGTCACATTTTGATCGTAACATAACATGAAGAGAACCAAAGTTCTACACTGATTATCTTTGAAGCAGCTATTCTTGTTCGATATTTTCACTTTCTAACTGAAGTATTGCTATATGTTTTTTTTTACATTATTAGTATCAGTGTGCGCAAACTCCTAAAAAACATGGAAACTCCGTAATGTTAACTGGCTTTTTAACTAGAAGAAGATCTCATGAGGAGGCAGGTCACTGAGGAGCGATGGTTAATGTCTGTGATTATGGAAACATGGTTGTAGTATGCAGCGTCTTGATTGGTGGAAAATGCTTGCAGAAAGAAAGGCTGTTGTCAGGTAAACATGTCACAGTCAAAGAGGCTGAAGGGAAAAGTTGATGAGGAAAAGCCGCTTTAATGAATCATAAGCAGGCTAGCATTCGTTTTGTATGCCTCATTTGCAATGAAATGATGCTGTTGCAAAATAATACAACCAGCATCATCATCAAGAATAAAATAAGATTGCGTCATTCACGTGCATATTAAGTAGCCTCATGCATGTATTTGTCTTATAATACATCATTACCGCTCCAGCGGAGAGTAGGCCTATGGTTTATTCAGCCAGCAGTCAAGTTTATAAGAATTTGTCCAAATTTTATGATTTGTGGCAAACTAAGATAAACAGTTAGACTACAAACGGACAGCTCTTGTTTTAGCTTGTTTATAAAAACAAATTATATTTGCAAAGTAGAGCTGTGTTTGCGTAAAACAGCGCGGTGGACGAGTGGACAGAGCAGATTGAAATATCGCTTCCTACATGTTTATGCCTGTAGACAGGTGAGTGCATTGATACGTATTGACTTTTTACTCACAAAGGTTTTAATGTAGCCTACTTACAGTAACGAGACTAGCAAGTTACCTTTGCCAAGGGCACTGACACAACCCCATACCATGACAGACCCTGGCTTTTGGACTTGTTGCTGATAACAGTCTGGATGATCCTTTTCTTCTTTGGTCCGGAGCACACAGCGTCCATTTCTCCCAAAAAATACCTGAAATACTGATTCATCTGACCACAGTACACATTTCCACTGTGTGATGGTCCATCCCAGATGCCTCCGAGCCCAGAGAAGTCGACGGCGCTTCTGGACACTGTTAACATAGGGCTTCCTTTTGGCACAGTACAGTTTTAACTGGCATTTGTGGCTGTAACTACGTATTGTGGTACTTGACAAAGGTTTGCCAAAGTAGTCCTGAGCCCATGTGGTGATATCGATTATAGATGAATGACGATTCTTGATGCAGTGCCGCCTGAGGGATCGGAGATCACGGTTGTTCAGCTTAGGCTTGCGCCCTTGTCCTTTACGGGCTGAAATTCCTCCACATTCCTTGAATCTTTTAATTATGTTATGCACTGTTGAAGGTGAAATAAGCAAATGTCTTCCTATCTTTCTTTGAGGAACATTGTTTTTAAACATTTCAATAATTTGCTCATCTAAGGTCGTCTAAATATACCAGCCTACTATTTTATGTGTCTATCCTTATCTTTCCAAAACCAGACTGATGTGCCATTTTGTTTAACTTAATTTCTTACTAGGCTATTTAAAATCACTAAACAAAATCAGAGATGGGGATAGGGGCATGTTATTGAGAGGTCTGGAAACATCACACACCAAGGAGTGCAGAGCCAGATGATTATTTTTTAATCCCTGCAATGGACTCTTTCAGTGGCTGCAAGCACACATAGGCCTATCCCTATTCAGTGACTAATCTCAAACCAGTTCTTTGCGTTTTGACAGTCAAAGAACCGACTCTCAGCCAGAAAAACTGGTTGCAGTGGGTGGGAGGGAGACTGGCATGTTTATGTATTGCATAATGTCACTTTGCATTCAGCTACTCATTCTTTGGTGTAGTCTACATAATGAGAAAAAACCCTTGAATCCTTGAGATCTGCAAATCAAACATGGATGAATTCAATCGTTCTTTTAAAATGAATGTTCTAAATCTTTAATTAACTTAATGCTCAAAATGTTTTTTAAGAATACATGTAGTATTTTTATGTGATTAGATAAACTGCAGTTATTGCTTCACTAGTGCAAGGTCACAGAGCTTAAACTGTGCCAGTACAAACATTCCCACACTCAGCACAATAGCTACAAAAACTAAACCTGTCACACTTTGTATGATGAAGTGAACGTGGCCTTTCAAGAGGAATGTACTCTTCTGGAAAGACCACATTCAGTGGATCAATTTCAGTATAGACTAAGATGCTTCTTCTTGCCATGGCTGTAATACATGGCTTCAAAAACCATGATGTTGTGCACATCCATGTAGTTGCTGGTGCAGGACAAAAAGGTGAATATTCAAAGAAGGTGAAGTCAACAGCTTAATGTTCCGGAAAAATACTTTAATTGTGCAAATAATGCACACAACGTTTTGGCCGACAATTTGGCCTCCCTCAGGTGTATTTGATTTTAGTGACCCATGACCCTTATCTGTTGTCATCACATCACATGTTCAGAGGTCATGTGATATGCGAAAAATAAACATACATTGAAATATTATTCAGACATAGATGTACATACTAATACTATTCAGATTGGGCAATTAAGATGACAAAATAATGACCTCACTGTTTCACTTTGACAATTAATGCATGTAGTTGTTTCAGACTAACAGACTCCAGCGGGTGGGAATATCATAAATACAATTCAAATTCCTAGCACAACAATTGAAGATGGCAACACATTTTTCAACAGGTGGCATGAATAAATTGTGACATGATGTTTACAAAATAAATCAAAAATAGCAGTTTAAAATAGGGCTTGTTAAGATGACAAAACACTGGCCTCACTGCTGCATTACAGACAACTAAAGTGTCAAAGATTAAAAATAGTTACAATTTGGTGCAAAAGACAGTCAGACCAACAGTTGAGGCAGCCACTTTTTTCACTATTTGTAGTCTGTTCGCTCATTTCTTATGTCTCTATTACAAGTGAGTGTGACTCTAATAGCTCATAGTCAGAAGACAATTTGCAATACAGATATCATGAATACTTAAAGGAAGGGCACAATCTGCATTCAGTCCTGGTTGTAGCGTACGTAGAGTGTAGATCCAATATGTCTCCCTTTGGAGTAGGAGGTTATGGATGTCACCTTCTCAATATACCCGCACATTTTAGGGATGCAACATAATGTTCCATTTTGTTAAAGTACATGGCCACTGGGCTTTTCAGATTGTTTGTTCTGATGTTGGATCTGTGTCTGTGATCTTAGGTTATTTATATTGTCAAATCATAACAGAAGTTATCTCAGGACACTTTACAGATAGAGTAGGTCTAGACCACACTATAATTTACAGAGATCCAACAATTCCCCTCAAGAGCAATTTTTTGGTGAGGGAAAATATAAAATAAACTGTCAGTGACTTTTTAAATGAGTGTGATCCACACTGGGCGCTGTAAGTGGGGAAGACATTAAGCTCCTGCACTGTTTGCTGAAATGCTCAGCCTAAATCTAACTGGTTTATCCTGATGAGCCAGTGCTAAACTACAAACATGCTCATATTAACAAGATACGGCCACACTGAGTTAAAAAAAAAAGAAAGAAGAGAGGCTGTTACTCCAGCACTCTGGAAATACCTGGCCCCAGATGTGCTGGTTTGAACCCATCAGTGTAAGGGGGCCTGGGGCAGTTGCCTGTAGAAAAGGAATGACATACAGCAAAGGGCCCCAGCTGATATTTAAAGTGCTCATATCATTTTCAGGTTCATAATTGTATTTAGAGGTTATATCAGAATAGGTTTATGTGGTTTAATCTTCAGAAAACACCATATATTTGTTGTGCTCCACATTGCAGCTCTTCTTTTCACCCTGTGTGTTGAGCTCTCTGTTTTAGCTACAGAGTGAGGCATCTCACTTCTGTTCCATCTTTATTGGAAGTCACATGTACGCTCAGTAAGTACTGCTAGCCAATCAGAAGCAGAGTATGAGGGAGTGCCACGCTAGCAGCTAGGCGAGGATTATAACGTGTGTTACAAAGTGACCACGTTTGTCATTCATAAATGTTGGACTACAACAGAGCTGTTTGGAGCAGTTTGTGAACAGTGTTTTCTGTTGGAGATGGTAAGTCCCTTTGGGGGGGACTTTGGGCTTTTTCACTTTGTAAACCTATAACATAAAATAACAAAAAAGATATATATAACACAATAAAGGAAAGGGAAAAAGCCAAAAAGCATAATATGAGCACTTTGACTGAATTGTTGCAATCTTAGTTTAGGATACCAAAAGAACATAGCTTTTTTTTTTTTAACACACAGCACCTGCCATCATTCACATTTTAAGCAACCACAAACTGGCAAAGGTTTAACTCACAAAAAATGGAACATTTCTAAAGTTAAATATCTGTGGTAGCTTACATACAATACACCACCTATTAAAGCTGTACCACTTCCTTTTTTGTTGTTGTAATTAGGATTTTTTTTAATTTATTTTTAACATCATACAACTCGCAACATGAACAATCCCCCCTCCCCCCACCCCTTAGTCATCACCACCAACCCAGACAAAAATCAAGAAAACATGACAGTAACTACAATATTCAAGACTATTTAACAAAATAGTAACAAAATAATAGTAATAATAATAATAATCATACATTTTATTTATATAGCACTTTTCATGGTACTCAAAGACACTTTACAGTAAAAAAAAACAGCACATATATCACATTAAAAACAGATAAGCAATACAACCAACACATAAAACAAGCATATTAAAAGCAATTAAAAACAATAGAAGCAGTAGCAATCAGGTGAGAAATGTAAGACTATTGTATGTGGAAGGCTAATCTGAAGAGGTATGTTTTGATGAGTGTTTTGAACGTGTCCAGGTCAGTACAGTCACGGATATGTATGGGGAGGGAGTTCCAGAGGGAGGGGGCTGCAATGGTGAAAGCTCTGTCACCCCAGGTACGGTGCGTGGTCCTAAGTGGTGGGGAGAGGAGGTTTAGACAATAGACAATAAACCATAAACCAAATAAATATATGTATAAAAGACAACAGCATAAGCCCATCATACACTTCTCTCCCCAGCACAAAGCTTCATAGGAGCCCTGCAGAAAGCTCAAGTACTTTACCCATTTTCTAGTATGGACATCCAATCTGGAAAACAGTTTATATGACATTTTTTTCAAACGCTGCCACCCTAGCCATCTCACAAGGCCACTCCTGATTTGACAGTGCCCCTTCATTCCTCCATCCTCTTAAAATAATCTGTCTGGCTATCATTGAACTAGTCTGGACCCAGCTTCTGATGTGCTTATCCATCCAGGATTGACCCATCTCCCAGAACAAATAATCTTGGGCTGAATGGAACCTGGGTCCCTGCAATCCCACATAGGTTATCATGTATCCCTGTACAAAATCCTGGACCTTATCAGAGGACCATAGGACATGAAGTCATTGGCCGTCCTCTGTCTTACAGTTCCAACAATTCTAAACAATCTGGAGGGAGTCCAATAGAAGCGATGTATAATCTTGAACTGAATGAGGCGCACCCTCACATCGCATGACATAGTTTTAATATTCACTCCTCATCATCCAGTGTAATACTCAGATCCCTTTCCCATGTCTTTTTGAGGGCTGTCCAGGCTCCATCCCCCAGGTTCTGCATAAGCATAGAATAATACCCAGAAGCCTCATGAACTTTTCCGTATTTCAACAACACTTTATCTAAACATTCTCGTGCCTTCGGGGCGAAATAACTGGATCCAAATATCCCCACTAACAGATGGCGAAGTTGCAAATATCAAAAAAATTGAGACTTGGGGATTCCAAATAGCTGTACCACATCCTCATAGGATTTCAAAATGCCACCGAGATACAGATCCCCCAGTGTGACAATTCCCTTTTCCAACCAATCCCTCAAAAAAGGGTAGATCTAACAATACATGACTTTGGATTTGAACACTTGATGAAATATTTAGACATGGATCCAGTTGAAACAGCTGGGCCACTTCTGTCCAAACAATATTTAAGTGGGAGATTATCAGATGTGTTTTTGCCTCACCGTACAGTTTACAGACAGGCTCTGTAACGGTGATACTGGGACAAGAACAGATTTCTCCATACAATTCCAGGGTGGGGCTCTCTCAGGAGGAAGTGCCAGTGGGCCAGATGCCTTAAGTTAAAAGCATAGTAATAATACAACATCTCTGGTACACCCAAACCTCCTCTATCAATCGGTCTTTGTAATGTATTCAAATATAGACAGTTTTTTTTTTTACCATTAGATATCAATGTCTTTGTTATACTGCCAAACCATTTAAAATATGACAGATGAACCTCCAGAGGAAGAGATTGCGTGCACATTACAACATTTACAACACAATGCCCAGGGGGTACAGCCAGGGTAATAGGACAACAAGGCGTTTAATTCAAAAGTCTAGATCAAAGCAGCAACTTCAGCTCCTCTTGAACGGCAGCAGGAGCATGGGGTGACGTCAGAGCAGCGGAGGGGAGAGCGTGCGCTGCGAGCAGCCCAGCTGTGTGTGTGTGTGTGTGTGTGTGTGTGTGTGTGTGTCTCTTTGAGGTGACAGTGGCTTTCACACAACAAGGAAGTGGAGGATATGGCGCTTAACTGAAGCAAAAAAACAAACACAAAACCGTCGACGTTCCCGTACGAGGTAAGCTCATCAGCAGGGAATGGAGTGTTTGTGGCGAATTTTGCTTGGGTACGAGACCGACCGTCGGTTAAACGTTTGATCCAGCCGCGATGTGGTCTAGCTAGCTGTCGTTACAATGAGAAGGAAGCTTGGCGTTAGCCTGCGATTTAACCTAACCTCCTTACTGTTTACACCATAAAATGTGGGAAATGTGAGGTAGCGACGTTCAAGGTTTCTTTGTTGATAGAGCGAATTTGTCGATACATAACTGGTCAACAGTAACTTAACGCTAACGTTACATGAGGAAGAGAGAAAATATAATTACAGTAGCTTCGGCTCGGATATTGTCCAAATCTGAAGTTCTCAGCCTCGGCAAACACTGAAGTCGTGTTGGACAAAAATAAGGATTTAAAGTCTAAATTCACCGTCTGGTCTGTTTGTTCGCTGGGTTGTATTGGCTTTCGTTCGTTTGGACTTAATTGCTTGGAGCTAGAAACTTTGACCAAGATGCAACAGGAACCACTGGCTTTGGTAAGCTGTAACGAGAGCTAGGGGTTTAAGTTACCATAAGATAAAAATTTACTGGTTAAACCAGAAAGCGATGCATGCCACATGCGATGTACTACTGTATGGTAGCAGTGGTTATAAAAGCTCTCTGGACTGATTCCCTGGCTGTAACGTGGCCACGCTCCCTTGCTTCTACTGTAGCAGACAGAGACGTGTTTATGCAGGCCAGCTAATGCAGTTCCTGGCCCATCATGTTTCCCTCTGCAAAGCACGTGGTATCCCAGAGCTGTGATATAGTATTACTGTAGTGTAGCTACTGCAAGACCTCCTCAGAGAAGTTCCTCACCTGTGTTATTTTAAAATGTCTGTGTCAAACTGACACGTGAGCCTGCTTGTAATGCTCTGATGGTGACGACTGTATGTGGATTAAGCTGAGTAGTAAAAACAAAATGACAAATGAGTCTATTACACCAGCTTGGAAACTGGCACCTTATGGTAATTGTGACCTTTTTCATGTCCTCACTGATGGACTTCTCCATTTTCTTGTCTCTTTCTTTATCTCTTCAGCTATACCTTTCTCCTCTCATATCATTTCTTTTTCTTCTTTCCTCCTCCACTAACCCTCTCCCCTCTTGTAATCTTCTTACTTCTAATTTTTCCAACCAGCGTCAGTGCTCACTGTGTCAGCCATCCATGTATCTTTTTGCTGCAAATCTCCCAGCAGCTTCCTCTGAGATGGAGATGAGCCGAGGCACCACCACTGTGTCTGCACGCACCCCATCAGCGTCCTCGGCGTGAGTCCACATCAGCTGCCCGTCTCTGTGATTGTCACTATTTGCATCCTAACATGGCCACCGTTCCTCCTGGGATCCGCCTGCTGGTGTCCTTCGACAGGGACCAATGGTGAGTCTGAAACTGAATGTTTAAGCCACTTTAGTCTCTACAAATATTTGTCTTTCCCTTTGAATTTCAGCTGTCATTTTGTACAGGTTTTCATTTCTGACTGCCAATTTGCCAGCAATGTGAAACTGATGGGAATGTGTGAATTGTTTGCCAACTGTTTCAGTCTTTAACAGTCTGTCTATTTGAATGTGTAAACCATGTTGAAAAACCATCTGTGTACCATGAGAGCACATATATGAATTTGAATGCTTTGCTGTCTCAGTCATTCATTCAAAGTCAATTTCATTTATAGTGCCAAATCATAGCAGAAGTTATCTCAAGACACTTTTCATATAGAGCAGGTCTAATCACACTCTCAGAGAGAGACTGAGAGAGAGAGAGTGAGTGAATAAGAGAGATTATGAGAGAACACACACTCATTTACACATATTTGGGACTAAAAACATGGAATTTCAATCTGGCAATTAATGATCTTAGTGACAAGGGATGAAGGGACTTTTTGCTATAAAAGTCTTCAAACTAGGGCTGGGCGATAAAACGATAACGATATGTATCGCGATAGACATGTAATCAATATCAATAAAAAATGCGCTCGATAAAAGTTCGATAATTATTATTTTTTTTTTTTTCTCTTCGTCGGAAGAAACCAGAGGTTTCAAAGCAAGTTTGGTTGCATGAACAAAGGCACTCGCTCTCTGGTAGCCTAGCAACGTAGGGAGTGACACGCTAACAGCCAATCATGTAACAGTATTGTGTTTTGGTTGCGCCATATCGTTGTCTCGTGTTGGATTCTTCAATAACAGAACTGCCGTGGAGTGATAAGTGGAAAATGCGTGAAGCAGCGAGCGCGGAAGTTCTTGATGAAACGGGAAACGTCAGCTCGCCAATATGGCAGTTTTTTGGATTTTATAAGTCTGACCGTAGTCAGACCAATGTCGTCTGCAAATTATGCAAGACCATCGTCCGCACCGCAAACCTGTTTTACCACTTTAGCCGCGCTCACCGTTTGGAGCACAGCCGTGTTCGCCAGCAACGTCCAACAACATCTGCAGCTGGAACCCCGCACAAGCAGCAGAGCACCACGGAGAGGTACTCTCAGTGCCTTATGACTGTAAAAGCTAAACGGTACAAATAAATAACTGAGTCAGTGGCATATCATATAGGCAAAGACATGCTTCCGCTGAGCACCCCCCCACCATGTACGGTTTAGGCTGTACCGTGACTGTTAGACGGAGAAAAATAATAACTGTTACTGTACTGTATCACGTTAGTTTTTTTATGTTACAGATGTAAAGTCTACCTCAGTTTTATTTCAATTTCTCCTATGTTTACAAAACACTGCACATATTTTAAAACACTTCATTCACCAGAAGTGTTCATTGTGATTTTAGACGTATGTTTCCATTTGAATTATTTGAGTGTTTTCCATGGTTGTTTTTACATTTCTGCTTTTATAACTGAGGGGATTATAATCGAAGGAAGGTTAAGCTTAAAATAAAAACGTTTAAATTGAATACATTTTTTTCTCCTGGTCCTTATTTTAAATAGGTCATAAAAAATATCAATAATTATCGATATCGACTGATATGAAACACTTATATCGTGATACAGTTTTCAGCCATATCGCCCAGCCCTACTTCAAACATATAGATATACCTTTTTAGAATCTAGCTTAAAGTATTCCAGTCTGTAATCAAACCTTTTACACTGTCTGGTAGTGAAGTGTGGGGTCCTCTTGTAAATCAAGACAAACCCCTTATCGAAACTTACCTCCTCTAACAGCACAAGGCCTCAGGACAGCCCTCACACAATGTGGCCCAACCAAATCACAGCTAAAGAAAAAGAAAAACACATTACAGCATTGGACATCTACCACAAAAAACTCAAAACAAACTTCTAAGCTCTAAACAGACAGTACACAGTGGCAAACTGTATTACATCTATCTTACAGTGATCACAGCCTGGCCATAGAGACTGGCCGACACAGGCACACCTGGCTGCCTAGACAGGCTGTGACAGCTCTGTCCACAGAGAGAGGTGGAGACAGAGCAACACGTCTGCTGCAAAGTGGAGAATGCGTGCGTGTGTGTGCAATGCATGCATGTGTATTTGCATATGCGTCCTATTGCCAGCCAGGGGAGGAGGTGTAGAATTGTAGTCCTGTGTTTGTACTGCTTACTAACACGGCTTTATTGCCTTAGAGATGAAAGTGCAGAAAACAGCACCACTGTCTCTATGACCTCATAGCAACATATTCAAATGAAAACTGGTATATGGACGTATGTTGTTTCTATTTTTAGACAAATTCATCTGTGAATCACCTGCCAGATGAAGTGACTGCATCGTTGGTCTGATTCAGGGCCATATATGGAAGTGGTCTAAATCTGATTTGAAATAATCAGATCTGGGCAAGATTTGAGTGTTCACACTACTTCTGAAGAAGTCTAACCTGGTCACTTGACCCCAAAAAAAGATTTGGGCCACTGTTGCCTGCAGTCTGAACGTAGCCTTAGTGAGCCAGGACCTGCAATTTCAGAATTTCAAAACTTAGTTTTTGCAAAGTCCTGCTGTAGCTGTAGTTCCTGCTGACAGCTCATGGCTGATACCACTCAGTGATAATTGTCCCTGTGAATGGTGGGATAGAAATGATCAATAATACTGTACTTGGTGTAGGTAGGTGGAGATGCAGCCAAGTAGGTCTATTTTTTTTAATTTTCATAGTTATACCATGACAACAAAGAGAAAGAAGAAGTGGGGGAGAGGGAAGAAGCTACCAGATACACGAGGCCAGGGCTGAGAGGCTCAAAGAGGAGCTTCTACCCTCAGAGACTGCCCCATCATACCCATATATATTTATCATCACTGTTTTTTATGCATACATTTTAGGCACTGACAAATTACGATTTCACGTGACAAATAAAGAGACGAGAGTCAGAAAACGACGTATCTTTTTGAACAAGAGATCAGAGAGAAAGTCGCTCCATCTTTAGTCAACTCAAGCTGTTATTCATTATCTACACCTTAATGAACTTAGTGGTGACGGCGGTTGTTGTTGTGGCTCTGGCATTTTAAAATTGCACTCATTCAAATTGCGATTTTGAAATAAAAACAGTTTATTGTTTAGCCTCATTAACCTGCAGCAGCTCGCCCTCACAGACACCTCTCCCGACTCGTTCTGGTCTCAAACTGAGAAACAGAAACATATCAGCGAGCATAACGACATAACGTTAGTTTACGCGAGCATAACAGCGCTTTACTTTTTATGACTGCCAGCCTGTTTATCTCAAAGAGCAGCTCACATACATTTCAGTGCTAAAATGTCATTCAACATGATTATATTATATTGTTACAATGTTACATTATAAATATTATTGCTATGTGACACTATTCTCACAGAACACCAGTTAACGTTAGGCTAACGGTAACTTTGTACACTTACCTTCATAGTCATGAATATAGCTGGTTATGTACAGCTTAAATCCTTTTTCCTTTTTGCTCAATGCCGTGGTTGAGTTATTGTTTTGACGGCTCTGACAGAAAGCTCACCTGACGACAGACGGCCGGAAGTGATTGGGCTGGCTTGTCCGTAACCAGGAAGTAACTGTGCATGTAGCCTATTCTGATTCCAATTCTTCTTTCGATTCCAGTTCTTCTCGATTCCGATTCTTTTAAGGAGTGGAGTTGAAACGGGGCACATGCTTATTTCACAGATAAGAGGAACATTTTATTTTGATTCAATTATGATTTGAAGTTTTACCAGGCCTTTTCAATGTAAAATAAAGCCACACTAGAGCGCCGTTTACTGTGCTCCACGGCTGCAACACAACGAGCTGCCTGGAAGTACGGCAGCACATATACAAACCAGAACTTTCACATGTGAAATTTGGAACCGGTGATCAGATTTGAAACCACATTTTCCAAAGGATTCCAATTAAAAAATGATTCTATTGGAAGCGTTCCAAGTTGGAACCGGTTCTCAATGCTCAATCCTAATTGTTAGTTGGATATACAGTATATATTTTCAGTTAGTCACGCGCAGCTTTAACACACAGTGTGGTGTGTGCTACAGGGAGGCTGTCAGTGACAGCTGGGTAAGAGCGTTGCCTTGCCAGCTATCTAGCTGTTGTTTTTTGTCAGCCTGCTTTACTCAGGGTACACAGTGGAATTCGCTCACAGCATGTCGTCCAGCTGTTGCATAAGAATGTGTCTAGTTGCTCATCTCAGACTGCTCCTTGCTCCATCTCAAGTGGCTGCTGCAGAGCCTGACAAACAGCCTAATGCCTAATGCCTAGAGCTGGGCGATTTTTTTTCCCCTAAAAAAATTGATTTACGATTCGATTTGATTCCCCCCCCCCCCCCCCCTTCCATTTAAAACAAAATAACTGCGAACTGAAAAAAATATATATTTATTGTATTTAATTAAAGTGCATAAACATAAACAAAATTGCAAAGGCAAACCCTTTTCTCTAACTGAAAAGTCACTGTGCAGTGTGCAACAAAGATTGTTAAACATCCAAATTATTTATACTGTATTTGGATTGAGCTAATAAAACCTAAAAAAAAAAAAATCTAAAAAATCGCTTTTTTGAAAATATGAATCGATTTGACCTACCAACTCGATTTTTTTTAAATCAAATCGATTTTTTTCCCAGCCCTAAATGCCTGTACTATAGGACAGGAGAAAGGCAGATTTCTGGGGTAGACTCAGACTGCTCTCCAGCCAGCTGGTCATTACTGTGAAGCTCGTCATTACCACTAAACATATGCATGCACGCACACACTCACGCCATCAGGATGGCAAACATATCCAAGTTTATTTCACCCATGCTTTCCATATCAGCACAGATAAAAACTGAACACTGTAAAACTAAATTCAAAAAGCACAGCACAACGATGAGTTAGATAACATGACTGAGAGACAAAGCAAACAGTATGAATTGAAAAGTACACAATCAAGTTACAGGATGTCCTGTTTGTATGAAACTGTAGAAGGGTGTAACATTGACAAATGATAGCCTACATTGTGATGGCTTTGTCGGGAATACAGATGGCTCAGTCAGTTTTATCTTATTTATCTTTATCTGTGGTGGTGCTACTGTGGCTGCCAGCTACAGCAGCAGTGCAGCAGTAGCCTGACGTCGTCATACTCAGATTCTAGTCAGAATATGAGTCTGATACGGCTCCATTGGGCTGTGATTATGTGGAGTGTTTCAACCGATCCAGGAAAGAAAAAGCCTCTGCACTCAATTGGATAGACCTACAACCAATCAGAGCAACGGAGACAGACGTCGCAGAAGCTGCAAGTCAAAGGCAGGCTTCGACAGAGCAAAGGCAGAGGCGGCAGTTTCCGTGTCGTGCGGACAGGTGTGGCAGTGTGTATACATGCGTGATCGCGTTCTCTGTTCCTCCTTTTAAAATGAATGCGCTGTCAATATCTTCTATAACAGGCAGCCATCTTTGTTGTAAACAAATTCAACCCAAGCGCTCTTTGGTGACGTGGTTGATTACGTTACTGTTGATCATCTGTCCATCGTTGTATAAAGCCCGCCCTGGCGATTTGATTGGTCCGAACAGCTCTGGTTCGAGCATAGTTGCTCCACAACGGATCAAGTCCAGACCGAACTTCCTGACCTCAAATGTTGCGGGCGGGGCTAGGTTCGGCTGGCATCCAGGCTAGTGCAGCAGACCTCCTAACCTTTATCGACTCACTGTCGTCACTGCTTAATGCGGACGGCTTGACTCCTTTGTAATTCAGCTGCCTCAGACATTCTGTTGGGCAGGTATCTCTCCTTTACTAGGAACATGTCTCTAATAGTCTCACCCCATATTGAATGTGTCATTCAGACCTCAGCCACGTGTCAAATAGCGTATTCTTTGTGTGCCTAAATATTTCACAACACTTTTTCCCTGCCGTGTTTTATATTCATGTGGGAGGTCGAATCCGCTGTAGAGTGTGTCACACTCATTCTGGCTGGTGATACATATATTTCCACATATTATCACTTACAGAAGAGGATCAGACTCCGGATACCTGCGCCCCTTGGCCCTGGCCCAGGCATGTGTCAGACCTGCTGCCCTTTGCTGCGTGTCATCCCCATCTATCACCCCCTTTCATGTCTATCCACTTTCAAATAAAGGGAAAAGCCCCACCCATAGTTGGCGGTGAATCGAGGCGGCGTCTCTCAGCTGCTGACAGATTGCCGCTGTGATGCCGCTCAGCTCGGCAGCTTCTCGACGGCTATTGAGCAAGTGCCACTCACATGCCACTGTCCTGACATCTGCCACACGCTTGCCACTGAGCAGCTAGTCGACTGCCAGTGTCAGAAATCACACTCGCTGTCTCTCAAATTCAGCTGGTCCATTGGTAGCTAATGGTAAAGTTAAGTAGTCCTGACCTTTTTGTATTGGTAGTCGACCTAGATGAAGAAGAAAAAAATGTCTTGTGTCCCTGGTCTCTTTGGTCCTTCTGGTGAACCAATTAGGTGCTGAACAGCTGATAATATAGTGGCTGCCCTTAGGTGACATTTGTAACCAGTGCCCAGGTAAGATGGTGGACGGTTATCCCACTAGTTATGATGGCATATTGTAGCTGTTGTTTTATACATAGAAACACAACTTAATTTCTATGGGTTTATATTTATGGTTTAGTATGTGAGTCGATCAAGTCATATTTATTTCTTTGTAAATAACACAGTAAGTAATACAGTTCAAGTTGCTTCAGTTTATGCTTCTATGGTTTTAATGTTTTCCTGACCTAACTTTGGCCAAGAAAAAGCAAAGGCAGAGTTTACTTTATCTCCACTTTATGTTTGTTTCTAAGTTTTAATACTGTGTTGAATGGGTTTAGAATATGGACTCACCTGCTCATGTCAGGTATAAAGCCAGAAGGAATGCTTGTATAATGTGTAGTAAGGACAAAGGAGAGGTAATAGTGAGTAAAAAATGTGAGCTGGGATTAGGGTTGCACAAAATGACAAAATGTGATATTGCGATTAATCGATTATGAATATTTTATCGATATTCATTTCAATATTTTTTAAACGAATGTAAAATTACAAAAGTTACGGGAAAATGCATCGTAACAATTTTCATAGATACATAACAATAGTGCACAGTGAGACTTATATACGGCTCCGTAGTGCGGCTGGACCACAGGTCGGTCGTGAATAAAAAATCTATCCAAACTCTGCCTGCACCGCCTTTTATAAAGTTGTGGGATAGATACCTGTGAGAAATAGGTGCAGGATGGAATTTGGTACGGTTTGTCTAGTTCATTCAGAAGCTTCTTGAAGCCTTTTTTTATGCACTGTGTGGATGGGCATCATATCTTTGGACAAATAAGACGCTGTAGCATTGGTGATTTCGATACGTCTCTTCGAGTTCTTGTCGTACTTTGTGCCACTAGCAAAAGTACTCCCTAGCGAGGCTTGTTTGGCTAGCTCTGGCGTATTCACTGCAACAGTTGTTTTTGGGATAGTATCATGCACTCGTGATTCATTCCGTTTTGTTGACTGTCTATTTCTTCATTTACACTGTCACTCTGTTGAAATATGCACACACGCCACGTGGTACGCTCCATAGGGTTTGTCACGTAGTGACCCCTGCGCTAACGTGCAAGTGGCACGGTAACTGGCCAATAAAACAGGATCATTATAGCGTTTCAAGGCTCTAAATCAAAACACAACTAAGCCACACAGCCAACGGACGGGACGCAGCGCTTCACAAAATACACAAAATATTGGATACTTATTGTGACACTTTCGATATAATATTGTGCAACGTGATATCGCGGTAACAATATAAAGTTGATATATCATGCACCCCTATCTGAGATGCACAATGCAAAAATGTGTTATATATCTGGAATTGTTCATTAGCTATGTGTGATATCTGTCAAGCTGAATGGATTCAGCCGATTTTATTGTGACTGAAATAGATTTAATAAATTTCGGTGCGAGAAAGGACACTATATCCTGGAATCCCTAGACGTAGACATGTGATGCTTTTGATAAACCATTGCAACTAAAGCGAACTTTTGCTAAAAAGGAACACACACTGTATTCACTTGCTATGCTGTCCCAGAATAATCTGTTCATGTAGGACCACGCATTGGACCCATAACACCTACAATATTTTTCATTGCTGTTGCCAGTGGCAGTGTAGCTACTAGTGCACCCCCACACTTTTTCAACCCTAACCTGAAGACAAACCCCCCCCCCCCCCCTGCTGAAGGAAAGGAAAACACTGGGTGTGAGCTATGTCCTGTCACCCCTCACCTCAAACTGAAATTGAACATGCTGGTTTTATTCCGAGGGGGCGTTTGGATGTGTTTTCTGGTCCCTCAGCGCTCAATGCTGCCCTCCTGTGTTTCCTCTCTGCAGGTACAGAGCGCTCACGTTCATCCTCACCTTCCTGCTCTACACCAGCTTCCACCTCTCAAGGAAACCCATTAGCATTGTCAAGGTAACATATGCTCATAGGTATAGTATACTCTGTATATCCCATTCATGAGCTTGTGTGCATCTGCATCCATACATACAGTAACACACTCTTTCCCTGACAGTTATAGAGGCCAGTCTAACTGAAGACTAAATTCAATTTCCATTCTAATAATACTCTTAT
Source organism: Gymnocephalus cernua (assembly GCA_023631565.1). NCBI lineage: Eukaryota > Metazoa > Chordata > Actinopteri > Perciformes > Percidae > Gymnocephalus > Gymnocephalus cernua. The sequence goes on along the minus strand of CM042434.1, from coordinate 27,922,043 downwards.
TTAAAGGCTTAAGATTTGCACTGGGGATTAGCCTTTTTTTTCACAGCAGCCCAGTGCCATACCAGCGTATACTTGCGGAAAAGAAATGTAGTCGAAACCTTTCAACATAACACCACAAGCAAAAAACTGAATCAACACAATTGTTTTGTGCTACATTTGATCCTAAAATTGCTGGATTTTAGGGTGTAGGCTGGATTAAAATGTAGAAACAAATAACTATAACATGGAAGGTGAATGAAATGCTTCCCTTACTTTATCCCAGAATACAAACAAATATGTTTGAAATTACTTATAAAACAAGAATTGGAGTCATTAAGAAAAGTTTCCTTTGGAATATGGGCTGAGGCTTGCTGGTCTGGTACATGTACAATGAATTCTTCTGAACATACTATTCTACATCTGTCCAATGTAACATGTTATAGACCAAGCAGTCCTCTCCACAGAACAGACAGTGTAGAAATCATTTCTCTCTCTCTCTCTCTCTCTCTCTCTCTCTCTCTCTCTCTCTCTCTCTCTCTCTCTCTCTCTCTCTCTCTCTCAGACATACAGTAGTTAGTGACATAATATATCATGTTATTATCATTTGATAGAACAGCCCCCAGTCTTTTGATTTCACATAAGAAGTCAAACCTGTATGGATAAAGAACATAGGGTTAGGCAGAATCTTTACATCTCAGGCACAGTATGTTTCACCTCACACTGTGTGCCTGTTACACATGGTGTTTTCTAGCCAACTGAATGGTGCACTTATTGTTTTTGATTGACAGAGCGAGCTTCATAAGAACTGCTCATCTATCAATGAGCTAGCCACTATTGCCTCCAGCAGCAGCGGACAGCAGCCCTCCCTGCCGTCTCTCCACACAGACATGGACTGTAGCTGGAAGCCTTTTGGTCTGTATCTGCGTGACTCCTGACATTTTTTTTATGGGAGGGGGGTCAAAGGGTGACAGAGGTTTGGGTGTACTGGATGCATTGAAGTCATCTTAGTATTTTTTAATCAACATGATACTGTTGTTCTGCTATTGGAATACTGTCTCTGTAGCACTCACAAGTTTGCTAATGATTTGTTATTAGCAAACTTAGTTTCTAATATGAAATACACAAATAATACAAAAATTATGATGTGCAGAGCATGTGTCAGTGCAATGCTTCTTTTACAGCTTGTTTTCTGCAGCTGAATATAGATGCATAAAGACCAATAAACAGCTGAGGATGAACTAAATCATATGTACTGAACTATACAACTCGTCTATATATTATCAGATAAAAGGAACTACAAACAGCTGCTGGGAGCCATGGACTACTCCTTCCTATGTGCCTATGCAGTGGGAATGTACCTCAGGTAAGATGGCAAGAAGAGGAGAGCACCTTCATTCATAGCAGTGGTGAATAGGATAAGGTGACCAAAGTATATGAAACTAAAAATGGGGCATAATTTCAATACACTACTTACAAAAAAGAATATTCATTATGTCAACGTTGGTGGTGGTGGTGAAAATCAATGAATCTGTCAACAGGTACACATATTAATAAGGCATTCAACCACCTTATATAGCTAAATGGCAAAAGAAAACTTTAACCACATTTACACGTGGCACTAAAATGCAATCTGTATCTTGATGCATTATTTAAATAAGGAAAAAGGGCCCATTCAGACCAGAAAAAGCCAGACCACATTGGAGCTAGTCAGGCTCGCATTGTGATCTGATCTCAGCCATGTGTACCGCTGACCACGATCTGAAGAAAAATACTCCACCTCTTTGTGCAAGCTCAAGCAAGCCCTGCAAAATCTACAAGAAGTAGCTGTGGAAGTATCAAATATTGGTCATTAATATTTAGAGCTTGTACAGATGTTTTGTAGCTCTGGAATTGTTTTGTGCATGTGTAAAAGTGTGTTGTAGCTTTGTGAAACCTCACTGTTGAGAATATCCCTCCACATATTTTAATTACACATGCACGAAATAATTCTACAGCTACAAAACCTTTTTACAAAATATGAATGGCCCTTATTTGGTCCCATATAGAAGTGATGGATACATTGTCATTCAGATACAGATTTCATAATACAATATGTAAATGTGGCCTTTGTTATCAGCTGTATCCCACATTAAAACCTAATCAACTTTGACTTTGATGTATTTTTGCCATTATTTAATGTTTTGGACTTGGTTGCTGAGAGGCTGTGCAGTCCTGACGATTGAACATGGAAACATTAAATCTTTGTTATGAATAGGAAATCTTGACAAAAGAAGAAAAGGTGTTAAAAACCTTGAAAGACTCGCTCCGGGCTAAAGGAACCATTTTGTCTTAAGAAACCGCACTTCTGAACCTTGAACTGTGGCTGACAGTCTGACAAAAGGAGACTGTGACTGCATTTTGGTTTTCTGTCTTCGTGTTCTGGAAAATCTGCACATATTCATCCCCACTACACTTCTCTTTCTTGCCTCTCACCTAAACTATTCTTTAAATCTTAATGTTGCATGATAAATGACACAAATCTTTCTTTTAGGTATACCTACCATAACGTTGAGTCCGTTCATGTAGAAAACTAGAAAGCACTCACAAAGTGCATCACTCCACCAAGATAGCACAGTTTTTTATTCATTTAAAAATGTATTGAATTAGGCAGAGTTACGCCATTCTTCTCTGAAATCTCACTACGGGTTTTTTGACGTATCCTGCTACCTAACAGACAAACAAACAAACAAACAAACAGAACTGAAACTGAATCTCCTCGGTGAAGGTTATGAAACTAATCTTGCACGTCGAGAGACATTTAACAGCCTCATTGATCAGAGTAAGTTGTTAAGATGTCCCCTTTTTGTGTCAATGCAGCGGCATCATCGGGGAGCGCCTGCCCATTCGCCTGTACCTGACGGTCGGCATGCTGACCAGTGGCCTGTTCACCTGCCTGTTTGGACTGGGTTATGTCTACAACATCCACAACCTGGGTTTCTATGTATTTGTCCAGGTGAGACACATCATAATGCATTAGTAAACCATGAAACACCCTGACAGTGAATGTGCCAACTTGCGATGCTTGCACTAGTCAAAGCACTGTCATGAAAATAGAGCCTGCAGGCGCATACACGGTAACATATCACACAGACATGCGCAGATACACTTGCTAGAAGGAGAATTCTCTTCAGCTCTCTGCTTGAGACACAGGTTAATGTGAATAATAATAAGAAGAAGGATAAGAATAATTAATAATAACTTTCTATAGCACCTTTCAAAAAAGTGCTTTTACAGACAAAAGCAGGATACTCAGAAGACAATATAACAGTGTATAACAACACAAAGTTATACATAAATAAATAAATACAAATAAAAGAATGAAAGCAATAAAAAAGACAACATCACATTAAAACAAGTGATTCTGCAAGCGGTTCTCCTCAGGCAGGTGGAGCCCCCAAAGACTCGGCCACCTTTAGATTTAAGCCTCGACTTTAAAATGGCTAGAAGGTCTCCGCCAGAGGATCTGAGGCTGCCAACTGGCTCATATGGGGTCAACGACTCTGCCATACAGCTTGGAGCCAGACCCAGGCGTGCTTTAAAAGTGATCGGTAAAAACTTAAATTAATTCTAAATCGAACAGGGAGTCAATGGAGAGAAGCCAGGATTGGGGTGATGTGATGTCGTCGGTTAAAACCAGTGAGAAGCCGCATTCTGAACTAGTTGGAGGCGAGAGGGTGACGTTTGGTTGGTGCCAGAAAGGAGGGAGTTACAGTAATCAAGTCCAGAGAAGATACACGTGTGAATGGCTTTTTCTAGGTCAGAGCGACGAAGCATGGGCTTAATTCTGGAGATGGTTCTAATTTGAAGAAAGCCAGACTGGACAACTTTTTAGAACTGTGGTTCAGATCTTAGGTCTGAATCAAATACTAGTCCCAAATTCCTGGCAGTGGCCTTCACATTGGCAGACAAGGGACCAAGGCCACTCTCAGATGAGACTGATGGGGTTTGGGGGACTGAACAGTATGATTTCTGATTTAGAGTTATTGAGTTGAAGAAAGTCATTGAACAGTTGAAATCACTGAGACAATATAAAACAGCAGCCGGGCTTTCTGGGTCATCAGGTCTGAGGCAAAGGTATATTTGTGTCACACTGGATGATTTGATAAAAGGGAGCATGTAGATAGAAAATCCCCCCAAAAATATCTTGCACAAGGTCGATCTGGTATGCATTGCTACGTAAGAAGATGAGTGTGTTATCAGCGCCATGGCCAACCCACAGAACGCGCACGTTGTGATACTTCAGCTTGCGCCGTATTTACCAAACCTGCAGTTCATCGGGTAATCAGCGTCTTTCTCCGCCCACTATACGGTAAATTGCGCTGTAGCAAAGCGTTAAGTTGTGCTATGATTCGGCTGAGTGCAGACTGCGATATTCCCACTGCTGATGCTATGACTGTTTGAAATGATCCCGATGCCAATATTTGTAATGAGGAGTTTAACTGATGGAATGGAATGTGAACGCTGAGTCGGAGATTCAATGTCATCTTTGAGTTCTTCCAGTTACTGTAATATTGCATGGGTGCTTAATCTGTAACGCTTAATGATTTCGTGGCAAAAATCTTTTCAGCTCGTCTCCTTGGCCTATGTCTTCGTCTTGCTCGGATTACTGCTGCCATTTCACCAGGAGGCATGTGCGAGGAGACCTGCTGTCAGGTTTACACCTGCTTTTAAGAGGCGGACAATTTTCACCGCTAAATAGAGGTGCGCTTTCACAGGCGTTTATTTGTACATACCGCGGAAACTCCCACTTTCCCCTTCAACCTCACATGAATGCATATGCATGACACGGAAAAGCGCAATTTGCCATTTTCAGTTCCCGCGACAGGCAGTCTACGCTTTTACCTCAGTGCGGCCTGTTTGTACATACCTCGCCATGCTTTTACGCACACGTTGCGAAAACAAAGACGCCTGAAGTGGGCTCAAAAGTGTTAGTACATCTGCCCCAGAGAGTACACAGATGGATGTTCACACACAAAGAGACACACACACATGTACACACACATAATCAGAGGTTTATGTACCCATGCATTTACACACACAAATTATATGTGTAGCTGTGTTTCTAATATCCTGCTGTAAAATGAATACTGTGCTCATTCTCCTGTTGGGATTTCAGGTGGCCAACGGCTTGGTCCAAACCACTGGCTGGCCCAGTGTAGTGACCTGCATCAGCAACTGGTTTGGAAAGGGAAGGTGAGGTCTAATCATTCCAACACTGACTTTAACAGCGGAAAACATTAAATATGTATTCCAGTTTGGCTTCTGTTTTAAAGTACATTTCATGAACAGTTTTTTTCTTCTGCACTGGTTCTCAAATTGTGGTACCAGTACCACTGATGGTACGCGAGCTGCCTCTAGTGGTACACAGATGGAATCTCTGATGTATTTAAAAAAAAAAATGAAATTAATTAATTTAAAAACAATACTAAAGAAATACTACATTTTCCCCCATTATGAGTCTCACCCCCAATTTCCACCAACTGCGGAACGTCTGCGGATCCGCTCCGGAGCGGCGGCGGAGTCATTAGGTTTTCACTGACCCATCCCATCGATCATCATCATTGTCCCTTTATCCACAGAGGTGATATAATCCCAAAAACTTTGTTTTCATAAATCCACAAGAGTCCAACGAAATGGAATATTCAAGCCGTTTAATCCAAATCGAGCTGTTCGCCTCAAAATCTTGAAGATTACGAGCCCTGAGTTACAAAAAAAGTGACATGCGATTCCACTTCTGGGCTCTTCAAACGCGTCTCTCTTCTCACTCCAGCCGTCTCACGGCCAATGAGTGCATCCATGTTATTCTCTGACACCTTAGGAATCAAACAAGACCTCTCATAAGTCAGTCCGTATCCGAGCCGGAGATAGACAGGCTTAAAGGCCAACCACGGCTCTGAAGTGAATCGGGGTCACCTGGGTTTGATCGATTTGCTTCAGCCAGTTAAAATTCCATGCTATGTAGCCCCCCTAGCCTTGTAGCCAATAAAGAGACGATTTGAAAGACATATTGAAACGCATTGAAATTTTAACCCTGTGATGGCTGGCTCTGTGTTTCAGCACAAACAGTGACTGTTATAATGCAAAGCCCTCCTTTACCAATTTATAATGACTTATTTCTATAAGTTAAACTATTTATATAGTTATTTCAAGTATGTGTGTGATTGATGTGGGTATGTTTTAGTATTTGAGAAGTTTTGTATTTTGCACTTTTTTGGCTTTTGGATTTGTTCTGTAGTAAGCTGAGACATGTGGCTAATGTCCTGTCAGATGTCTGTCACCTGTCAGATGTGTTCACAGCAGTGTATTTTAATAATTTTACAGATGTATGACTTGGATGGAAATAAAAACCCTCCATTCTAGCCTCTGTAGCTCTGTGTCAGTAAGGCCTGGAATCACCCTGACACTTGGAACAAAAACTAGAGAGTGTTTTCTTTCCAATGATATCGGGCACATCCCAGAGTGTCAAAGTATATTGGAGCTGTGTAGTCCAAAAAGCATGACATTTCAAGCGTTTCTTAAGAGGTAACCTCCTTCGCCAAATATGTGCACCTAAGTCTTTGATGACCCCAGGGAAAACGCTGTACATCCATAATTAGTTACGAGCTGTGATGGTAAGATAGTGAGCAGAGGTAAAATGAATGGTTCAAAAACACTGCAATCGTGGCTCCAAACACTAGGAACTATTAAAAAGAGAAGTGTGGATGAGGAGGAGAATATTTCGAGCAGCCCTGTTGAAACTATAGTGGACGAGCACAAGCGCTAGTCGCTACTGAAGCAGCACCTGCTAGCAGCAAATGATGCAAAACAATAAGGAGATAAGACCTGAGTTATCTCAAGTTGGAATGGGATGGAGGAAGTACAGCATGGCTGTCAACAATAACTAATGTATTTAGGAATAACCTTGCCTCCTGTGTGAACTGTCATAGCTGAATAGCGTAGACCTATGCTACTCTATTTTAACGTGGGCCGTGATGGTGGAACTAAGAGAGCCTAATATTTTCTGAAGTGGTACGTGGTGTAAAACGTTTGAGAAACACAGATTTACTGGACAGTGTATTGGTAGGTTTATTATTATTATTATTATTATTATTATTATTATTATTATTATTATTGTGTTAAAACTCAATATGAATTACAATAATATGTATAAAGTACATTATGTACTGCAGATCTGCTCTGTAAATCAAGTAATGTGCTCTCTTTTGAGGAAAAAGTATGATGTCACTGCTCTATCATTGGCTGACAGTGACACAGCCTACATTAGCTTTCTACCCACTGCCTTCTTATCTGCAGACTTGGCTTGCTGAACGGTAGGGGTGGAATCTCTTGGCACCTCATGATTCGATTCTGATTCAGAGGCCAACGATTAGATTCTAAACCGATTATTGATGCATCTCGATGCAACAATGTTTTTATGTACGTTTCCATGCGTGATATTTAAAAATCAGTCCCTCCAGAAAAACGCGATTATGCGATCGCAGAATAATCAACCAAAGTCTGCATATTTATGCGGGGGCCGCATTTTTTCAAATACGCCGCACTTTCGCTGCATAAATTTCCGATTTCCGCGCAAAATATGAAGGGCTTGCATGATTTCATAATCCCCGCATTTTTGTTGCAAAAAAGTCACATATATCTCAGCAGAAAGTTGAAAAATGTATGCATATTCCATCGCATTTTTTAAGAAAACGTGCCGCATAATCAAGGATTTTTGCCCGCAACAATCACAAAGAAAACTCTGTGTTTTTCTGGAGGGACTGAAAAATATACATATAAATTGTTACTCAGAGTTTGCTAATCACTTCCTAGACAAAGCAGCTAGACAAAGCTTAGATTTTGACATATATTTGTCATACACAAGTTTTAATGAAATGTTTTACCTACTGAGGTTTTTGTTGTGTAGTCATTCCATGCTTAAGCCTTAAACATGCTTGTGAAAGTCACCTTATCTCCCAGTAATCTTCCATGTCAGAGGCTGAGTCATGTTTAAAGGTAGATCATTTTGGCTTCTTAGAACATGAAACATGAGGTGGCCAGATGTAATGTGATAAAGTAGATGAACAGCCTATGTGTGTTTTGCCTAATTATTTTATGTATGTCTTATTAGATCATGTGTATATATACAATGCACTCTTGCCTAAACTCTGAGTTGTTGTCCATTATCCCATCCTCTTTCAGTCACTCTGTTTTCTGATTTGTACTTGTCTAGAGACAGTAACTTTTAAATAAAAATCAACACATTTTTTGATTATTAACTTATCAGAATCGAGCATCGAATCGTTCTAGAGAGAATCGCGATGCAAATTGTGTTGTCCTTTTATTTTAATACCACTGCTAACTATTTATTATTTCTACTAAGCTATTTCCGGTAATAGAAGCGTTCATTCCGAAAGTTCCATCAGTACTCGGTTCACTTCACATGTACTAAAGTGGGAATGATAGAGAAGATTAGCACGGCCCCTGGCGCAGAGATGACATGCACAACCGTGAAGCGTTCTCACTTTTCATTGAAATGTAATTTTCGTATTTTATAAATTATTTCTTCCTTCCTTTTAAACTGTGGAATGCTCAGCCAACGTAATTTAGGAAACAAGTTTTGATTTGTTCTCTCCAGTTATTAAAAAAGTGTTCCCACTCATTTCAGCAAATAGGGGGAATGTACAGCATTTTCAGTCAGTGGAGGTGTGATGCTTTCCTCTCATGCAAGCTCATTTCAACGAATGAAACCGCTTGCCTAAACTCTGAGTTGTTGTCCATTATCCCATCCTCTTTCAGTCACTCTGTTTTCTGATTTGTACTTGTCTAGAGACAGTAACTTTTAAATAAAAATCAACACATTTTTTGATTATTAACTTATCAGAATCGAGCATCGAATCGTTCTAGAGAGAATCGCGATGCATCTAAGAATCGATTATTTTTCCCACCCCTACTGAATGGGATATCAAATAAACATTCACGTGGAAAACCTGCACAGCTGCTGCTGCTTCTGTAGGCTCGATAGTTAGCTAGCTGTATCACATTTATCAGCTTAAAACAAACCTGGTGCCAACATAATTCAGTTAAGATGCCAAATTGTGTTGTCCTTTTATTTTAATACCACTGCTAACTATTTATTATTTCTACTAAGCTATTTCCGGTAACGAATGAAACCGCTGGATTTTAACTCAAAAACTGTAAACCTTTGAGAGGAATGAAATTACTCCGTTTAGCCCACAGTTAGGTTCCTGTGGCCAGCAAGGAGGAGATTGAGAGAGAACCTGCTGCCTCTGAGGTCCCTAAGTCCCTAACGCCCTGATGTGTCTGTCTTCCTGTCAGGCGAGGACTCGTCATGGGGCTGTGGAACTCTCACACCTCAGTGGGAAACATCCTGGGCTCTCTGATCGCCGGCTACTGGGTCTCCTCCAACTGGGGCATGTCCTTCATCGTACCGGGGATCATCATCGCAGTCATGGGCGTCGTCTGCTTCTTCTTCCTCATTGAGCGTGAGTGCAGCCTCCTCATTGGCTTTATTGCAATATGTTATTATTTTGGCCATTGGCTTGATTTGTTTCTTATTGTGTATGAAGGATTTGGCTTGTTGTGCAGTTAATGCACATTTTAAATTTCCATTTACAGTGCTAATTCCCATACTAATTGTTTGTACAAAAGCCTAAAGAAGAAAGAAAAACTGCAACCAGCTGTGAGCATCATTAACGTTATGGCTTATTTTTCCCTCTCCAGATCCAAATGACCTGAAAAGTATATATGCTCAACGTTCTTCTCCAGGCAAGAGTGTGAGTACACAGAGCATTTCTCTTCTTTTTTTTTGTTAATGGAAACACAATTGCCTTCTTTCTTTGTATTGTAACACTTTTTCTATGTGCCACTGTGTAATCCGTACCAGCATTCACTAGTGCCAAATTAGTGTGTTAGTGTGTCTCAATTCAGGATTCACACCCATTGCTAGATTTTTGTGAAATGAAATTGAGATTATACGTTATACAGATTGGTGGCAAGTGAAAGGAAAAACCTTAATAAATGAGTGGTGAAACATAACGAATGCAGTCTATACAGATACAGGGCACGAGGGTTGAAAATGATGTGAATCATATGAGAAACCGTTTCCAGTTAACAGATCTGAACCCAACTCAACACCTAAAGGATGTTTGGGAACGATGTGATGAGGCTAAATTGTTGCAACAAACATATTTACATCTAGTGGGGCATGAATTTAGTCCCAATTATTTCAATAAAGTTCAACACCATGAAAGGACAGATAACAGTGAGCCACTTTGAAAGTGTGTTACTCCACCCCGATCAGTTGTCCATTATGACAAGTAGAAACAATACGATACAACTCTATTATCAGTTTACACTGAAATTCATTTTGCGTTCCCGAGCAGCTCCGCTCAAAAAAAGAGAAGAAAACAGAGTTAAACGTACAATATGTAACTTTCTGCCGCTAGGGGTCTCTCAACCAAAACAATGGATTGTAAACACAGACTTTTGATGACGTTGGTAAATTGCGTGGAATTATGGGAGTTGTACTTTTTAATGTTAAACACCTTCGCCAATTAAAATGCATCTGTTCACGTACAAGTGTACCCATTCAAATGTATTCACTTTACGTTTAGTAACGTTTATTCATGTCATTCTAATAACATAGCTGCATTTCCCCCAACATAATTACATTTTTCTTGATTCGATCTGTATCGGTAGCTGATCAGTTAGCTAGCTAGTGAGCCAGCAAGCTAACGTTAGCCAGCAGCTAAAACCACAATGACTATCACAATATATTTCACGTCAGTGTCACCTTTTGGATGGTTTCAACACCGGGGTGGACGGGGTTTGTTGTAACGCTAGCTAGCTACTCAACGAGGCTGAGACAGGTGTGGGTGGGGATTGCCGGGGGAATCTCCGGCCGGGACGGCGAGCCGAGGACGGCCGTTGTGCAGCAGCAGAGCTGCTCCAAGCTGCCCGAAACGATCTCCCCCTTCACTTTGCTTTAATCTTAACTATTCGTTTTGGTGCTTGTCGGGTTAATTTAGCTAACTGTAAAGACAGAGGGGTGAGAAATTCGGCAGGGAGGAGATTTTCGGCACGAACACCGGTAGCTAGCGCTAACGGAGACTAGCTGGCTAACATTAGCTATGGATGGCTGGTGTTGCGACTCGGATCTGGGTCTGGGTCTGATATGGTCTGTTTCCGGACGCTTCATTAAACTGCCGTTAGCGTCGTAAGCACCCGGCACCGGAGTTAAGTGCTGTATAGTACTTATACTGTATGGATTGCTGTAATGGAGGCTGTCTGTTGGCTGGCTATGGGCTAACGGTAACTGGCTATTGGCACATGTCCCAGCTGTGTTGTCAGCTCTTATCCCAGGCAGACAGACCGGGGTGCTAGCTGGCTAAATTAGCATTAGATTAGTCGTCTAATCTATACAGCTAACGTTAACATTACTGGTAAACTCATTCGTGGGTTAGCCTAGTGCTGCCTTTATCCGTGGTGAAAACAATGATGCTACTAATAACTTTATGAGCATGTTGAACGATGTGGTAACTCTATAATGTTATCCACCAAGCATTAGCTAGCTAGCATTAACGTTAGCTACTTGTCAACCAACACATTGTAGTAACGTTAAGCTGGATCAATATTGATATGTATCAATAAATAAGATCTCTGCTGTATTACTGTGTTGCAAAGTGGCATGTTATCAATCACAAAATGATGCTGTGTGGTAGGGCTGGGCGATATGGCCTAAAAATCTCCGATTTTATTTTTTTTAATTCGATTTCCGATTTTGAAAGCAATAAGTACAAACGGCAGACAACTTCTCCATGGTATATATAGGTACCATGTCTTATGTGCAAAGCGACCGCTTCGGTGATTGTTCTCCACCGTGCCCCATTCCTGTCATATGCGGTGCCTTGTGCAAAGGATTCGGCTACAGTTAGCTGTTTTTTAGCTAAGGTTTGTTGGTCACTGCGGTTTTGTTCGTCTCGGAGAGACTGGCATTTTTCATATTCGGCTGGGTGTCTCTGTTTCAGGTGTTGGAATAGGTTTGTGGTGCTGCTGCCTTTGACGGCGATGGGCTTTAGGCAAATGTTGCAGCGCAGGGTCTCTTGCTCCACGTCTGTTGCAGCAAACCCAGACCAGTTCCAAACAACAGATGATTTTATTCCTTTCTTGGGAACAAACTTCCCACTCTCACTGGTTGCCATGTTGTCACTTGCTGTTTTGTGTGTGCTATGATGTTGTTGTTGTCGCTTGCCATACTGCTATGTGAAACTAACGCTACGGAAGCTCCGGAGAGCCAAAAACTCGATTAACTTATTTTTTAAATCGCCCGCAACAAAAAATTTGAATTAATTCATTTAATCGATTTTTCGCCCAGGCCTACTGTGTGGCAGAAAAAGCAGTATTATGGTTAGGAGTATTTTTTTCTGTGACATTGTATGATTTACAATTACGCTCAAACATATCATCTGGGAGCCGTGTTTTGAAGGAAGTTACGAGGAACTAGAGGGTGAAAGGTTATATGACGCCACTGACAGGCGACTAGGAAGGAAAGGAAATGTTCCGTGTCTGAAAATAAAATAACAGATTTCTCTGGGTTTGAAGTTTGGTGGAAACATTTGTGAGAGTGTAACTACACAACTCAAAAAAATATATAACATAGGTATGGTCGTTTTTAGACATTTTAATGCAGAAATGTTACATATTGTACCTTTAAACAATTGCACAATTAGTACAAAAGATGAAAACACATAAACAGCCATGACAAAAAAAACAAACATGTTTCATGATATTCTCGGATCCAGATCTTAATTGGGAGCAGAATGATTTCGGTTTAGCAACAGGATAGCCTGATAGCCTTTAGTACCTGTTTTAATTTGACTGCTAAGTGGTTTTCGGAGAGCCAATACCTGAATGTAGTTTGTAGGGACTTCACTAAGGAGTGTCAGCCGCTGCCAGAAGGTGATCCTTCATTGTTGTTACAGTGCACGTTGCTATGTAGCTGTTGCCACGTGATGTTGTTGCGATTGGCTGAATCTGTCTTATCATAGATGAAATTGTCTTGTGTGTGTATTGTTACATTGAGTGATACTTTTAGATGGCATGCACATAAATCATGCTCTGTGTCATGAAAAATTAAGTGGAACATGTGTGAATAACAATGTGATGTATTCTCTTTTCAAGCAGGTTCCAACCAAGAGTTGGACCGGTGAAAATGGACACACAGAGATGTACATGCAATACAAAGACAACAAAACTCAGGTTTGTGTGTGTGTGTGTGTGTGTGTGTGTGTGTGTGTGTGTGTGTGTGTGTGTGTGTGTGTGTGTGTGTGTGTGTGTGTGTGTGTGTGTTCAAGCAGTGTGCATTTGACGTGCATTGCTATTGTCTTTATCAGGACTGTGAGGCTTTAATCCGATTTGATGGACAGTGACCAAACAACCCAACAACCGTCATCAGATTGTGATTTAAATGTAGCAAAACCCTGATTGGTGCACAGACGTATGGGACATCACCTTTTTTCCAACTGAGCCCCGCCTACTTCAAACCAGAGAGAAAAATCACAAATACAGATAAATCTGTCATGTGAAATAACTAAATCAGTAAAATATAATGTTAATTTATTGAGAAAACATAGTTTCAACAGCTTGAACGGACAACATCACCCCAAAAAACACTTTTTTCAGGGATCTTAAACATGACCAGTACATGTCACATTTTGGATCCAGTCAAAAAGCTACATTATTGCGCTGACAATTATTAATCATCCATGAAAAGAGAAAGCACCTTTAGCTTCAACTGCAAAAAGAATCAATGAATCAGACATGAAAATCACTCACCTTTCAGCGAAATTCGCCGTTTTGAAAACAAAATAGGTGACCTACGTGAATCGTGTAGATTCGATGAGAAAATGTTTAAGGGGGGGGGGGGGGGGGGGGGTACCAGAGATGCAGTGAACTACGAAGTTAGTTTGGTTGGTTGAATTTGGTATACAAAGTCTTGGATTTCGTTAAAAAGTTTTGGATTTCTTTACAAAGAAAGGTCTTATATACGTTTCCCTTTCCTAGGATTAAGTTCATACCGTAACAAAATTAACTGTTACTAATGTAGGGTAATTAAAAACTGACCGGAGGACTGAGACACAAATTAAACACGCCTTTCTGACCGGTAACGGGGGGATAGCGGTTAAACTGAGCGGAGGATATGCGGAATGTGTCGGTGTGTGACGGAACCTGGCTGGCTGCTTCAGACAAAGCTCGAGCTGACCACAGGTCTATGAAGCTAACAGGCTGACGGCGCAGCTTTGCTGGAGCTCCGACTGCTGTCTGTCCGCGCGGCCGTCTGACGGCATCAGTATTACATTGACACAGTTCATTACCGGTTAATAACGTCTCGTTGTCGCGTTAAATAGTCCAGTTCAGTGTTTTGGTCCAGTTGGTTTTAACACCTGATGTGAAGTGTAGGCCTACAGGAGTAGCCATGACAACCTGAACAAGCAGCGTCGTTCTGCTCCGTCTTTCTGCTGCGCTCCATTCACGTAGTGTTTAGTTTTACACTATGAAGGTTAAACTCTGCAATTAATCCGCGGTGCACATGTATGCATGACCTGTGGTGGTCCATTGCACTGTAGGCTATATTCAATATCACTGACAATTTCTGATCAATATAACATAGAAAACATTACACTTCATAACGTTTTGTATCCATAATATGATTGTATTATTGTTGAATTTAGCAGTAAAAGCAGTAGCCTCTGGAAGTCAAACCTCCATTTTTCACAGTGGGAACAAAACGTGCTCCTTGGGGAAAAAAGTTACCATAAAGCCCTGTTCATGCTGTGTGTTGTCGTATCCGGCCCATGTCCCAGATGTGAAAGACCCCTTACTGGACTACTGAATATAATAATATTCCATTATATATTTGTATTTTGAATTGTTACCTGCCACCAGAATTTTGTCATTTCCTTTTACCATAAATTGGTGGATAAAAAAGGTATCAGAATGCAGGAATTGAAGTCTTTTCCCTCAAACTTTCCTGGGGGTGGACCCCCAGACACCCCCCCCCCCCCTACCCCAGGACCAGGTGAAGTGATTGGTAAGCATGTGAACTAAACAATACACTATACTGATGCCCAACCAGCCATAATTACATCAAAGACAGCGGTAATGGCACATTTGCTCCGCGTGCGTGTCGCCGTGTTCATGAACCAGAACTTCAACAATAAATCAGTAAGTTGCTACTCCTAAAATATGTCAAGGTTGGCAGCTCTGCATCAGATTGATGCTTTAAAGCAGGGGTGTCAAACTCAACTTCCCAGAGGGCCACACTGGAAAATAAGAATCACATCAAGGGCCGGACATGTTTAGTTTATTGATATGCTTTTATTTAATCAAAAAAGTCAAATATCTTTGACTGTATTATTGCATCTGTCATATAGTCTTCTCTCTTACAGTTTGGTCCACATAAAGTCCTAAAGAAGTCAGGAAAAAGTTCCTCAGCCATCATTGAAAAGAAGCGCCCAAAAACTTCAGAATAATTTAATAAAACCTCTGAAAAAAGTGACAAAAATGTCGGAAAAAGTACAAAAACTAGTGGGCCAAAATGTATTGTGAACCTAAATTGATATGCGGGCCGGATCATAATCTGCGAGGGGCCGGATTTGGCCCGCGGGCCTTGAGTTTGACACATGTGCTTTAAAGTATGGAATATTTAAAATTTTCTTCCGGGGGAGCATGCCCCCGGACCCCCCTAGAGGGGTAATATCCTTCTCACCTTTTTCACCCCTGGCCTCTTTTCATGCCTGATGAATAGTCCAGTAATGAGTACACTGTAGTAAGTAGCATTTTAACATGTCATTGTAATCCATTCAGGAGTACTACTGTTACGAGGATAGGGTTCAAAACAGGAAGGTCAGTTCCTGCACTGCTTCCAGGTGTTTCACGGTCAGATTTCGAGGGATGCTGGAGGAACAATAAAACAATCATTCGTAGGCTGAATCCAAATGTCCATCCTCTCGACTTGTGGGCTGAGCCCTTAGGGCACATCGCTATGGTGGACTCTCTGTAGGCTGCAGGAGGAGCGCTTATGTTCTTATGCAGACTTGATGAATATTATATTTTTTGGAATTAAACAGCCCTCGGTACTCCTGCGGTTGCGGGAAGTTAGGACTTTTGGATTCAGCCTCAGGGGTTCTTGAACCTTTTTGGAATGATAGTTGGGTTGGGTTTACCACATGCAATTGTTATTTCCACTTCAGTTTCCTTCACTTAATGCATTGGTCTAAATGGCAAACCCTGCCCATCTATTACACCAACTTAGTTGACACACCTAGATTAATGCTTCCATTGATATTATTTGACCCAAATGTGCTTGTGTGTAACATTCTTTTTTCCCGGAATAATCAGGGTGTTTTTAATTGGTTGCGTACTTGGATAAAGTCCTCTTTGATTACTCTTCAAATCACAGTTTGGCTAAGTTATCTCTTTCATTTATTGTCACACAATCAGTGCGTTTATGTGCACTTTAAACCCCTATTATGGGGCGACCTCTAGCTCACCCAGTAAAGCGTGCGCTGAGTTCTTAGCAGTGGCCGTGGGTTCGTCCCCCCTTCCCTTTCCTTTCTTCAAGCTGTCCTGTCAATAAAGGCCATACATGCCCCCCCAAAATTAACATGAACATGAAATGATTATATTCAGGTTAAGATGACACCATGTAAACACCTTACCCCAGCTAAAATCTGAGTTATCATACCCTGGGTAACAGACCTTAAAGGAGAACTCCGGCCAATTGTTACAGTAATCTTGCTAACTATAACTATGCAAGACCTGTCAATATAAAAAAAAAATGAGGCAAATCAGTGTTAGCATCACGGAGCTGCACCAGCTAATGCATACTGCTCCAACTTAGCTAAAACGGCAGTTATGGGGGCATATGATAAATCGTGCCTTTGTGTATCTTAACAGACACAAAATGCAATTTAAATGTCTGTGTAACTGTGCCCTTACATGACAACAAGATGCATTTTCAAGTCAGACATTCACCTACCCTGTTAGCTGCTAGCTAGCTGCCGTCTGTGATGAGAGAGTGTTCAGTCAGGCTTCGGTAATAATCATCATGCAGCAGTTCCGTGTGTATTTGTAGCATATATATGGATATATATGATATATATCCATTTTGTGTGCAATCCATCTGGCGTTGGAGAGTAGGATTCTTTGCTGTGGGGATCGTTGTGGTAGTTTCCGACCGGCGGCCTTGCTTCTGCTTTCTCCCCACCCTCCTCGCTTGCCACGGCCGACAACAATCACATGAGCGCCTGCTGGTCTGGTGGATGTCCTCCGGAGGACCAGTAATGCCTTTGCAGTGAATACATTTTTTTTGTTGATTCCCCCTCTAAAATAGGTAATTGAGCGCTCCTCCGACCTACACACTGTTATTCATCTTTTTCTTGCTACAACTGAATTCCCACAGGACTTCAGCACGAGACTGCAGCTAGCCGTCTGTAACACTATCTTACTGAACAAGGCACTGACATAATTCTGCCCGTTTCCATGTAGTTACATAGTCACTAATATGCTCATAACCACTACAGCCCTCAATGACCTATTTTTGAGGGGAAATAAACAAAAGCAATTCACCGTGAAGGCATCACCGGTCCTCCGGAGGACATCCACCAGACCAGCGGGCACTCGTGTGATTGTTGTCGGCCACGGAAAGCGAGGAGGGCGGGAAGGAAGCAGAAGCAAGGCCGCCGGTCGGAAACTACCACACCGATCCCCACAGCAATGATTTTTGATAATGATTTTTTTTCTGTTGACAGGTCTTGCATAGTTATAATTAGCAAGATTACCGTAACAATTGGCCAGAGTTCTCCTTTAAAGACTCCCATTATAGTATATAATATATGTATATAGTAAGACCATAACCCAGGTTACTGCTGGGCATGTCAACGCACTGAATGTGTCACTGAGGTTACCATTCAAGTTCTCTAAGTTCCTGCATGAACTCAACTGATGAGAATGTTTTGGTTCAAAATGGAAGAAACGTTTCACCTGCAGCCCCTGATCTTTGCCCTGCTTGTTCCTCTCTCCTCCTCTTCTCCAGAGTTATGACACGGAGCTGCTGTTGCCCAGGGACAGTGTGTGTGTCCCCACGCAGCCTGTCGTAGTGGTGAAGAGGGAGTCCGAGCCGTCCGCCATCAGCTTCATGGGAGCGCTACGCATACCCGTCAGTTACACGTACACTCACAGATGCACACAAATCTTACTTAGAGCCATGGAATTGTTTAGCTGAGGTCCATGCTGATTATTGCAGGCCACAGTTTCCCCTGCTCATCCAACGTATCACTAGGGTTGGGTATCGTTTGGGTTTTTTCCGATACCGGTGCTAAAGCAGTACTTTTAAAATGGTGCCTGAACCGATACTTTTTAAGAAAGTTAAAAAAAAAAAGAAGAAAAAAAAGAAGGGTACTAAACAGTCAGCAACATTTAAGAACAACTTGTTTATTACTAAGGCCATATGGTCAAAATTAAATGATTTAATAGTAATGTAATAACTATAAATTATAACAAACAATAACTTATTTCACCAGTAAATTGCTGTTGAACGACAAAAACAACCACCAGATGGGAAAAGGGTATTTTACAATAACTTTGAATGCACCTCGAGGCTGTAGGTTACCAGTTTCAGTGAATGCACCGTCTGTGTTTTTCCAACATCGGCAGCTGCTGCGCTGCAGAGCAGACTGTTGCGTTCCGGTGTTGAAATACAGTCACACTTTACACTGTTTAACATTAGCTGTCAGCATTTTAACCGTGTTTAATCTAGCTGCTAGCTAAAGGTAGGCTAAAGTTACCTGCTGTCGAGTGTAGTGTAAAGTCAGGCACCGACATTTTTGTTCTTATCCTTTACTACCGTTTACGTCGGAACGGGTGCCATATTGGCACCGCGTTTTGGTACCCAACCCTACTTATCACAAAGTCAGTAAACAAACAATATCTAATCGCTTGACATCAGACACATACCATTACTTTAATCCTGCAAAAACTGATTTTTGGCCACTTTGGGGGGGGCAGCAGAAACAAGTTGAACAAGTGAACACATCATTAACATATCACCTTTTAAGTTTTAAGTTATGTCAAACTCGTTTGGAAACTTATGTACACATCCACCAGTTACAGAGCAACATCACCATTCATTTGGAGTTGGGTTTCTGACCACCTGATGAATGTAAGTCCAATAGTTACTTTCTTTTAGCTCTGTTTTTGTCTCCAACCAACCAACTCTTGAGTGTGATATCTATGTTCACCAGCTGGTCACTAAAGTTTTTTGTCTGCTGTTTGATGAGTCTATGAATAGATTCTCAGCTGTTTTGAATGTCAGAAAGTCTCTAAAATGCCTCGTGGTAACATATTCTGACTGCGTGTGCGTGCGTGCGTGCGTGCGTGCGTGTGTATCGTGTGTAAGTGGTCATTATTATAGGAAGGTCTTACTGCATCAGGGCTGTTGAGCCACACTGGTACCATTCAGTCACAGAAACTCTACTGAACAAGCTTGTATTAATGTGTGGGCTGTTTGTCTCTGCAGGGAGTGATCGAGTTCTCTCTGTGTCTGCTGTTTGCCAAGCTGGTCAGCTACACCTTCCTCTTCTGGCTGCCGCTCTACATCACCAAAGCAGGTGAGTACCAAACAGAACTGCAACCATTGTTCTTCATTTTTGTCCGATTCTCCACAGAATTCTCACTAAAGAAACTAAATAAAATAATGTCAAAAATGATTGTTCCATTGAATCCTTCAGGTTCAACACTTTATGTTAGTATGCTGTGATGTTCTGTATCTGCTTGTTCACAATGATTAATTGACATGTTATGATGTTAAATATTAAGGAAATATTTCTATATATGTATAAAACATGTTCACTGTGACTTATTTTGGTATCTCTGGACACTTGGAGATCCCCTCCATTAAAAAAAATCAAAGTTCCATGTGTTTTGAACAATCAGCCAGTCAGGGATGGTGTGGAGGACCACAGCTGATCTCTATAAACAGATTCTGCATATGAATGCAGAGATACTAGATTTTGGTCGAATGTCCCGCTGAATTAATGTGGCAAAAGCGCCGTTTACGCCCACCTCAACGGCATGGCTGATACAAACAATACAACAATGCTATCTCAAACTGATGAATATCGGTGCAGAATCGGTGCATCTGTTTGAGTTGCAGCTAAGCTGTACATTGTATGTTGCCAGGGTAGCTGCTGGTATCCTTTTTCTTCTGTGGCATAGTTGTCTCGTGTCAACAATTAATGACACAATAAATCTCAATCGCTCTGACAGACTTGGTTTAAGAGCCATGCTCCGCCCTCACTGCTCGCCATCCCTTCTTGCCGGATTGTGCCCCGGCTGTATGAAAAGGAACGCACCCCTGACTGGCTGTTGTCGCCTTTTTGTTCTTCTGCTGTGTAACAGGCTGATCTTGACAATACAATGTGATGTAATTAGATGCAATAAGATGTGATGTAATTATCACATTTGTATCCTCTTATGTAACTCAGTATTGTATATTATTGTTCTGTTTTGGCAACAACGGTTGTTTACCATTAATGCCAATAAAGCACATTAAATTGAATTAAATGATCATCATATAGCCAGGCCTAACTGACATATCGACACACAGTTTATTGCGATCCCGTTTGGAGATCATTTGATTGCACAGCCCTGAGTAATACATTTACTCCAGTGATTTTAGAAGGCAGAACAAGACGTGCATTTTTCTCTCTCTGTTTAAGCTTGTGCTGCTGCTGCTGTAGCCTTAATGTTAATCAGACTGCATTCAGATCCAACTTGTGCCGTGTTTAAAGTGCTACAGGTCTGACCTGTAAGATTGCTAACTGCCCCAGGTGCTCATTCAGACATGAGACCATCGTGTTAATGCCCATCAGGTTAACGGCAAGCGTTGTATGTCTGAAAGAGGCTAAAGACCTGAGCCTGGTGTGGAGACTGACACTGATGAACAGGCCTTTGGCTGGGCATTTTTACGCTGTATTGTAACAGTAATGTCACATTGTTATAGTGCTGTGGTACAGTGTGTAGGTTGACCAGCCCACTCAGTTTTTATTACCACCACTCTTGTGTCAAACAAAAGACCATGCCAGAGAATTGAAGTATATGTGCGTGTGTCTCTCAGCTCACCTTGATGCCAAGAAGGCTGGAGATCTCTCAACCCTGTTTGATGTGGGAGGAATAGTGGGTAGGTGCCTTTGTTCACATTATCCTCTTATCTGGCTCTTATCTTGTGTGTGTGACCTTTTCTTCCCAAATTCACTTACTGACAGCAGCCTACTTACTTCGTTTTGTGTATTATGGTTGTTATAACACTATTACATGCTATATTCCTGTGTGTGTGTGTGTGTGTGTGTGTGTGTGTGTGTGTGTGTGTGTGTGTGTGTGTGTGTGTGTGTGTGTGTGTGTGTGTGTGTGTGTGTGTGTGTGTGTGTCAAATGCATGCATCCACAGGGGGGATCTTGGCAGGAGTGATCTCTGATAAACTGGGGAAGAGAGCCACCACCTGTGCAGTCATGTTGCTGCTAGCTGCTCCTACAGTAAGTTTCCAGTGCTACGCTCACCCAGAATCTAACATCAAGTATTAGTGACTTCTTTCAATGTTACATTAGGAAGTTCAGACCCATATTTCTTCTTTGGGAAGAATGTCTATCCTGTGGCTAGAAGCACCATAGACACTAGCTAAGCATAGAAGTGACTAATAAATGAATGAACTTTAAGCAGGAGCCTGCGGAAGGTGTTTGGAGCTGACAGTCAGGTTCATCAGGCCTCACCCCGATTTTTCTTCTGTGCTACGTTCCAGCTGCGTTCCGGTTTTGTTCCGTCCTCCCGACTTGCAGATTTTATTGTAGTACTTTACAAAACAATCACGTGTGTATTAAAGGTGCTGTAGGTTGGATTGCGAAGATCCAGGACTTAGCCAAAAAGTTCTTTGTGCATCTGGCTCCCCATGCTGTGTAGCAAACATATTTTACTAAAGCCGAATGTGTGTTTTTTTTTGTTGGCAGTGGAGCATTAGACAGATTACATGTCTCTTTGTTTATGATATACATGAAGAAGACAAGGCATGTTTTAATGCCATTTTTAGCAGTTTCTGATAACTGTAACCTACAGCACAGTGTTGAGAAACTAGATCCAGATCTCCTTTTTTCACTTGACCTTAATTTAACTTCCAGGCTGCTGCTAACATGTTCAGACTTGTGAATTATGAATAGCGACTGAAAATGTGTTTTGACCGGCATGCTTTCTCTTGATCCTGCAGCTGTATGGCTTCTCCATGATCAGTGAGTTCGGTTTGGGGCCAACCATCGGTAAGAACCAGCTCTCACTCCTCCGCCTAATCAGAGCTTGTGCTGAATAATCACATGGTTAATTCATTAGCTGATTGACTGACTATTTTTCAGTGGAAGTTTTGAGACGCAATAAATTGTTGATTATGAAAACCACCAAACATTTTTCTGGGTTCAGCTTCTCAAGTATCATTAGCAGAGGCAGGGATATACAGTATAGACCAGAAAGGGGGAAATCCCACGCAAATTCGCACCCTGCCTACTGGCAATGTGTCTGCATGTTTGCCTACAGTAAAAACTGTGTTTAATGCTGTACTTGGAACAATGGAACAACTCAAGCAGCGCCCGCTGTCTGGTGCGCGCAGAGGTGGTGGTGGATATGTGGTGCTCAGCATACAACAAGAAGTTTCTTTTTAAAACAAATGAACTTGGTATTTAGTAATTACATAAGAAAATATGTCATAATATGTGAAAAAGATCGTTTGTCATGGTGGCAACAATACGCTGCCGTACTGAACATGGTGGACAGTCTGTACTGTACGTTGGTGATTTCTAGAAGCCTGGATCCATACTTCTTACACTTCGGAATGCTCTTAAGATCAAACTGAGGAGCAAAAAAGTGCTTTACTGAAATACAAGAATGAGACACATTTATCTAGTGACTCATTTCCCACAGTGAAGTGTAGCAGTGACCTTTAACAGAAGCTCTTACATGGTGATCACATGAATGTTCAGAGAGGAGTAAAGGCCAGTCAGACCTACATCTGCTCCATTGTTAATACTTTCAAAAAGGAAGAGCCCGCATTCTGCTCTTGCTCAGCATCACAAGTTATTGTTGATAATAATGTTTCAGCCCCTCTGGACCTTTGTCAAGAGTATTTTATTACTCTTGACTAAGGTCCAGAGGGCCCGAAATGTTATTGTCAACAATAAATCGTGATGCTGAGAAAGAGCAGAGCACAGGATCTTCTGTTTTCAAGTCTGATGGGATATTTAACACTATGTTGAAGAAAACAAAATCGTACGTTTCGGCAAAAGCCTAAATGGCACTAAATGACATATTACTTCAGATAAATTAGTCATCTGATAGTGTTCATCTTAAAATGTATTATGTACTACAACAACAATAAACTAAGTACTCAAACAGGCTACTCTTAACAAGCAGAAGACCTGCTGTGAGCATTTACATTTAAAAGAAATGACATTGGTAGCTTTAAAAGTCCAAAGTTTCTGGTTTTTGATAAAGTCAATTATTTGGGAAAAGACATATTTACAGACAGTTATTTCAGTTTCTTTCTGTATCATATTACGATTCAGTATGTCAAACATTACTGTCCTCTTTCCAGACAACAAGGGCCGGTATGTGTAAAGCTGCAGAGCAAAAGTGTTCTCTCATTCATTTCAATGGAAAGTGCCATGTAGAACAGTTTGTGCGTGTTAAGACTCGGTCTCAGAGCTCCAGACGTGTCCTCAGTCAGCCCGGAGTGACCAGCAGATGGCTTTATTGCAGCGCACAGAATTTGGAAAATGCATGATCACTATCAGAATCAGAAAAGGTTTTATTGCCACAATAAGTACTCTTATGTGGGATTTGCCTTGGTGAACGGTGCATACATAAACAAACATATTAAACATTAATATAAAATAAACAAATACAGAAAGAAACAAATATATATACATACAAAGTAACTGTTGCATAAGAAAAAAGGCTGAGTGGGGTGAGTGCAAAATGTGTGTAAAAACCCAACCTTTCACAGATGTGGATTTTTGCTCTGCAGTGTATTAATGAATCTGTATTTTTTGTTTTGGAGTCATGTTGTGTAAATGAACACAGAAATGCCAACACTTGAGCAAAATATCCTTCTGTGTGTGTGTGTGTGTGTGTGTGTGTGTGTGTGTGTGTGTGTGTGTGTGTGTGTGTGTGTGTGTGTGTGTGTGTGTGTGTGTGTGTGTGTGTGTGTGTGTGTGTGTGTGTGTGTGTGTGTGTGTGTGTGTGTGTGTGTGTCCAGCTGCTGATCATGCATCCACATGAACTCACTTGATCTGGCTACCTTTATCAGAGCAGCTCGTCAGCACTGATTGGTTGATCATGAGCAGCTCATTCAGTGCAGACACTGGAGCGACTGATTGCTCCTAATTCATTCACGCTGAGCTTAGGATGCTCACAGCTGTGGCTCATTATGCTCACAATATGCTGAAGGCCATTTGTAAATGTCAGTATGTGATACAAGTGCTAGAGGACGAGGTGCAGCTCATGAGCAGCTCTGACAGTATAATTAATATCATAACTCACATTGACATCAGGGGTAGCATGCCTGCTAGATGTACAGCCCACAGGGTTTGCTCCAAACTGAAGTAGAGTCAACTTTATCAAAAATGTTCTCAGCATGAGGGGGAACATTGAGTTACATAGGACAGGAGTTTGTGCTATGGGTGGCTGTAGAATCTCCATAACTCAAACCAAAGCTGTGTTCCAAACCGTTCCCTCATTCACTCACTCACTATTCCCTATACAATGTTTGTTAAATAGTGAGCTATATAGGGAACGACCAAACGACATTTCGGACACTACACTGAAAACACATTGTTGCGTCCGTAAATGCGCCGGTTATTTGTGTGACGGAGGCGGGTGCGCCCAGCATCATGTAAACAGACCGAAACAAAAATACTTCTAATACGTCCCTGAAACAAACCGAGCACCCAGGAGGAAAGTAATAGGTTGTATATTACATATGTTGCATGTTACATTTCTAATGTTTAGAAACGAAAGCCCGCTCCATTTTTCCTTTTTCACGGGTGCTTCTTCTTCTTCTCCGCTGGGAAAACACGGCCGCGTTGCATTGTGGTATATGGGAGTAAAATGTAGGGTACATTGTATGTACACTCAAATTAGCTGTGCATTGTGGGTATTTAATATGGATTATATACTGAATGAAATTACCTGCGGAGAATTCCAACACCACTACAAAATGGAGAACACACTATACAGTATAGTGCACTATTTCCTTGATAGGAAACGGTTTCCAACACAGCTCAAGATAGAACTTAGCCAGTCTGTGTTTCCCAGGCATGCTGTTGGTGTGTGGATGCCTAGTCAATGGACCGTACTCCCTCATCACAACTGCAGTGTCTGCTGATTTGGTAAGCGTGTTTAACTTTTATTCCAGTCTACTGAGTTCGTACATGATTATCAACTCAATCTGCATTCATTCTCTCTTCTGACCTTTGACCCTAGGGGACCCACAAGAGCCTGAAAGGCAACGCCAGAGCATTGTCTACTGTCACTGCCATCATCGATGGCACAGGCTCTGTAGGTCAGTATCACTGATAAGCAGACATTTAGGTTACTGAAACACACACAACATAGAGCACAGCATCACAACTGTATGTATGAAAACACGGATACACCATATGACCTATCGTGCAAACCTACCACAGGACTAAAATAAAAGTAATTAACGTTCATGGTAATGAAGGAACATGTCAGTCAACAGTGTGGCTCACTGGTGGTTTTAAAACAACAATAGAGCCCTATGGCACAGAGGAATTTGGGAATTAAATGTGAAATATCACAAATGTTATATTTTATTGATCTGCTTAGTGGTGTTCATGTTGGCATAGCGTCTGTTATTTCTCAGTTCAGTGTAGCATTTAACATGAAACCTAGAACAACCTGTCGGGAGATGAAATTGTTGAGGTAATACACTTGCAAACAAATGGTCGTGCTTGTGTTTGTGCTGTCAGGCGCAGCGCTGGGCCCCCTGCTGGCTGGGCTGCTGTCTGCAGGCGGCTGGGATCGGGTCTTCTACATGCTGATGACGGCTGACTTCCTTGCTCTGTTGGTGAGTGCTTCAAAAACCGTAAACAACACAAGTGTCATTACCGATAATGGTAGTGGTTGTAAATTGAGTGGTCCTTAAAGCTGCACTAAACAATGCTCTTATTTTGACATTGGATCAAATGACTGTCACACTCGTAGTGGTGAACCCACAGAGAGTTATATCACAGCTTTACTAGTTTTGTTCGCAGTCACCGCTGTCATCAAGCTTGTTTCCAGAAGTCAGATGTTTTCAGCCAAAACGCTCCGATAAAGTCAGTGCACAGTGTCTGCCCAGCAGCAAACAGCTGGTCAACGTAGTGGTAGTCTCGCATTGCCAGACCTTCCTCCACGGCGCTGCGGATGAAGGTCTGGCTAGTCCACACCATATTCCGGGAGAGGGAAAAAAACATGCTCTGGTTCATTGGCATATCTTTAAACCAATCACAATCGTCTTGGGCGCCGCTAAGCGCTGGACACACGTACACTGCCTCTGCAAAATAGACCTGGGAAGGAACTTGTTTTGGTAGAACGTGTCGATAATTTTACAACAAAAAAAAAATATACATAAATATAATTTGATTGATTTGATTGTTAGTTATAGCTCGGAGGATTTTTAGAGTTTCGAATGCCAGCACAAAGAAAGCGGAAGGTGACGGACATCCAGCTGAAAATGAGTGACATCCGGCGGAACCTACGGCGGCACCGGAACGATCCTGTAAATGAACTGTCGTCGATATAGGTTAACATAGTGGAGCCTTTAGCAGCTAAAGAGCCAGATATTTTCTCAGATACAAAAACGGAGCTAAAAGGAGAGTGAATATTGGACGTATATTCATCACGTGGACACAAACACCACTCCAAATGAATGTTGATGTTGCCGTAACAACTTAATAAGGTGATAATATATCAGATTGTGTTTTCAGCTTGTTCTGCTGTCGCCAAAAAAAATCAATTAATGCAGCTTTAAATGCAAGTTTTGATACCAGCACCACACAATAACAATATGTTTTAAATGGTTAAGAAACTAAACTAAACTGTTAAAAATAAATTGACTGTGTGTGTGTGTGTGTGTGTGTGTGTGTGTGTGTGTGTGTGTGTGTGTGTGTGTGTGTGTGTGTGTGTGTGTGTGTGTGTGTGTGTGCAGCTCTTGCTCCGGCTCGTGTCAAAAGAATTGACTTCCACTAAACCCCGTCCCATCTCTGCTGTAGAGTAAGTCCTGCCATTCTCCTCTTCATCATGTGACTCAATGTTTAATTCCTTTACACCCTATCTCTCATACATCCACTTTGTTAATCATTTTGGGCTGTGGTGTCGAAATAGCTTTCTCCAGTTATATTCAAAAGCAAATATAACTATGAACACATATACAGTGCATTGAACATTAGTACCATTTGAGGGTTTATTTATTTAATTTTTGCAGAATACATTACAGTATGTGCTTGCAGTACTTTTTCTTTTATTATTATTATTTGTAGTAGTAGTAGTAGTAGTAGTAGTCTGCATGACAGTTGGAAGACTGCTGAGACAAGTGGGATTTATTGGGGTTAATGTTAGGTTAGTAGAATATTAAAAATGTTCATAACTAATTGAAAGATTAATTGATTTTTCTTGTGTGACATCAAAGGCCTGAACTAACTAATAGCTTGATTAATGTGCTTGTGCAAAAAGGTATAGAGTAAGAAAAAGAAAGGGACAATTTGTGGACAGTTTTCATAGAGCTTTTTGCTCCAGAATGTAAAACGTAATGAAAGCCAACTTATCGATGTGGTTTTAATGTTTGTCTCTACTTCACAGGTTGAAGGAGCACTGAACACTTTGATTACACTGCCTCCACGTAGGAACACACACACACACACACACACACACACACACACACACACACACACACACACACACACACACACACACACACACACACACACACACACACACACACACACACAGTGTATTGAAACCACTAAGCCTGAAATGGACTGTGGCTCTGACTATAACTGGACTCTCCCTGACATGAGATATTTACCACACACAAAAAACATGGGCGAGTGCTGTGCCAGCTATAGCAGTTCACTGTAAACAAGACTGTACTTGCGTCCCTGAGGAAGAAGTTCTGGCTGGTGTGAACCAAAGGAACTGCAGCAGACTTCAGTCTGGAGGATTCATCTGCACATACTGTACTTGCACACAGAAATGTACACATACTCAAGTTCCTTGCCACTTTCTCTCATCTTCCTCTATCTATTTTCAATGTGAGCCAATTTGAGCTGGAACACACTACCTGCTCATTCTACTCTAAGGATTGGCAGATGTATGAAACTAGCCTTACTTTGACATGTATATTAAAACTAGAAGCGACCAGAGCTATTTATTTTAGATAGCAGTCTTTGAAACAGCAACTTCCATGCCTGTAGTTATCCTCCTTTTCTTATCCTTATAAGCTCACCAAACACTGACCTAACCATAACATCTCTAACCATAACAGTCAAGTTTATATCTAATCCTAACTATCTGAACTATTATACCTAAACCCACAGCTTTCCAGTGTGGCCTTGGTGGCATCTACCCTGATTTTAGACCTTTAAACCATGTTGTGCTCATTGGCGACTTGAAAAAACAACATCCCATCAGAGGTTTCAGGAGGGATTAAGAATGGAGTCGTCAGAATTGGGTTTCTTTGCCAGAGCCGAAACAATGGCAATAAGTGTGTAGGTTGTTTTTGTGAAAGATGTTAACTCCCCCTAGCAACCGCCATTGCAGCTTCCATGTTGCCAAACACTGACTTAAGATGGAGAGATTCAACGCTCACTAATGATTGGTTAGGGCAAAATGACCCCCTTCTCATCAGAAAATTGTTTTCATGAACACAATGTCAGACTGAATTGAACGAACTTAAACAACATGCCAATTCAGGCTGTTCATCAGGCCTGATGGGATCCATCATGTTGTGAAACCACTGAATTCCTGTAGGTAACTGCTGTACCCCACATGGGAACCTGGATCCCTGTGGACTCTTAAAGGAACTGTACTCGAAAAACTGAAAATAAGAAAAGAAAAAAGTGGTCTGGGATAGCCTCCACACATCTCTCACAGACCGTCCCCAACTCGTCAAATACCGACGCTTTGTCACGGCTCTCCGCATCCGAAACCGAGCACAAGACACGTGCACTAACATGGACGCACAGCTGGACCAGTTATCAAAACAAAAAACAAAGAAGCTTAGAGAGAGAGAGAGACTTCATTTTTTGCTCAGGACGCCGTTACTCCTTATATTACTATGCTATATTAATGTTGTGAGTATTGAGTTCAGCCCATTTAAGATCCATTAGTTCTTGATATTGTTCAGTGGAGCATCTGTAAAAAAGATTAGAAGTATGTGCACATATATTGTGTCCGAATTATGTGCACCTTTGCCCAAAAACTGGAAGTGGATCTTCTGTGATCCCTTTCACACATAAAGCTAAGCATGATTGAGCTATGCATAATTCAGAGTACTACAAGGTCAGCTTTTCAATGAGGAAGTTAATGCATTCAGCAGTTTGGTTATGGCTCCAGGATGCATGAAATGCATTTTGGTGATCAACACTGAATGTAAGTAAAACTTTTGTTTGTGTACACAAAACCTCCACAGGGCACCTTTTTTAAAGGGGCTGTTCACCCAAATTAAGAACAATCTCACTACCTGTAGTTGTATTTGTTTTATTTGTCCAGGTTTTTAGTCTTTGAGATGTCTGCCTTTATCCCAGTACAATGGTGTTTGACACCATTAAGAAGTGACATGACAATCAACAGCAACATCTTTCCAGAAATAGTGTCTCTGTTATTTAAAAAAAAAAAGAAATCCACTGGACTGTTTCTGTGAAGAAAAGTAGGTTAACTAAAAACTGTTGACTGCTTGTTCTGTGAATTATCTAGAACACTTTCTGTAGGTACAGTACATGTTGTATTGATTATTTATTTCATAAATGTATATTTTAATGCTAACCTCAAATTTATATTGAAGGGGTTGATTTGGGTGGAGGCAGAAATCTCAGCCTGGACAAATAAAACCAGAACTGTGTACATGGATAGATACCAGGAGAGGGAAGGGTGAAACTATGTTTGTAATTTATGTGAACTGACTCTTTAACCTTAATGGAAACAATTAGTAGCTTCCTATTTGCAGCTATAGAGCTGGTGCTTTCCAGTTCTGAAAAGTAGCTCTGTTAAAAAGAAAGAAAGAACTCTCCCACTCTCTGTAGACAAACGACAGAGGGCTACTGGACCAGCTGAATTCTGGGTGATGCTGTATGAGTGAAAAGAGGACAAACCAAGACCACTACAACCCTCCACTACTGTGTGGAAGCTGCTGTTTCACTGTCACCTTTGCCTTATTGAACCAAAGAGATTGTGGGGATTTAAATAAGAGACTAGTTATTTAAGTCATTTAACTTATTCCTGTCAGTTTTGTGGTGGTTTTTGTTTTGTTATATTTGTTATGAAATGAAAGCACCAAAGTTGTATTTTAATATAAAACCTGAATTTTCTGTGCGTGGGTGGGGATCCGAGATCTTATGAATGTAATGTTCTCAAATTAGATAACTGACTTGTCAAACCTCATATGGATATATTTTGCAGTGCAATGTCAATCCGTTAGGGTAGTGTTTAAGATAATTGGTCACAGTGACTACATTTTATCTTCCAAAAGCTAATCTAAGGATAAAAAAAAATCCTATTGTTGAAAATCACAATGAGCTCATGGTTATTGATTTGTTTTACAGATTTGTTTAACATTTTAAATAATATTCTGCTAATTTACTGTCTGTGGTACACAGCTCCACAAAATACAAACACCTCGTTTTGTTATATACATTTGTATTTTAAACGTAAACTTTGTGATTAAGACGTAATTATGCCTTCCTTAGAATAAGACCACATGTTGTGTATATTTATGTGTCAGTGGTAGGCCTAGTACTTGAAACATTGTGTGCCTTGTTTGTTGTAAGTCTTTTTGCTGGGCAGTTGATTTTGTAAAGAAAAAAACATCCAAATGTGTCCTTGCTTCTTTGGGAATGAACTTTGTTTGGGGATGGTATCCTCCCAAAGCATTCTGGAGAAAAAAAATAAACCAATTGTTTTCTTCACCTAACTGTTCCAGGGTCGTGTTTTTGACTGCTCTTCTTGCAGCATACTATACTACAGGTCAGCTAAATCGGTCTAATTCATGGCATGGAGTGGCCTTAGGTCTCAGCTGGAGGTGGCAGCTGTCATCTGAAATGGTAAGCTCCTGACAGACAGAAACCCACTCAGTGACACAGGCAGACAAGAAGACGCACACACACACACACACACAGGATTGGGATAGTGTTGGTCACAGGCATATTGAGCCCTGATTTGAGATAGGACTTAATGCCACTTAATAATCCAAAATTCTCCCTCTGCCTTCACTTTTACCACCCAGAGGTTTGAAGTGAGAAACAAACAAACAGTTGGTTAACAGCCAGCTTAAGGGAGCAGTTCACAGTTTAGGAAAATGCCAAGAATTAGATGACAAGATTGAAATCAGTCTCAACTGTGCATTGAAGGACAGGTCTTCCGATTTTTTTCTGTCTATCTTACATGGAGATATGTTCATTGAAGGGGTTATGGGTCATTTTAATAGTTCCTTCTGTCCATATATGGGCCCTGAAGTGATCATTAAGTGACTCCAATGGAAGGAGACAAAACCCACAGGACTTGATCTGTGCAGAAATGCATGCTCAAATTTAGCAGAAGTTAATATGAGGCACCATCAATCTGATTTAGCCATATCAGTATGTAAGTTTTGACATCAAATAATCTTAACCTATTCTTTAACTATGGAGCTAGAGCCAAGCAAGGGGAAACAACTATCTTGGCTCATTTCAAATTTCTAAATAAAGCTTCCAACACTGCAAAAGGTGACAAATGAACATGCTTTATCTCTACACCTAGAAGTGATTGTGCCCGGCAGGCTAGAATAACAATAATTATTAGGGAAGGCCATTTCTTTCTTGACCTTCTGAAGAAATTGCAGTATGAAAGCTGGATGTTGAAAAGCTGACACTACACTGCATTGCTGGCTTTGAAAGTTGAATAATGCCCATAGTGTATGAAAGATGAGGAATATTTAAAGGTTTGGTGAAAAGCTGACGCTTTATTGCATTGCTGGCCTTAATCTGTATGAAGGACAATGACCGAGTTGAAAAAATGGGAAAGGGTCCAATAAGAATGAGTGGTATTCAAAAGTTGAGTAATACCCATAATGTATGGAAGATGTGGAATATTTGTGAAATGTGTGTGTGTACTGTTGTGTCAACAGGGCCGTTTCTAGCCTTTGGCGGGCTCTATGCAAGATACTGTTTGGGAGCCCTATTTTGTCAAACTACAAACCTTTAAGATAATCCGTGGGGTGCATCAATATGTAAAAAGCTCTCTCAAATTCAAATTAAACATCTCAGGTTGACTCCAGCAATGTAAGCCTTCAGACAATCATAATAAAAAAGATAACAATGAGGCTCCTCTGTGTCAAAAGAAAAAGAGTTTCCTCAAACATAGCGGCTACAAATAGACTGCTCATGACTGTTTTCCCAAGATGGCGCCTGGCTGTATAGTGAACGGTACAGTCTTTATAAACTATCTTTTTAATAAACTGTCTGCACACTTACAAAGTTCTTAATGATTCCAGATTAATTAAACTATCACTGTTCCACTTGTTTTCTTTTACTGTTGTTCTGATGTCAGTGAGGTAGAATGTGTTTTTTTTTGTTAGTTGATTTTCATACTGCAGTATATTTCAAATAATTGTACTCAAAGAAAGAGCAGTATTTGTGGGTGCGTGAGTGTACAGTATGTGTGCAGGGGGCTCGGCCCCAAGGACAGGACACATACAAAAGCAGAAACTAAAAAATGAGCTCCAAATCCAGGAATCCTTTCAGTATCCAAATTAGGGCTGGGCGATAAAGAGAAAATCAGATATCACGATATTCTTGACCAAATACCTCGATATCGACATTGCGGCGATATTCTAGGGTTGACAATTGGTGCTCTAACAAAATATCTTCACACTTAGATTTTAGATAAATAATCATCAGTGATGTGGACATAATGTCTAAGTGGGGAAAAGGTAAATAATTGAACAGCTAGAACAGTCTGGTAAGTTCAGAAAAGTACATCACTTTACAGTAACGCAGCCTTTAAAACCAGGAAAAGACAACACTTATGTCATATCATGATACTACGATATCCAAAATCTAAGACGATATCTAGTGTCATATCATGATATTGATATAATATCGATATATTGCCCAGCCCTAATCCAAATAAACAAAAAGGAAAAGAGAATGTAGCTAAGAGAAATGCAGAAATGTGGATTCCGCTTTCTATGGCATCCTTTATAAACGGGTATTAAATTGTAACAAATGGATGTATTAATGATTAATACATTTTTTACAAATGATTTATACATCAGTTATAAGCCATTAATAGGAACACATTTGGGATGTTAGGTTTTTCCACAACCAATTTCTTTGGCTGGTGTTTATCTTCCATTAGGTCTGTTTGAAGCAAGCAGAAAGAGGGACTTTTCATACCACCACACTGTCTTATACTGTACCATTACTACACTCTGAAGAAACATACACATCAAAAACACACGTTTTTTCCCCCCTTAAAAATTAACATAAATCTGAGTGACTCAGTCATTGGTGTGCAACCACGCCAAGCAAGCCAGCATGAGGGGGCTGAGTGACATCACTCGAAGCACAGATCACAGATCAAGTCCTGTGGGTTTTGTCTCCTTCCATTGGAGTCACTTAATGATCACTTCAGGGCCCATATATGGACAGAAGGAACTATTAAAATGACCCATAACCCCTTCAATGAACATATCTCCATGTAAGATAGACAGAAAAAAATCGGAAGACCTGTCCTTCAATGCACAGTTGAGACTGATTTCAATCTTGTCATCTAATTCTTGGCATTTTCCTAAACTGTGAACTGCTTTTTTTTTCTCACTTCAAACCTTTGGGTGGTGTGTGTGTGTGGTGTGGTGTGTGTGTGTGTGTGTGTGTGTGTGTGTGTGTGTGTGTGTGTGTGTGTGTGCCTTCTTCTCTGCCTGTGTCACTGAGTGGGTTTCTGCCTGTCAGGAGCTGTGTGTGTGTGTGTGTGTGTGTGTGTGTGTGTGTGTGTGTGTGTGTGTGTGTGTGTGTGTGTGAGAGAGAGAGAGAGAGAGAGAGCGCGCGCATGCCAGTAGATGAGCGCGCGCAGACCCAGGAGGTCTGTATATGAATGAGAGAGGCGGGGACGCGCGTGGACAGGCTTTATGAGATGATAGCGAAGTGACAGAGCGGAGAGAAACCGGGAGAAAGAGTCAGAGAAGGAGAGAGAGAGAGTTTGTATCGGTGTTTTTGACAGACTGACAGGCAGGTGGGATGTTGTTGGACCGCTGACTCCACTTTCGCCATCCTCGCTTTGTGGGAGTGGGACCGGTGACACGGAGCCCGGAGCAGAACCCGCATAGCGACGCACCGACGCCGGGGAGAAGAGAGGGGACCATGGGCTCCGCTTCGTCCTCCTACCGCGTCATTTACCTGGATGTGGACGGTAGGATTCAGAAGGTAGGATAGGCTAAATATAGGCTACTGTATGCTATATGAAAACACTGTTAGAAAAACAGCGCTTTAGTCCGCCACTCACCTGGGCAACCTACGGCTACAAAACTACAACAAGTAATACCTTCATAGAAACCCCCGCTTAATTAGTTATGGAACTCCAAAACGGCCAGTATTAAATAGCCTACATGTTATTTAATAAGAAGCTGGGGCTATGTAGTTTGTTAAAATGTGAGGGGGAAGGGATTACATAAACAAAACAAACGTGAAAAGTGACATAGGCCTAATGAATGTTTTAAAACTCAAATTCTTTTAAAATAACAGTAGCTGATTCCTATAATGACAAAAAAACCAGTGGTAATTAATTTTTTAATTTATATTATTATTTTTTTATTTATAATGATCAATATCACCATTGCTATTATTGGCATTGTGGGCTATTTATACATTTTCTTCAGTTATTCATTATATAGCCTATGTTATTAATTGTATAATGGATTATTACTTAATTCATTTAATATTGCCCATCTTTGAGTTCAATAAGAAGTCTAGTGACAACAGGAGGTAAAAAAACATGATAATGCCATTGTATATTATTATAACTAGGTCTATGCAACAGTTGCTACGGTAATATTACAAGTGTGGTAGCCTATAGGTCAAATAACTTTAAATATTGTGATGTGATCACTAAATATTTACAGTAATATCTATAGGCTATAGGGAAGAAAATAAAGTAGTTTAATGACACTTACATTGTAATGCTGAGTACCACAGAGTATAGAAATGTTACGTCTTAGGGGAATAAACAAATGTCATTAAACATTGTAAATCTGTTATAAATTCACAGTGGACCCCATGCAAATCCATATATGGATTTTATAGAAATGGGGTGTGGTGAGTTTTTCTGTTGGTTAGCAGTAATTAGCTGTAGTAGTGGACTACCTGTCTCAACTAACTGAAAGAGAACCGTGTCCTTGGTTCATAAAACCATTAGAAAAAACGTTATTATAGCCTTATTATAAATCCCCTGTAACATTGAGATTCGATGCCACAGAGAGATTTGACGCTTCCTTGATTAAGGTGATATGTGTATGATTTACTGTAAATGAGGTAAATTGGTGGTACGGCCTTCAGTCTAAATGTCATGTCTGTTTATCACAGAGAATGTAAGGATACTGAACACTTTATTGGCTAAAAATAGTGTGCTTAAGTAGAGAGACCATAGTTATGATGATATGTATGAATCATCACTATCCACTGTGGCCTACTTTAAAGTCATCATCCTCTGTGTGTGTGTGTGTGTGTGTGTGTGTGTGTGTGTGTGTGTTTGTAAATAAATTGCAGAGTGTGTGTGAATTGGTGAGAATTTGCAGTCCATACAGCAGGCAGAATAATCTCACAGGTTAGTTTGGATGTTAATTAAATCGGAGTGTGAGACTGCAGAGCTGTGAGGTTGAAAAGTAACCCAGGCTCTGACCTCTGAATACACTCAGGCATGCAACCTATTGATCCAACAACGTGCATGAGATTCCCAGACTGGAACTTTCAAGTCAATCACTTACCAACCTTACAGCTATTGTTTTCACACCTCAGAACCTGTCTTTGTGTCGGATGGTAATGGTTTTATAATAAATCTTGCAAATATTGAATGAAACACACAGAAATGTTGCTGTAATGAAACCAAATGTATGCAAACTACACCTGTGCCAGCTCCTGATGGCCTCTGTGTCACTGGCTGCAGTTTAGAGTCCTGCAGATTGTGCACGACTGGGAAACACTGATGAACTAACAGCAGTATTATGTATAATACTAAAAAACTTTTTTAGAGTTTGTGAACGTGTCTGTTAGTGACAGAGGACAAACAATTACAGGTTCAAAGGGCTTGAAACAAGTTTAATATCCTGTGTCGCCGATGCTTTGCACTTGTAACCCAGTAGTAGTAGTGTGTTCCCTGTGTACAGTAGTAGTAGTAGTAGTAGTAGTGTGTTCCCTGTGTACAGCAGTAGTAGTAGTAGTAGTAGTAGTGTGTTCCCTGTGTACAGCAGTAGTAGTAATAGTATGTTCCCTGTTTACAGCAGTAGTAGTAGTAGTGTGTTCCCTGTGTACAGCAGTAGTAGTAGTAGTATGTTCCCTGTGTATAGCAGTAGTAGTAATAGTATGTTCCCTGTGTACAGCAGTAGTAGTAGTAGTGTGTTCCCTGTGTACAGCAGTAGTAGTAATAGTGTGTTCCCTGTGTACAGCAGTAGTAGTAGTAGTGTGTTCCCTGTGTACAGCAGTGGTAACCCAGTCAAGGAAAGGGTTAACAGAAACATAGTGTTGGCCAATCAGAGGAGGTTGTGCCAGACTCCAGCCTTTGACTGAGTCTCTGTCTGATCTGTCAGAGGGAGAGCAGGAGTGTGGTTGTGAAGTTTAACGTTGGTAGGCCCCAGAGAAGAAGTTGGTCATTTCAAGGCGCACATTAGAACCCAAATTAAAACATAAGCAACTAAAGTTGCTGAATGTTAGAACATTTTGTCAAACTGGTCGTTATTACTGTGACTCATAAAGTGTCAGGTTTAGTTCCATCATAGTGTTAATAGTGTCAAAAAACGGTAGCTGACGTTGTTGTTCAGTAGCTAGCTCAGAGATAATCAGATAATGAAATTACTGATTTAGAAGGGGGGTTAACACTAACAAGGCACTGCATCTGTGTCACATTGTCATTAGGGGCTGAGCCCCCCCTCAAGGTCTGATCCTAGAATCGCCCCTGCTCAAGACTTTGTCCCATGTTAGATTAAGACCAAAACAGGAAGAAAATCGAAACTAAAACATGCAAAATTGCATTTCTTTCCCTTTATTAAGTTCTCGCCATTGGAGACCTTTGAACTGACTTCATTCATCCTTTCATTTATCCATCCATCCATCCAGTCTGTTTATCCTGCTCAGGGTCACAGAGTTACTCAGTTCAGATGAAAGGAAAACCTAAATCACCGTCAGCCTCAACTACATGAACCAAAGATCCCACCAGGACATCCAGATTTATTGCGATCTGAACCATTCCAATTCTGCTACAGTTAAATTAAAAAACATGAATCACTGCCCTAATAGGATACAGCATTACTTCCTCAGTTTCAGTGAGAAAAAGCAACAACAAAAAACTGTCAGCACAAAAATCCAATCCAATCCAACACACTCCTTGAGCTGTTGGGCAGTCATTAGTACTCAGGCGGTGTACATGTCTCATTATTGTTAACGGAGAAGGCAGAGAGCGCAGCCACAGCTCTGTTTACATTGGCAAACCAATGGAGAAGGAACAGCAGCTCATAAAAGGCCATATAATGAGGTTCATGCCTCACCGGCACTTTGCATTTATTGTCTTCTTTATAGAGTTCACACAGAGTGTGTATGTATGTGTGTGCTGCACAAAACCATGACATTTCCTCATGCAGACACTTGCATCATACAACAGGGTGGGAGGATTTGCTCTTGTTTAAAGGGTTAATACGGCTTAATGTCTTTAAAGCATCAGACATGGAAATGTTGAGTTGTTGTGGAAAAGAAATGGAATAGGAGAAAGATTCAATTACATTACATTACAATTAGATTACATTTCCTATTTAACATTTGTATTGAGAGCAGTGTTCAGTGCTATCAGCTACAGATAAATAGAGACAACATCTCAATTTTCACTCAGGGCTCTTTTTTTTGAATGGTGACATTTCTGAATGTTCTGGTCTGTGTGTGTGTGTGTGTGTGTGTGTGTACATCCTGCAGCTGTGTTTGTATTTGATGGCTCACCACCAGACAAATCTTCTGTATTGACCGTCGATAATATTGAGCTGTTTGTTCAGAGAATCGGTGGTCACCTGTTGCTAGGCTGGAAATGTTAGACGAGTCCCCGTACAAGCTGTGTAACACAGACACGACCACTTAGATTTGGATTTAGGTTGTAATATTAGCCTAGATTCGAGGCTAGTAGCCTAGTTTCAGCTCTCAAAATTCTCTGATTCCAGCTTCTTAAATGTGAATATTATGTTATATGTACTGTATATGTATATATGTTTCTTCACTCCCCTGTGACAGTAAACTGAATATCTTTGAGTTGGGGAAAAAAATCTTGTTTTGGGAAATATTGATCGACATTTTTTTACCATTTTCTGTCATTTGATAGACCAAATAATCGAGAAAATAATCGACAATGAAAATAATCGTTAGTTGAAGCCCTAAATTGAACGCATATTCTTCTCATATCCTTTTCTTTTATGTGTTTTACAACCCCAAATCAGAAAAAGTTGGGACAGTATGGAAAACACAAATTAAAAAAGAAAGTAGTGATTTCTAAATGTACTTTGACTTGTATTTCATTGCAGACAATACAACAGCACATACATGAATGTGTTCCTCATGATTTTTATTGTTGTTTTAAAAAAAAAAAAAGAATTCCTATTTTGGTTCTTGCAACACATTTAAAAAAAAGTTGGAACAGTAAAGCATTTACCACTTTGTAATGTTGCCATTCCTTTTCACAACACACACAAAGACGTTTAGGGACTGAAGACACCAAGTGATGTCTGGATTTCTGGTGTAATTTTGTCCCATTCTTGCTGCAAACAAGTCTTAAGGTGGGCAACAGTACGGGGTCTTAGTTGTCGCATTTTGCGCTTCAAAATGCACCACACATTCTCTATTGGAGACAGGTCGGGACTGCAGGCAGGCCAGTCAAGTACCCGTATCCTCTTCCTCCGCAGCCAGGACTTTGTAATGTGTGCAGAATGTGGTTTTGCATTATCTTGTTGAAATATGAATGGACGTCCCTGGAAAAGATGTCTTCTTGAAGGCAGCATATTGTGCTCCAAAATCTCTATGTACTTTTCAGCATTAATGGTGCCATCACAGAAGTGCAAGTTACCTTTGCCAAGGGCACTGACACAACCCCATACCATGACAGACCCTGGCTTTTGGACTTGTTACTGGTAACAGTCTGGATGATCCTTTTCTTCTTTGGTCTGGAGCACACAGCGTCCATTTCTTCCAAAAATACCTGAAATACTGATTCATCTGACCACAGTACACATTTCCACTGTGTGATGGTCCATCCCAGATGCCTCCGAGCCCAGAGAAGTCGACGGCGCTTCTGGACACTGTTAACATAGGGCTTCCTTTTGGCACAGTGCAGTTTTAACTGGCATTTGTGGCTGTAACTACGTATTGTGGTACTTGACAAAGGTTTGCCAAAGTAGTCCTGAGCCCATGTGGTGATATCGCTTGTAGATGAATGATGATTCTTGATGCAGTGCCGCCAGAGGGATCGGAGATCACGGTTGTTCAGCTTAGGCTTGCGCCCTTGTCCTTCACGCACTGACAATCCTTCACATTCCTTGAATATTTTAATTGTTATGCACTGTTGAAGATGAAATAAGCAAATGTCTTCCTCTCTTTCTTTGAGGAACATTGTTTTCAAATCACATCATTATTTAACCAATTTACCTGATTACTAGCCCTTAATTGCTCCTGTCCCAACCTTTTTTGGAATGTGTTGCAGGTCTGAATGACAGGAAAGGATGTATATTTACAAATTAAATTACGTTGACCAGACAAAACATGAAATATTTTGTGTTCACATTGTCTGCAATGAACTACAAGTCAAAGTACATTTAGAAATCACTACTTTCTTTTTTTCTTTGTGTTTTTCATACTGTCCCAACCTTTTCTGATTTGGGGTTGTACATTACAAATCTGTTATCTGCATTTTCAGCTCCACTCTCCATACATACGCTGGGTTGACAGCAGCTTAATACAAAAGCTATGTTATCACTACGTCGTGCCTTTTCCCCTGAAAAACCCTTGTTTTCACGTCCTTATTCAGGCTAATCAGATTCTGGTTAGCGTGTCCTGTTTGCGTAATGATCAGGTTTGAATATCTCTTTTTTGTTTTTGCATAACAGTGGATGCGGCTGCTCTATGGTGTTGGATCATCATCCTGGGTGCATTCAGTAGCAGCTGAGGGGACACATTATGATAAAGTGGGGTTTGTTATTGAAATCAGCTGCAGCATCTTAAAACAAGAACATGAATTTGTTCAGCAGTAGGTCATACTAATGACAGAACATGTAAATACATGATCTGCTTTTAGACATCCTAAGGAGTATTTAACTAATCAAATTAATTAATGTAGTGCAAAAACACAGACTCAAAGTGCTGCTTTATGACCAAAAAGAACACGTTCAGCTTTTTTCATTAGTAAAAGAGCATTCATGTTGCTGTCATCTTATCCACAGGACACTTTACTGCTGCCCACTCATTTACATTCAGCTGAGGCTTTGCTTGTCATTAGGTTATTTACATCTTTGGTTCCTTTTAAGCTTGCATTGTTTTTCTTTAAAAGAGAGGGCCAAATTAGCAGTTATCTCTCTTCCTTCTGTTCTTTATTAGTTAAGTTCAGCATTGTTTTTTTCCTGAAATGGAAAAATTATGACAATTCAAATGCATGCATACTTGATGCAGGAGGACAGCAAAATGAAGTACCATATTTACACCTCAGCATTAGGCAGGTTTGATAAGCAACTAGGAGCACATGTTAAATTATAAATAAATAAATCATTGGCAGTCAAATCAAATATGCATATACTGTATCTAATAAAGTGGGGCGCCTCTGTATGTGTGTGTGTGTGTGTGTGTGTGTGTGTGTGCGCGTATGTATGTATGTGTGTCTGTCTTTGGGGGGGAAGGTAACGCCACACGCAGAATGCTTTACAGCAGTGTGTGTGTGTGTGTGTGTGTGTGTGTGTGTGTGGGGGGGGGGGGGGGTCACACAGAACGCTTTACAGCAGAATAGCATAGGGGAACATCGCAACTGTTGCGTAAGTTGCCTCTAACTTTCACCACATAACTTATTAGGTTAATACCGCCGTTTAAAAAAATCAAATCATACGCCTATTACCAGGCTACCTGTAAAGTTCTGCCTATAACGTATAGCTCCCTCACAAGAACCTGGCCAATATATTTATTACAGCCAATTGATTACTCCAATCACAATACAGTACTCGACGGGGGAACAAACTTCGACACAACACCGAATACTTTATTGTATTTCACAGTCTTTCCCCTAGGTTGACTGCAGCAATTTCAAAAAACAATGTTGACGACGCTCTGTACAGCATCGGGGGGAGGTTCAACGGTTTTGACTTTGACTGTTTTGCGTTACATGATTACTGGATATAAAGTTAACAAGCAAACTTTTCTTCGCTTTCCTGGAGCAACAGCTTACATGGACGTCGCACAAGAGATGAGGCAACGCCGCCGTCATTAAACTGTGGTGATATCATGCAATATCATTGACGAAAAGACAACATTACAATGTTTTCTCTCTCTCTCTCTCTCTCTCTCAATCTCATGTTGCTTTAATGGCATGACAAAAAAAATACATGTGTTGCCAAAGCATAAGAACAAACATGCATACAATACATATATCATAACACATATAAACAACAACAAGGAGTAAATACATCTGATATAATAATACAAGTGAACAGGATAATTATAATATAATTGCAGATACTAAACAAATTCTGTGCATGTCCCTCAAAGGGTACGTTGAAACAATAATAGGAAAATAAAAATTATAATATATACAATTCTCTACTTATTTTGACATATTTAGCTGCTAGCCATGCCGTGTTTTTATCTTCCCATAATAAAAAAGGAAGTTTTTTGTCCTCAGTGTAGGTAGTGAAGCCTGGTATATGCTTTTTAAATTTTTGGAAATATTTGGTTCTTAAGTCTTCATATTTGGGACATGTACATACGAAATGTAATCCTGTTTCGATATCCTGGTGGCAGTGTGTACAGACACATTCCTCTCTTGTTCTCCACAATTTTAAATGTCGACCTCTTTCATTTTCCACATCTGATCCCTGCTGGTTGCTCAGGAGAGCTTTGTATGCAATGGAATTTGTATCAGCTTGATTTAAATGCTGCCAAAATTTAACTGACCTTTTTTGGATTTGAATTTGTCAGAGGGAATATACAGAGTTCTATTCTGCATGCATTGTTTTGGGTGTTTGGGTGAACTTTTATAACTTTTATAGTTTTACAGAATTCCAATTGTAATTTTTCAGTGGGAGTTTTATCCCAGTTTTAAAATTCTGGTTTTGGAATCGGGCCCCAGACTTTGCTTCCATAAAGCATTAATGGTGTTATCAAAGAATTGTAGATTTTTAGCCAAATTCTCGCGGGGATATTAGTTTTTCCAAATTTGCATTTGATTGCATGCAAAGCTCTCTGAGCTTTATTAGATAGTGTGTTCATGGCCAGGTTGAAACTCCCTGATGCACTAATTTCATCCCCTAAGTAATTATATGAACCCTTTTGTTCTAGTCCGGTGTTTCCCAGAGTGAATGAAGTTGTAACTCTGGCTTTTTCCCTGAGATCTGGCTCTCCTTTGACATACCATAACACTGGTCTTTTTCATTGACAGTCAGTGCCCATTTCTGACATTACTGCTCTAGGATGGGCAGGCTTTGTTGTAAACCCTCTCCTGTTGGGGACAACAGAACTAGATCATCGGCATAGAGCAGGAACTTGATGTTGGTATCATGAAGTGTGAGACCTGGGGCTGCAGATTGTTCCAACATCGCTGCTAGTTCACTGATGTAAATGTTAA
This sequence comes from Gymnocephalus cernua, assembly GCA_023631565.1. Taxonomy (NCBI): domain Eukaryota; kingdom Metazoa; phylum Chordata; class Actinopteri; order Perciformes; family Percidae; genus Gymnocephalus; species Gymnocephalus cernua. The sequence goes on along the minus strand of CM042434.1, from coordinate 27,878,621 downwards.
ACAGTGTTGGACTCAAATTGCATCCCTGTCTCATTCCACGCCCTTGTTTAAAGAATTATGTTCTTTTGGAGCCAATTTTTACTGCACATTTATTTTCCGTGTACTGTGATTTAATATCGCATAAACTTTACCCCCTATACCGCTTTCAATAAGTTTATAAAAAGCCCATATTGCCATATTGAATCAAATGCTTTTTAAAAGTCTATAAAACATACAAATATTTTCCCATTTTTAATTTTGGTGCAGTTTTTAATAAGGGTGTGCAGAGTGTAAATGTGGTCTGATGTACGATATTTCGGTAAAAAGCCAATTTGATTTTTACTCTCTCTCTCTCTCTCTCTCTCTCACACACACACACACACACACACACACACACACACACACACACACACACACACACACACACACACACACACACACAGTCCGGTTCTGGTGGTTGATTAACGCAGATAGGTAGATAGCTCTCATAATGGGCTGGATGGGTAGCGCACTGCCATGAGTCCATTAGGCAACTGTCTGATTACAATTGTGATATTTGTGATTATATTCTTAATTTGCCACGTTCTCTATCAGGTAAACATAGCAGTACAATGTCTTCCTCTGATGTAGAAGTAGCCTACACTGTAAGTCAGTAGTAGGCTATACAGTGGAGTTGCATATTACGTGGTTTGGGGTCCTTTTGTAAGTCATTTTGGGGTACCGTTTGGTATACCACAGGCCAAGCAATCGGCCCGTTCCAAACAGGCACATTTTCAACGGGCACTGTACTAGTTATCTTAAAATGAGAACTGGGACCAGAAAAGTCCCCCAAAGACAAGGGTTTATGGTTAGCAGAGGAAGGATGTTGATATCTGATGGGGACAGTATCTGTTCTGCATTCATACCCATAACGCTTAGTAGAGCTGCAAAGATTAATCAATTAGTCGATTAGTTGTCAACTATTATGATTCTCTGATGTCAGCTTGTTAAATGTGAATATTTTCCTTTTTCCTGAGTCGTGGACACAACAAGACATTTGAGGACATCATCTTGGGCTTTTTGGAAACACTGATGGACATTTTTCACTATTTTCTGACATTTTTTAGACCAAACAACTAATTGATTAATCGAGAAAAAAATCGACAGAATCATCGGCAATGAAAATAATCGTTAGTAATGCAAAAGTTAGAGGAGACAGTGACAGATTTGTTGTGGCTTTTACAACCATGACAATTTCAAATCCTATATGAGGAAATATGAGTCCAGGACTGAATTACCTGTAATTGTGCAGTAATAAAAAAGTCGTCTTTTCCATTGTGTTTCAGAGCAGGAATAAGAAGAAGCTGTAGATGTGCTGTTTCTGAAGTACTGCTGTGTGTCTGCTGCCCTCCACCTGTCCCTGTCTCTTCCACCTGTGACAGGCTGCCACTGCCAGACTGCTCAAGTGCACTTTGACATCTCTCCTACGGTGGCCAACAGGGGCAAACAAACTGCAACTTTGTGAAACACATGCAAATAGACAAAACACAAGCAAATTAAGAAAACAGCTTCATTAATTTGACAACACATGTGCAGCATTTAGCAAACGTGCTGCATATACACACAGCACAACCAAATACACAAATGCGCTGCAAATACAGAAACGATGCAAAAAGAAAAGCACACAATCCCTGAAAACAAATGCACCAGAAAAGCGCTGCATCCAGTTTACACAACGGAAGTTCTCCAGGCCTCTAGGGGGAGTGCTAAGTGGAACATCTTGATTTTCGAAAACATATCTCAAACATAGACTTAATATGTACAGTCTATGATCATCAAGGAGTTGCACACTGTTTCCCAACGGTGCACACTGTTCTGAGATTGAACGTGCCCCGGCTCTCTCTCTCTCTCTCTCTCTCTGGGGTCAAAAGTCAAGCTGTTCACTTCCGTTGCATTTCTTTTGTTGTATTTGTTTTCGGGGTTTGTGTGGTTTTCTTTTTGCATTGGTTCTGTTTTTGCAGCACATTTGTGTATTTGGTTGTGTTGTGTGTGTTTGCAGCGTGTTTGCTAAATGCTGCGCATGTGTTGTCAAATGAATGAAGATGTTTTCTTAATTTGCTTGTGTTTTGTCTATTTGTATGTGTTTCATAAAGTTGCAGTGTGTTTGCCCCTGTCGGCCACCGTACTCTCCTCCACAATCATCTCTCGGTTGGCCCTCCTGACAGCACTCATTAAACCAGCCCCCCACCCCTTGGCTCCCCTAACAGTGCCAGGGCTTCCCATGTCATCTCTTGCTGTGATTTGGCTGTTTGTTGGTCTTCGATGCCACACATCACACGCAAATAGCTCCTTTATGTATGTGGGTCATCCCTCTGTGTATGCTGCGGAGTGACACAAGTCATTTGTCATGTTCAGTGACAGTACTTGACCTTGTTTATTAAGCTGTGGGAGCAGAAGGGATGAAAAAGTTGAAATATTTACTGCTGCTGTGCTGCAACATGCACGTTCTTTAATCAAAAGAAGAGCCTTGAGCTTGGGAAGCCTGCACCTTCAGACTCAAGAGATTTCCCCCAGTGGTTGATTGCTCCACATAACTGTAGTCAGAGGAAGATGAAGAACCATGATATCCTGCTGCAGGAGGACTGTTAGTCTGCTGACGCTAAATTAGAAAAAAAAAAACATGTTGTAAACATCTACATAAGAAGAAGAAAGCATGCTGTTTCAAAATGTACTCCAAATTAAGTTTGTTGTGTTCAACAAAAGTATTTTGCCATGTGGAAATGTCCTACATCAGCGGTCCCCAACCTTTTTTGCGCCACGGACCGCTTTCATATAAGATATATTTTCACAGACCAGTCTTCAAGGTATGGCGGATTAAACACGACAAAATAAAATGATACGACCAGCATGAAAACAAATAGCTAATAATGTATATAATATGAAAACAAAAGTAAAATGCATGAAAAACACAATTTAACTTAACGCTGTCTCAGTGGGAGCCCTGCGCTTGTTTCTGTGCAACCAAACAGTCCCACCTGGGGGTAACGGGAGACAGTGACACTCAAAGTGCGTTCCTTATGTCCAGTTTATTTCGTGATTTTGTTTTGATTGCTGTCACGGCAGAAAATCGGGGTGCTTGTTCTCCATGTGCCGAATAACTTTTGAAGGCTTCATTGCTTTGCTAGCTTGTCGCCACATATTATGCAGAGCGTGCTTGGCACATGAGAATCACCTGTTGCGATAAATCCGTATTTTAAGTAGGACTCCTGGTATTGTCTGTGAAATTTCTTTTTCTTTGAAGTTGTAGCCAGCCAATGAGAGCCTGGCTATCAGCATCCTTTACCCAGCGCAGCTGGGCGAGCTCATGAATAGTAATGAGCTCAGGCAACACCACGTCAGACTGACCAGCTTTTGGAATTGGTCTGATTTCTCCGCTTATTCCTTTTCAGTGGCTAGAGCTGTTCATTTTCACATTCACGACATAACACAAACACTTATGGACCTAACATATTTCAAAAAATAAAAGTAAAAACGGTTTTGTGTGGCAGGGCACCTTTGTCCTATGTGAAGCAAGTGCGGGACAGCGCCATCTCCTGGAATGTCAATGTCAAGTCCGTTTAGTTTCTGTAAAAAACTAAAACTGAAATGATTTACTCTCATCTTTTTTTATTATTATTTGTTTAACCTGGCAATGTAGTTTTAGTTATTCTTGAAGGTTTTAGTTTTGATTTTGTTTCAGTTCACACACACACACACACACACACACACACACACACACACACACACACACACACACACACACACACACACACACACACACACACACTAGAGATTAGCTCTATGTGTAATTAGAAAAGAAAACAGCAGAGAAGCAAAAACGCTTGATGATTGATTGATTGATTGATTAGTTGATTCATTGCTTGCTTGATTGATTGATTGTCCTTTCCAATTAAGGAGAATAAAATCCCTTACATGCTGCACCGACAAGTGCATGTTAAATTGTAGCAGCATGTAAAATCTGCTGTCCTCCATTCTAGAAATAATCATGTAATCAAATAATCATGGGGCTTAAGATGTATTCTGTCAGCTTCAGCTTTACTGTATCATCTTTGTCTGTACTTAGCCTCAGATGGGCTTTGAGCGGAATACTACATTATATATATATATATATATATATATATATATATATATATATATTAGTGGTGGGCCGTTATCGGCGTTAACGTGCTGCGTTAACGTGAGACTCTTACCGGGCGATAATAAAAATATTGCCGTTAATCTATTCTCAAAGTTGGGTTGGGAGCTGGGTCTATAGGCTACTACGCAAGCTATGATGACTTTCACCTTGATATTTTAGCGCGGATGTATACAGACTGACGGTTCAGGCACCGTTTAGGCACCGGCACCGTTTTAAAAGTACCGATTTAGCACCAGTATCGGAAAAAACCCAAACGATACCCAACCCTAATCACGACCTCTTATGTAGGCCTACAGTTCATAATGTTTAACTGAATAAACAGTTAGAAACAGTGTTTCCCACACATAGACTAATGTGCGGCAGTGCGCCTCACAATCAACACCACCCGCCGCACTTGCGCTTATTAATTTTTTTTAAACGCTATTTAAAACATGCAGCGTATTCGTTATTCGCAACATATTTCCTTCCATGCTCTCCTCCGTCTCTCTGTCACTTGCGTCTGCCAGTGTGTTAATGTCAGAGTCCCGACCTGACTCTTAGCAAACCAGCGATTTTGCCCGCTAGCACACATATTCTGAATGCCTTCGGCAGAATTCAAATGAGCCATTTTAATCTAGATTAATCTAGATTAATTCCAAGATTACAGTGAGATTAATCTAGATTAAAAAAATGTATCTATGCCCACCACTAATATATATATATATATATAATGTATACTACCTGTAATAACATCCTAACGTTAAGTTTCCATTCTAACGTTGGCAGGTTAGCATGCAGTGTAATAATAAGCTAAAATAAATTTAGACATAGATAATAGCTCATTTAAAGCTGGCTATTAAGTAATTATTTGTGCATGTATATGTACTGAGCATGTGTGTGTATTTCAGGCCTGTGTGTAATGTGTGTTCTAACAACAGAGTGAAAACATTGTAATTTCCCAGGTTCATGTGGATTTAAATGTGGTCATGGATTATAAATCCTGCCCTTATCATGTGGGATTGTGTGTTGTTCTCCCCCAGGTGGTGTTCAGTAGATTCTGCACCCCGCGTGACATTAAGGAGCTGTTCTGTACAGCCCTGGGTGTGCCAAGGTAACACACACACACACACACACACACACACACACACACACACACACACACACACACACACACACACACACACACACACACACAGTACTGTTCCTGTTTGACTTTAAATTTAATACCCTCTGACACCAGCGATGCATGTGATTAATACAATATTTAGTATCTTTTTACAGTGCTGCTATATATTTTATAATGTTTCACGCAGTAGCCGTTACCTGAGTCATAACTTTAGTGCAAATTACAGTCTCCTCTGCTGTTTGTTTTAGAGTTCAGGTAGGCATGACTCCTGTTTAGTGATGATTTATAATAGTGTGTAATCTGGATAATCCTTCATTTACAAGCAGGGAGATAAAGTGGTATAGTTACAAATGTTCAACTTTATTTCATTTATATAGCACTTTAAAAAGCAAACAAGGTTTGCACCAAAATGCTTCATAAAGATGACAAAAAACATATGTATACAAGCATAAAACACAGATAACTATACATACATAAATGTGAAAATATATAACAGGATTTAAAAAGAAACAAGTTGAAACAAATTGAAATCCATGAAATCAGATAAAAGAAAGGATACACAATGAAAAGCCAGAGAATAAAAGTGTGTCTTAAGGTGCATCTTTAAAGGCATCCACAGTTGCAAACATAGTTGCAAATTGAAAAAGAAACATCAGGAAACACAATATGGCCGATCAAGTTGAGCTTCTAATAGCTCTAAAAATGCACGATGACAGAAATATTGACTTATTTTCACAATAAATCCAGTTATCCTGTACAGTTTATGAGCTGCTTTGGAAAGACACTGACATTTGCTTACTCTCGCATTTATTATGTGCTTTTTACAAGTGCAACGCTAATAGGAATTTCATTTTTATTCATTTGTGTCCCCATTAGCTTCCCTATAGTGTTTGTTAGTCCTCCGGGGATTGAGGGATAGACATCTGGCGGGATGATGGGGCCCTTTTATGCACAGTCCTCAGAAGACAAATGTATTTAAACTATTTAAGCCTGAGTCAGGAAATTATTTTTATTGTCGTTTAATATGATACATTTCAGCAATACATTTTACTAAAAATTATAATATTTGGGTTTAATTGCATGCTAATATTTAAAAAAAAACAATGTAATTGTTGTTGTGTATGTCTGGTGTGTGTACTGTATATCTGATCTACCTCCATTATCATCCACGTCATCCATGTCAGTTCAACTCAATTAGACCGACCCCCTGTTAAATGAATGGATAACATGTCAAACCGTCCAATAAAACAAGCCTGTAGTCAACTAAGACTGATTATACCCTCAGCATTGCTCCTGTCACTGCACATGTGAAGCTCAAGTGTGCATACATCTGCATCTGTGCTCTATGAGTAGGAGGTGAGGAGTGTTTGTGTCTATTTACACTCACTCTTGATGCAAACTCATCAATGTCGGTGCAGACAGTGAAAAGACAAAGCAACGGGTTGGTCACACCCATAGACTGTTTATAATAGAGGTCAAACCACAAAGTTATATTTTATATACTGTATCTACTAATTTCATGAGGCCATTTTAGGACCTAGGTGAAAGAAATGTTAAGGGAAAACTGCTTTTGATGCTGGCACACTAAACATGTATGATGTTGTATTAAGCTTGATTTATGGTTCTGCGGTAGTAGTAGTTACATGTTTCGAGAGGTGCACGTCAGGCTACTGTAATTTGGTAATAATAGCAATGTTAGTTGTATAGTTCAAAGACAGTAACTCCAGTAACTTTTTACTTTTTACCAGTGCTTTGCAATTTCACATAGTGTCATATTGATCTACTTTCATTTTTGTAATTTATTTTATATTTATTTTATATTATAGTTTCAAACATCTCTACAGCGTATATTGTAGTTAGGGTGTGTGCTTACCATATTTACATGAGTCATACAGATCTGAGAATGTTCCTTCTCAGAAGTACACACATTTTAGCAGCTTAGTGCCTTATGTGAAAAATAAAGAGGTGATTTCTTGTGATTTTGACTGTCATGTGTTTAATGTGGATTTAAACTTTGGGGCTAATAGCTTTATCAAGATTTCATTCTCTAATCAATTTGTTGTTGAGATGTACATGATTCCTAAAAAAACCACCCTGAAACACGTGTGATGTTTTGAATATGCAGAAAGTTTTTAACAATACAGGAGAATAATTCATAATTATAATAATAATTACATAATAATAATTTCCTTTACATAAACAAAACAACATTTGCACCATAAATTGATGCAGAAAAAGGCACAAATTGTTGCAGAAACATTCACTTCTACTCATTAGCAGCGCGAGCATTAGGTCCAAAAATATGTACATCCTTTTTAGATTTTATGAGACAAATGGTATTTATACGGGGAGATTACTTAAAGGGGAAATATGCAGTTTTTTTTTAGCTTAATTTACCTTAAGTGAACAGCTTTGGAGTCATTGGAATGGTTATATGACTTTTTTCCGGGTTGAATGGTGGTCGTCTCTCTTCCCCCTAGTGCCTGTGAGTGGACAAACCACTGGCATCAGGAAGTATCGCGTGATATCAGGTCTCGCGATGTAATGTATTGCTTTAGGCACTTCACACATAAGAACAAGGTAGCGATGGAGTTTTTCACACTATCGCCATGGCTGAGCCGGCAAAAAAGGAAACAGAGAGCTAGGAAAGCATTGTCAGAGGAACAGAGAAAGAGGAAATGGCAGACTGACTGAGCGAGTTTTTTTTACAGTGTTGACAAATATCTATTCCGCAGCTGTAGGGGGAGCTCTATAGAGAAACCTGCGAGCAAAAAGAGAAACGTAGAAAAAAAGATTGCTCACAATCATGCAGCCTTACATGTGACTTGCAGTAAAATTTCCGTGTGTTTTGTCTTCATGCAGAAATACTAATCTGTCCCTGCTGGATTCATCCGGAGCCATGGTGTCCATTGACCCCACCATGCCACACAACACAGAGAGGTATTGGAAAACCTGCGTCCCACTGATGTCTGTATTGATAAATTGATTGTTCGACAGAACATTTGTTCAGTCCAACAGCTGGCTGTTTGATTGAAAGACTTTCGCTGATTGACTGTAAATCCCAGTGTCCCCTGCGCCTTCCTTCTTGGCTGTTAACATATTGCTACAATGAGCTGTCATGAAATGTGATTTGTAGGTTTGCATTAGCTTAGTTAACTGAGTTTATCTGAAGCCTTTTCATTCACAAGAAATCAGAATAACAGAGGTAAAAAGCCTCATTGAAATAGAAGTGGTCCATTTTTCTGAATCATGGTGGGTGCAGTATTTGGCTGCAGGGGTTTACTCTGATTAAACTGTTGCTTCTGCAGAAAGCTTGTCAGTAAAGCACTAATGCTGCCAACACTTGATTGGCACATCCCTTCCAGTAGTTATCCTATGGTGGAGCTCTACATTCTGTGTGAAGTTAAAAAATAAATAAAAAAAATCCCATTATTTTTCTCCATTAGGATTTTGATTATCAGTCATAATGTCTAAACCATCCAAGGTAGGCTGACCATGAGCTAGGAGATTGTGTAACGATGGTTTATGCTCCTGCATACAGAAGTCTATATGAAATCAAGTGTTTTAAGGGCAGATTCATCTCAAAGCTGGTTGGCTTGGTCCAAAGCTTAGAAGTCTTTATATAAATATAAAGACTTTATATAATATTGTATTATTATATAATATTATATAATAATTGTCAATAGAGTCAAATCACTTCCGGAATCAGAGCCGTTCAAAAAGTGGGCGCTCACTGTTGAGCTCTATTGTGCTTTTAGGAATGCTTCCTTCTGATTACTTATGCTACTTTCAAGGATGTGAACAGGACCGTTCATTCCAACATTTCATTGCTGTTGTTTTTCCTCAAATTCAGCGATCAACAAACTGTATTCTCAAAAAGATTTAGCTCATGTAAGTTTCCCCACAGAGAGAATTCCTGGCAATGTGCTCATACCACCTGTGTCTGATACCACTGTCAGCAGTGTCAAAAGCAAGGTAGAGCAGAGAACCAGGAAAAGAAACTTTGACTCTCCTGCATGTTTCTAACAGAAGATACCAAATGTGCAAGTCCCGGGGAAGATGATGCATGTCTACAAATACCATTTAACACTAAACTGTTACAGTTAGCAGATGTATTTGCAGCAGAGCAGCAGAGGCACTAATGTAGACCCACACTGGACATTGAGATAAATACATCATGTTTTAGTAGTAGGATTTTAAATTGAATAAACAATATGTGATATATTAAATAAGTCATAGTTTTGCAATAAGTAACCCAAAAAATAATTACTCTGTTAAGACAGAAAGTATTATTTTGATGTAAGAGCAGCTTATTTTTATAAAGAGAGACCTGGTTCTCCTAAAGCAAATTAATTTACACTACACCCTCATCATCTTGCAACTAAGTGATGTCATGAAAGAGCTTCGTATACACCTTGAGTAATCAGAACATTAATTGTGTCACTTAAAATGTGATAAACATTTCAAAAGTATAGTTGTTCTGTGGCCGGGTTGGATCAGTGGGTAGAGCAGGCGCACTTATACTTCGATGCTTGTGCCTCGACGCAGAGGTCCACGATTCAAGTCCGACCTGTGACGATTTCCTGCATGTCTTCCCCCTCTCTCTCCCCTTTTCTCACTGTCCTGTCAGTTAAAGGCAGAAAAGCCCCCCAAACAAGTATAGCTGTTCTGCTTGTCATGCCAATTAAATCTGATATTAGATTGAAATGAAATTCGTAAGATTTAGCAGTACAGAATGGATACATATTTAGAATATATATTGTGTATATATATATATATATATATATATATATATATATACATATATATATATATATATATATATATATATATATATATATAAAATAAGCAACATAACATTCCATACTGTGACATAACATAACATAGCATAACATACCATAACATACAGTAACCTACAATAACATAACATGTCATACAGTAACATAGCATAACATAGCCTACAGTAACATAACTTACATACATAAATACATACATAATTATAATTTATTATATATAACTGTAGCATATTTAGTGTTATAATTCACATTAAACTGAACATTTCCGTTGATGGTGAAGTGAAAAATTGTGAACGGGACTTCCTTGGGAATATTTATGTTGACGTTTCTGTCCTCATTCATCTCGTTTCATTCTTGCCCAGACGCACACATCTGGAAACAAAGGTTATGCTGTTATAACCTTAATTCTATAAGCACAGGCGGAGCCCTCTACTGGACTTCATGGGTAATACTCCTCTCCAATCCCGAGCATGTATTCGCCCACTGAACTTTGGATAAATGTAGCCGGCCAATCAGGATGGGCCTACCTAGAACCGTGCAGCAGCACAACATATAAAGAAAGGGAAGCAGGCGGAGTGATACACTGCAGCTCTGAGCAGAGCTGCAAGCATATCACTCCACCCAAGTAGTGCTCAGCAGAGCTGCAAGCATATTACTCCGCCCAAGTAGCAGTGCTTCCCTTTCTGAGAATATAGTTCCCAGTTTATATACAGTTAGAAGATGGCTGTGTCTCAAGTGACATTGCTATTTGTACACGCTGTGACTATACAAATCACAACATGTAAATAGGAACATGTTGCCGTTATGTTGTCACTTATTCGGAGCAGTAGGCTAGTTGGAGCCGGTTACCTCCAGGATCTGTGCTAGGCTAAGCTAACGGTGGAGCCGTCAGACAGAGTTACGACACGCACGGAGATGAGAAGGGTATGTATCGACTTGTCTAACTGTCGGGGTTACGGTGAATAAGCTAATGTCCCAATAAGTCGGCGTGTTCCTTTAAGTTGAAAGAAGATAATAGTAAACATTACTTTTGAGATTTGATAGATCTGATAAGGTTTGATAATCTAACAAAAGGAATTGAGAGGAAATCAAAGAATGTGAAGTAAAACAAAAGATAGTTATTTGACTGTAAAGTACAGTACAGTACACAGAAAGGGGGAAATAGTGTTATTAGAGTTGTGTTGTGTTACTTCACTGCCACCTAGTGGACAGATATGGATAGTATTCTGTAACAGGGTTAAAGGATTATTAAAAGTTACAGAGTGGAATACAAGACGTGTGGTGCCGAGCTCTCCTTTCTACACTCCGTTCTCGCCATCCTAACATAACAATAGTAACATAATATAACATAACATACCATACAGTAACTTAATATAACATACGGTAACATAACATAAGTAAGAGATAATGTAGAGCGAGCCCTTCATTATGCAAAACAGAATAAAGGCAGGGTGATGCAGGTTTAATTCACAACAATGACCGGCTCGCTCTACATTATTACCCGGCTGCTCATACAGAGGTTCCCTGCTGATAAGGCCTGCGTCCCGGTCGGGACTGTTATAGGTGATTTATGCTTGACGCATTGGAGGTGGCGCGCACCGTCGTGACGTCAAAATGACGTAATTTCCTGCCGGCGCGCCCGATTTATAGCGCGTGAACAGAGGGCGCGCAGCAGTCTATTTTTTTTCAGCGGCACGCGACAAACCAGAAACAGGAAGCATGAATGAGCTCCTGGGAAACTGGATGCCAGGACTCGCCGAGTGACTGCAAGTCTCTCTGGTAAACTTACTGGGTTAAGATGAGTTCTTTTATGGTGAATGAAAGGCTTGATCTTACCAAGTAGCTCATCCAATCAAATCGAAGCATTCACGTCAATGCTGCTGCCAGTTCTGCCGTTTATCTTTTTCTTCTTCTTCTAGTCTGTAGAAAGAGCAACATCGGTAGTCTTTCCTCATTAGCGCCACCTCTGTTCAGGAAAAGACTGCAACTGGTGTTGCGACCACCAGCGCGAGTATACAGTTAAAGTCGTTATATGCTTGACGTGTTGGAAGTGGCGCGCGCCGTTGTGCTGTCAAAATGACGTCATTTCCTGCCGCCGCGTCTGATTTTCAGCGTGCGAGCAGAGGGCGCGCACCAGTCTATTTTTTTCAGCGGCGCGCGACAAACCGGAAACAGGAAGCATGAACGAGCTCCTGGGAAACCGGATGCCAGGACTCGCCGAGTGACTGCAAGTCTCTCTTGTAAACCTACTGGGTTAAGATGAGTTATTTTATGGTGAATGAAAGGCTTGATGTGACAAAGTAGGTCAATGAATCTGTATTGACAGCACTGCTGCTGCCTGTTCTGCCCAGGTTCTGTCGTTGTTTATATTTTTCTTCTTCTTCTAGTCCTTAGAAAGAAAAACATCGGTACGCTTTGCTCATTAGCGCCACCGCTGTTCAGGAGAAGACTGCAACTAGTGTCGCGACCACCACGCGCGAGTATAAATACTCACGGCAATCCCATGAGGTCACAATTGGATGCGCCAGCTTGGCTGCGGCTACTGTAAAACGGCCTTTACGGCGATCCCATGACGTCACGATGTCGTGCGCCACCTTGGGAAAGGGTAGTATAATTTAAGCTTTAACTTTACCATTGAGCATGGCTCTCCGGCTGTGAGTGAGCTAACCATGGAGATAACTAACACTGTTGCCAATAACGCTGTTAGCAATCCCCGTTTCCTCCACTCTCTCTCCCTTTGTGATCCGTTGATCAGCGGTATGAGCGGCCAGAGTCTATGATCAGACTCCTACCGTGGCAACAGTCTGTTATACTTAGCAACTGTTTGTTATACAGAAATAACAGACCGTAAAATTCTGTGATTGACCAATCAGAATCAAGTATTCAACCAAGCCATGTAATAAAATACAGTAACATAATATAACATACACTAACATGAGTTAACATACAGTAACATCACATAAAGTAACATAATATGACATAACTTTTCATTGTAAGCCTTTAGCTGCTGAGCTAATCTGTTAGACTGAGAACAGTTGTTGCACCAGGTGGCTGACGCATGTTATGCTGATAAATTTCTCACGTACAAAAACAACTTGCATACCGGAATAAGATACCAGAACTGGACAGCTTAAGGACAGATGTCTGTACGTCAAACATACCATAGCATTCATTTTCATATATAAAGTGTTGATACTGAGGGCTACATAACTTTTTTTAAAGAGCAACGTTTAGCACCTAGAGATCATGAATCATCTCTAGAAGCTACTTCAATAAACAGCACATGACATGATCATGTTTACCACAGGAGAGGACAACAGCACATTTAGTCATTCATTGTATTGATGTTTAGATTAGAGCCTCTATTTAAAAACAGGTGTGTTTTTGCCCATTAAAATCTTTAAGTTTTAAGGCAGTAACTGCACCTTTGATTCATGTATTGTATCCAAAGATGACTGATTCATTCAAGGTGCTGTTTGGTTTTTCACAATGCAGAAACAGAGGATACAGCAGTCCAGTGTTATCCAAATTTTGGACCAGAGCACAAAGGTGGACTGTCCAGCAATTTCTCACAGTGTTACTCAAAACATGCAATCTGAAACCTGTCAGTGGAATGTAACAGGCATGGCCCTTTAACGTAAATGATGAGAATTGCCCTGGTCTCATTAGACAAAACACCTGATACGCTCCAGTCTCAAGGTTAAGGACACATGCACTTACACACATACACACAGCTACACACTGATAAGGGACGACACTTTAATAGGTCTCTCTCTGTGTGTGTGTGTGTGTGTGTGTGTGTGTGTGTGTGTGTGTTTTGTGTGTTTTTGCATGTGTGTGTGTGTGTGTGTGTGTGTGTGTGTACAGTTGTGTGCATGTTTGCTATCTTATCTCAGGGTCAAATCTGAAAAAAATTGTATTTGACAAACACCATCTGAGCGTAAAGCTCCTTGTAAAATTTATTTCGGCTTCACACCACCTCTGCTCTCAAACTAACCTGAGCGTGTCCTGTTGTGTTGCAGGTCACTGTACCGAGTGGTGCCTATGACTGGAGGACAGCTTGCTGGTGAGTTTCAGGGACTACACACCATGTATGTGTTATAAGACCTGGATACATCATCCATGGCGGAGCCCCGTTCATTGCTAGAGTGGTGCATCTGCCAAAAAAGTTTTTAAGCTTCCGAGCTTACTTCCGTGAAATGCGGCCCACTGATTATGCGCAGTAGTGTTTCTCCTGCCCCCCCCCCCCCCCCCACCCACACACACACACACACACTTTTCCTGACTCGAGGGAAGTTTTTAAAATATTAAAAGTCCATTGATTAAAAATTCTGAATAGAAAGATAAATAAATTGCATCGATTACCTTGTTTTTTGAGGTGTCCTGGCAGCAGTTTTACAGGCGTCTCTTTTACGATAGTGGCCTATGGCGAAAATCTTTTATAGGTCGCAGAGGGATTTTCCGTTGCACAGTGACCACTGGAGGAAATTGGCGGAAAGGCTGAGTGCTGTTCCTGGGGGCTGCTACACAAACACACACACGCACGCACACACACCCGATGTATACCCTCCTGTTTTTACCTCTTATGAGTTTCTTCTAATGTCAGCAATTGATTTTTTTTAACACACACACACACACACACACACACACACACACACACACACACACACACACACACACACACAGAAAGAGACTAGTAGTCCTTCCTGAGACTAATTTGCAGATCCACCGTTACTGCGTCCGAAGCTAAGGGCAGATCCAAGATGATTGTGGTTTAAAGAAATGCAAACAACCCCGAGTGTTTATTTCTGCAATCCCAGAAAATATCTGTGGTGAAGCGATGCTGTGGAGATAGGTCTGGCAATGCGAGACTAAGTCAGTGTCAACCTACTAGGCTCAAACCCACCTCAGATAGTGTTAGAACATCCTAATTTTAACTAGTAATACTCATTAAACGTGTTATTTTTGGGACAATTTTCAAACAACCTTGTTAACTGAAATCATTTTGCATGTTATATGTGTTGTCTGAGAGTGGCGATCCAGTCTGCTTAGTCACTCTAGCTGAACCGACTTAATTAATCACAGAGAGGAATTTTTGAACAGTCAGCACTGACATGTGACCCTCGCGTGAAACATGGAATGTGAGTGACACAATGTACACACTTCTGGCTGTCAATGTTTTTTTTTTTACAATTTCTCGTAGCCGTTAGTTTATTGGCCTGTGGTGTTGAACTTTGCCCGCAACAGTATAGCTTTAAGCCAATGGCAGGGTTTTGTCTGTGTGTACAGTCTGTTATCACAAAGAGATCCGATGTGAGATCCGATCACAAGTGTTCTGTCGAGACGCTTTCTAATGGTAGGTGAGAACTGACGTACTTAGAGCAGTCCACTTGTGATCGAAGAACCCACCACGCATGGGAATGCCACGTGTGAACAGGGCCAGCGTGTGGGAAGAGGACCAGAAGTGGCTTGTTAACACATCAAGCTGTCAGCAGGTTCTGTTGGTCACTGATGGTGAGACCAGAGGGAAGGGGCATGTTTTATTTCTCTTTTCTCTTCTCACTCTTCTGCCTCTGCCATCTGTTGCTTTGGCAATCTGAAGCTCTCTGATTGACTTACATAATCTCTGAATGTGTGTGTGTGTGTGTGTGTGTGTGTGTGTGTGTGTGTGTGCGGGTGGGTGGTGTGTGTGTATATGTAACACAGCTCTACGCTTGCTCTCTCCTCAGATAAAGAGGAACTCTTTCAGAATGTACTGACGCAAGTAGCAGAGCAGTTTTCAAGGTAAGCAGCTGGCTGAATATGTTCACACTGTAGCATGTTGTCTCTGTTAACTTGTTATACTGCAGCAACTATTGTGAAGATATTGTGCATATTTTCTCAGTTTTGTACATATACATGAATATATTAATTTCTGTAAATGTCTAGCTTCTATTACTCTCTTTTGGATTTATTAGTCTTTTAATCAGGTTGCTAATTAATTATTATGAGTGAAAACCTTGCATCTCCAAAACCTAAGACAACCATGTTTTGTAGCTTGATGATGATGATGTACCTTTTAATTTATGCAACTTTTTGTTGTGCTGCTGCTGTCCTTTTTAATCAATTCATTCTGATCTGCCTCTGGCTTTGTTGTTTCACTTTTCACTAATCTTCCCCACTGACATCATTTCGCTGCTCCTTCCCTACTTCAGCTCTCGTGTCATGTTTGTTTTTCTCCAATCACGCATCATGTACGGGGAGTTTTACTGGGTGTATCTCAGAGTGAGACTGTGCATACTGTAGGGGCACCACTGGTGCAAAGGGAACATTGCAGCGGGACATTAGACTGCTGTTGCTAATTGTGTGTCAAATACAGTGCAGCCACAGATTGACTGCATATTAAAATATTCCTTAATTTCTATAAACTGTGCAAAACAACAGATGTGTCCTCTTATCAAAAGTAACACTGAGATTGTATTTTATCCTAAATAACAAAAATTAAATACAAAATTAATAATATTTTGTTTGAAAGCAAATCCCTCATAAATACATAAGATAACAAATATTTTGAAGTCAAACAAGTTAGATTACGCCCTAGGCCGTTTAACAATTACATAACAATTCTTTATTTTATATTTTTATCGCAAACAGTTGTAATCTTCACACATTTATATTGATTTTTAACCGATTCAGTATGCATTGTTACATCCCTAATATTGACTAATCAACTGATTCTTTCTTTTTTTCCAATTTCTTATTGTATGTGATCAACAATAAAAACAACAACAGAATTAATTCAGTTTGAGATATAGATTGGAGATCCTGGAACCTACAAATACTTTTAACTTCTATTTCATAAATGACCTAAAACAATTAGTTGTTGACTTTCAGCTGATAGGCTATAATGAATTCATCTACAACCCCAAATCAGAAAAAGTTGGGACAGTATGGAAAACACAAATAAAAAAAGAAAGTAGTGATTTCTAAATGTACTTTGACTTGTATTTCATTGCAGACAATACAACAGCACATAATATAATGTGTTCCTCATGATTTTTATTGTTTTTTTTTCAAATAAACAAAATTCCTATTTTGGTTCTTGCAACACATTTAAAAAAATGTTGGAACAGTAAAACATTTACCACTTTGTAATGTTGCCATTCCTTTTCACAACACTTAAAAGACGTTTAGGGACTGAAGACACCAAGTGATGAAGTGTTTCAGGTGTAATTTTGTCCCATTCTTGCTGCAAACAAGTCTTAATGTGGGCAACAGTACGGGGTCTTTGTTGTCGCATTTTGCGCTTCAAAATGCACCACACATTCTCTATTGGAGACAGGTCGGGACTGCAGGCAGGCCAGTCAAGTACCCGTGTCCTCTTCTTCCGCAGCCAGGACTTTGTAATGTGTGCAGAATGTGGTTTTGCATTATCTTGTTGAAATATGCATGAACGTCCCTGGAAAAGATGTCTTCTTGAAGGCAGCATATTGTGCTCCAAAATCTCTATGTACTTTTCAGCATTAATGGTGCCATCACAGAAGTACAAGTTACCTTTGCCAAGGGCACTGACACAACCCCATACCATGACAGACCCTGGCTTTTGGACTTGTTGCTGGTAACAGTCTGGATGATCCTTTTCTTCTTTGGTCGGGAGCACACGGCGTCCATTTCTCCCAAAAAATACCTGAAATACTAATTCATCTGACCACAGTACACGTTTCCACTGTGTGATGGTCCATCCCAGATGCCTCCGAGCCCAGAGAAGTTAACATAGGGCTTCCTTTTGGCACAGTACAGTTTTAACTGGCATTTGTGGCTGTAACTACGTATTGTGGTACTTGACAAAGGTTTGCCAAAGTAGTCCTGAGCCCATGTGGTGATATCGCTTATAGATGAATGACGATTCTTGATGCAGTGCCGCCTGAGGGATCGTAGATCATGGTTGTTCAGCTTAGGCTTGCGCCCTTGTCCTTTACGCACTGAAATTCCTCCTCATTCCTTGAATCTTTTAATTATGTTATGCACTGTTGAAGGTGAAATAAGCAAATGTCTTCCTATCTTTCTTTGAGGAACATTGTTTTTAAACATTTCAATAATTTACTCACGTATTTGTTGGCAAACTGGCGATCCTCGGCCCATCTTTGCTCCTAAAGGACTAGACCTTTCTTGGATGCTGCTTTTGTACCAAATCATAATTACAATCACCTGTTGACATCACCTGTTTCAAATCACATCATTATTTAACCAATTTACCTGATTACTAGCCCTAAATTGCTCCTGTCTCAACCTTTTTTGGAATGTGTTGCAGGTCTGAATGACAGGAAAGGATGTATATTTACAAATGAAATTATGTTTACCAGACAAAACATGAAATATGTTGTGTTCACATTGTCTGCAATGAAATACAAGTCAAAGTACATTTAGAAATCACACTTTCTTTTTTTATTTGTGTTTTCCATACTGTCCCAACTTTTTCTGATTTGGGGTTGTAGATAAATTCATTATAGCCTATCAGCTGAAAGTCAACAACTAATTGTTTTAGGTCATTTATGAAATAGAAGTTAAAAGTATTTGTAGGTTCCAGGATCTCCAATCTATATCTCAAACTGAATTAATTCTGTTGTTGTTTTAATTGTTGATCACATACAATAAGAAATTGGAAAAAAAGAAAGAATCAGTTGATTAGTCAATATTAGGGATGTAACAATGCATAATGAATCGGTTAAAAATCAATATAAATGTGTGAAGATTACAACTGTTTGAGATAACAATATAAAATAAAGAATTGTTATGTAATTGTTAAACGGCCTAGGGCGTAATCTAACTTGTTTGACTTCAGAGTATTTGTTATCTTATGTATTTATGAGGGATTTGCTTTAAAACAAAATATTATTAATTTTGTATTTAATTTTTGTTATTTAGGATAAAATACAATCTCAGTGTCACTGCAGTTCTGTAGTATATTACAGTATGTTTGGTTTGTAGGTTTTGCAGATATGTTCAATATACAGGTTAAAATGCAAAAGCTACCGTAGAGCAGTGCAGGGATGGATGGAAGTGTTAGATAAAGCAGTTAATACTTTATTAAATGATTAAATGCAGCTGTAATTATCCACCTGCAGCAGAAAACTGTAAATATAAACAAAGGTTTATTGTTCCCATGGAGACAAAGTCTCTGTTACAGATCCCTACTCTTTCTCAACTCATTTATTCTTCTCTGTCTCTCCCATCTGTGTCCGTGTGTCTGCAGGGCGTTCAAGATCAACGAGCTGAAGACCGAGGTCACCAACCGTCTTGCCATGTTGGAGAAGAGAGTAGAGTGTAAGTCTGTTCCCACCACGCCACTGTCATATTTACACACCTATGTCATCCTCTGCTATGCTAACAAAAAAGGGAACAGTTATCACAGTAGGAGTTTTTTTGAATTTGAACATACTAATTGTTAATAGGTTGCCATGCACCTATTTCATCATCAAAGGGGCTTTTAAAGATTAATGGATGGGTTTGAATTATCACTTTCCGGTACTGAGGAAGAAAATAAAATTTTAAACTTTTTCATTTTCAGTCGAGTCTTTCAAAAGTTCTCTGATCCTCTGATATAATTGTTATGTCCAAGATAGAACCTGTAAAATATTCCATTCCAGTAGTCCCGTTGCTTAGTCAGTTACAACTAAACTGGCTGGCTGAATTCCACGTTTTGCCTAAAAAATAAATACATTGCACATTTTGCCAAATAAGGTACGGAGGTACATCTTCGTTTTAGCGACGATATGATATCATTTGCATATAAACTGTAGTTTCATTTTGAATTGCGAACATTATTTAAATAACTAAAACAGTTAGACTAAACTAAAACACCAACTAAAACACTACACAGTGATAGTCATATTTATTCTTTGTGTAGAACAACATGAGACATAACGTAAGGTCTTACTGATCAAACATTTACATGTTCTTCTGGATGCAGGCAAATGCATCAGCATCAAATGGTTCTGTGTTGAATCTAGGCCGTAGGTATGCTACGCTGTACCCCACGCTGTAGCCTGATGTGCACCTCCCCAGAAATATAACTTCATGTTGCGGCGACACAGACCCCAACAACTGTGATTATAGTGCGTTCTATTTGTAATTGGAAGTGTGATTTTTTCCGAGGTCTCCTGACCTTGGATTTCCGAGCTTGGAACTTGGGCAACCACGAGTACCCCGAGCAAAACAAATCCAACATGGCTGCTCCGTGCATCAACAGTTGTGAAAGCTGTTGTAATATACAGTTATAAGCACCTCTGTGTTATTTGTGTCGTACACGCAGTGCTGTCCATATCAGTGGACATGTTATGCGTTGTTATAAACTGGCATTGGTAACAATGGCTAACCTGGCTAGAGATAATGAAAACAATGAAAATCTGACTGGTAAATGGTAGGGCTGCCCCCTCTTAGTCGATTAGTCGACTAATCGGTCGTTTTCGTCTTAGTTGACTAAGATTTCTTTAGTCGATAAGTCATTTTTTATGCTTATTCATGCTTACTTACTCATTTCAAAGCAACTTATGAGAACATTTCTGGTGAACACAAGATTTAAAGTGGTGCTTTTGCAGGATTAATTTCGGAGAAACTCAGTTTTACAGATGGTTAATTAACTACATTTATATTGCGCTTTTCTAGTCTTAACCACCTCTCAAAGAGCACAGCTCTGTCGATTAAATCAACTAATCGATTAGTCGACAAAATCATATAGCCTAAGTGTTAGTCGACTAAGAATTTCTTTAGTCGAGGACAGCCCTAGTAAATGGAACACATTCAACTCGGGTGTGACGTCATTCCCAGCTTCGGCTTCCGAATTCCAAGGTAAATGGAACGCACTATTAGTCAGCTTGGTCGCGGCTTGGTAGAGTCTCATTTTCCATTTTCTTCTGCTTTCTTTGTGTTGTAATTTTAAATTTGGTGGATTCATGAGGACTATAGTCTCCTCCTCAGATTTCTGCATGGTAACTTGAGACAGCTAGCTAGACTATCTGTCCAATCTGAGTTTTCTCTCGCACTACTATTTTGCAGCGGCTCTGTGTGGAGCTTAGCGCCGCCCATGGCGATTGTGATTGGTTTAAAGAAATGCCAATAAACCAGAGCAAGTTTTTCTCCCATCCTGGAATGCTGTGTGGAGTAGCCAGACCCTCCTCCGCTTTGTAGCGTGTGGATGGTCTGGCAAAGCGAGACTAGTTACAAGCTAACAAACATAAATAAATAAAAGATGCTAACTACACTTAACTACTCTGTGCACCACAGTGTTTGGGTCTGACTGACAGCAGTTTTAGGACACCGAACCTATAGTTGCATATTGCAAGCTCTCGGAGCTATGCAATCAGGCTGCTTTTCCGTAAAGCTTCGTGAACAGGCTGCCCAGGCTTTGTCCGTCTGCGAGACGTGCTGCCCCCCCAATAAGGCTTAAATATGTAGGCCTACAAACCATTGCTATGGTACAAGACAGCTTTGCCCGATCAGCACCGGCAGGCGGCAGTTTAGAGCCTGCTGCACTCCCCGTTGAGAGAGCGGTGGACACCAGGAGATGGCTAAACAGATTGTCCATCTCTGGGGCTGTCAACGCTGTGTCATGGCAAAGAAGTGGAGGGACCGAACAGCCCACTGCGACCGTTAGCTAATGTTAACGTTAGTTAGCTAGCTTGCTAATTCCACCCAACATGCCTTTAGTCAGAAAATGAGCCTTTTAAAGTTGTCACTCATCTGGCGAGATCACTGTGCTTTTCTACGCTGTGACAAATGAGGGACTTCCAGAGTGTGTGAATGAAACAGCAGTTGTTAAATTTTACTAATTGAGTGGCCGGCCGGCTGGCTCGTTAGCTAGCTTGCTCGCTAGAGGGCTCAGTTCTCAGTTTAGCACCAACCACGGTGCAGAGGGAGAGAGGAAGAGAGGACTACGGATTTATATAAAGTTGTATGGTAAGGGGCCTTTAGATAACACACTCGACTGTCCTGCTGTTACAGGTGTAAACTAACCACGGACAGTCTCATTCAGTGACTCACAGCAGTGCATTGCTGCAGTACATGGCAGTGTGCAGCTGCAGAATGAATAACACTGGATATTAGCTTATTTTTGGAATGAAAAGAAATTCAGGCCTGGCGCGGGTTCCCGTACAGTTATATGTAGAGTGACCAGATTTCCTGGAACTAAAACCGGGACACTTTGCGTGTGACCGTAGTGCTTGTGCACGCACATGCTTTTTAATGTGAAAATGCCCAGGTCAAACATTTACACAGACAGATTAGACACAATTTTGCCAACAGCATACGTAGACCTACTGCTCACAACATAATGGGGTATCGCAGTTAATATTCATGAATTTTCTTGGTATGTAGCTTACATATCTAAGAAATAATATTAAAAGACATTGAGTGAGTTTTGTGTGTGACCAACTTACAGCATTCTTTTGGAAAATGCACCCACTGAACTTGTGAAAAACTTTGTGAAAAGGTATTTTTCATTGCATGGCACTAAACAAATTATTTGGAATTGCTGCCACAGGCTTGAACTAAAGTTATGGTAACACTTTACGGTAAGGGTACATGAGTTATGAATTCATGCATGAATTAATTCATGATTGTACATTACTTCATTCCTTTATATCTTCATCAGGCATTGACATGAGTTCATAGCCTCTCATTCATGACCTCATGCATGAACAACACTATCATCAACTAAAGCATTAGGTAAGGTGAGTACTAGGGCTGTCCTCGACTAAAGAAATTCTTAGTCGACTAACACTTATATGATTTTGTCGACTAATCGATTAGTTGATTTAATCATCTGTAAAACTGAGTTTCTCCGAAATTAATCCTGCAAAAGCACCACTTTAAATCTTGTGTTCACCAGAAATGTTCTCATAAGTTGCTTGGAAATGAGTAATTAAGCATGAATAAGCATAAAAAATGACTTATCGACTAAAGAAATCTTAGTCGACTAAGACGAAAACAACTGATTAGTCGACTAAGAGGAGGCAGCCCTACTAACCGGGCTAGAGCTAATAAAAACAGTGATAATCCGACTTTTAAATGGAACGCATTCAACTCGGGTATGACGTCATTCCCAGCTCCGGCTTCC
The DNA here is from genome assembly GCA_023631565.1 of Gymnocephalus cernua. Taxonomy (NCBI): domain Eukaryota; kingdom Metazoa; phylum Chordata; class Actinopteri; order Perciformes; family Percidae; genus Gymnocephalus; species Gymnocephalus cernua. The sequence continues at coordinate 27,855,471 of CM042434.1, read as the reverse complement.
GAGTTCCGAGGTAAATGGAACACAGCATATGACCATACATTAATGCTGTGCATGTAAACGCACTGAATGAAATACTGTAGTCTCAAACAAGTGCGTGCACGAACCATAACATTACTTGACATTATACATAAGCGCTGTACACTTGTGCTTAGACTGATTAATGTGCATTCGTATGGAGATAACTGCATGCCTTCAGTGCATGCTTTCTTAATTTGTGTTCCTCCACAGTTTATGAGGCTGTGATTAGATAAGTTGAAGCCACATACATTATGTGGTCTGCTAACCCACCTCCAAAGGCTGTTGAGCTTGTGTTGATCTTGTGCTGTTATTAGTATCTACTGAACATTGACCACATTTGAACCTGTTTAAAGCAGAAAGGAATGTGCCGTCTTCACACTTATATAACATTCACCCCGGGGTCAGGCACCGATGCCCTTTCCTCTTCAGCTGAACATAATCAGTTTCTAGGATTTTTGCATTTCATTAACTAGGAGGAGGAAGTGTGTCCGCTGGCATCTTGGCACTGGGTATAGAAGATGTGTCAATTGTATCAAGATAAAAAGCCAGCTATAAAATACAATCAATAAAGGTTTGGTGATAGCCAGGCTTGCTGCGCTCTCCTACCTTCATGTTTTTTATAAGGTCTCAGTACAGTCAAGCTGCTATAGCAATTACTCACAGGAACATTTGTTTTGCAATCATTACATCCTTCCTAGAAAAGCTGTGATTAAAGATAAAGGTTAAGTTGAAATGCAAGTTGTGCATCGAGTCAGTGTTTTTCACAAGCAACAAAAATCAGCAGCCAGACTCTAAGATTTGTGTAATTGTTCCTTGTTTGCACCACTGCTGAACTGGAAAACTGCTTAGAATGCTTTTGCTCTTCTGCTGCAAATTTGTGTTTTGTACTGCAGAGCAAAATAACTTTGTACACACCTGTACACACACTTTGGACTTATTACAAGTTTACATTTTTACATCGATAAAATGCAGCACATTGCTTTGTGGGATTGATATCAGAAAGTAGTGCACATTGCATGGACGTTTTTGCGTTCCGTTGTGGAGTTTTTGAGGACACGATATGGTGGATACATTTACACACAGACTTCTCAGACACTCAAATAATATGGCAAACAGTAAAAGTAGTGCACTATATAGTACTGTAAGGTCACGTTCAGACCAGAAAATCACTTAAATGGCCCATTTGTGTGACTTGCTGTTGTGTTATCTAACCCTGCAATGTAGCACAAGTAGACTTTATATTTCCCAATTATTGTTTACCGTCAGATCGTTTATAGATCTCGATATTTTCGACTGCACTTGAAGGCAGCTTCATTTCAGGGAGAAAGAGAGAAAGAAAAGAATTGTGCTTACACCGCCTCAAAACCCAATGACAAGTTTGATCACTCCAAAAGTTAAATCCTTATCAACTTTTGCTGCATGCCACTGCAGGTTGTTTTTGGCTCCGGCCCCCACCGCCGCAGCCTAAGTGCACTACCCCCATTCAAAAAGAATGGAAAGACCTGCTAACTCTCACACAACAACAGTGTATTGCATCAATATCCTCTATCACAATATCGATATAAAATACTTTGTGATATGGTGTGTTTTGTGGATAACATAACCAGACAGGAATGTCCATGAATTTTTGGCTAATCCTGCAGATTCCATTCCTGACACTTCATCACAGACAATACATCTAAGTTAATAAATACAGACTTTTGGATCAGTAAAAAGCCAATATTGTCAAAAAATTAGAGCAGTCCTTTTAGTGTTTTGCAACACTGCCCACAATGGCTGTAAACACAAATGTTAAAGGATAGCTTCAGAATTATGTCTATCACATGCCAAGTGATGCCTTTATTTAGCAATTGCACTGTAAAAACAAATGGGGACAAATCCATAAAGTCCTTGTTCTGTGCAAACATTTTTTCTAATGTTCAACTGAAGTAAATATGAGGCTTCAACAGTCAAAGGAAGTTGGCATCTTTGTCGAGAGACAACGAGATGTGGGAGCTTCTGTTAGTAAGGGCCGACACATTCAAGGAATGGCAAGAGATTTGGTTGTTTATGACCAAATTATAAACGACTCCATGACGCAGTGTAATTCATGTCCTGTCTGCTGCATGCTCTACCCAGCGCCATCCTTTTGTCTGAATCCGTTTTTCCAGGAAGTGAGAACGCCTCTGACACGGACAATCACCTGTTGTGTGCTGCATGTGTGAAAAGGAAACACCTGACAATGTCGGGACCTAATTCTTCGGGCAAAGTCCGGAGTTTTATGTTAAAGCATAACGTGTTGTTTCTCTTTAATTCGCAATAAACACAATGAATACCCACATGATAAACCACATCAGTCCGGATTAGTGATGTCACAATACCAGAAATTTAGTAGTCAATACCAATACCAGTGTAATTCCACCATCCTCGATACCCAGCATGAATCCCATATACCTTAACATACACTCCTTTATGTCATCTGGGGAGAATATCAGTCTTCTGGACCCACAGCCCACTACAACAAATACGATAATGTCACCTGTCACCTGTTTTTTATTTGTTTGTTTTTTAGATAGAACTGAGTTGAAGTTAACTTTTAACTTGCGCTATGCAGAGGTCTGCTGGAACAACCGCTAACGTTAGCTACGTTAGGCTCTATGTGACAAACAACTGCAGAGAGAAACAGACTTACTTGGGGTTTGGAAGTTCCAGGTGAACTTGTGAAAGCAGTTGCCGTAGATGTAGGTTAAAGCTACTATGGTCAAAGATGCTCTATGCTGCATCAAACTGCCAGCGGGCACCATGGTGTGTACGCAGATGAGGGACACCATTACTCCTCCTATCTTTACATAGCAAATATCTGTTTGCTGCTATATTAATGTGGTGGAGTTCTGTTAAGATAAAGTACAAGGGAAACACACTGAGTTCAATATGACTCCTGTTCTTCTGTAGAACAGGCTGGTTTGGTCAAATGGGTGCCAGATTCAAACTGATTCAGACCAACTGGGTACAAATGACCATCTGACCTCTTTCTATTACAGAGATGTTGTGAGTAGACACTTGTTATCAAACTCATTGTCCACTGTTCTCCATTTATATACTACTAACGTCCACTGAGCAAATAGATCCTTTGGCCGCTCCTCTTTTCAGTATTCTGTCTGTCTCATGATTAGAATGAACACATGTATGTCTTTTTCCACATTTTTAAAACTGTAAGGGCTTTCAGACATTTCAAATGCTTTTTATCAACCTAATGATTAATAATTAAGTAAAATGCCTTAATACAAATTCAATTCAAAGGTACAAATTGAACAGCATTTTAGTCAACTCAGTTCTGTGCTAAGCCTACACCTGTAGATCAGTTCACCATTACTTTAGAAGAAAGCTGCCTGTAATAGATTTGGGGAAATCACCATGGTGACCAAAGCAAACTCAGGTCATGTTGTCATGGTGACCAAAAGGGTCAGTGCCTAGGGGGCTATTATGAAATTGCAGTCGCAGCATGTTGCGAAACACATGTAGTCAGGAACAGAAGGAGATGTCTGCCAAAAAGGCTGCCAGCTATGGTGTGGCTGTAACACAATAACGTGTCATCTTGTGTTTGTGAATGCTTGGAAAATAAGGGTCATGGGCAATGAATGATGTACTATAGTACACACAGCCACACACACATGTAGAACACCAACACCAACGCGCAAGTGTGTAGGTGCTTCTTGCACACCATACTACACACCTACACACAATGAGGTCACACAGGAAACACCAATGGTATTATGCCTTGTCACATCACAATCCGGACTGGTCAAAGTATACTCACGAAAGTATCTGAATTGAGACACACTGCTAGTCTGCCGTTAAATGCTGAAGATGATCGGCAACCAACACAGAAGAACAGTGAATAGAGCCTCATCTCTGAACACACTATGGTGCACACTGAAGGCTTGACCGCGGCAAACAGCATCTTTGACCGCAGTAACGTTAGCTTTACCATGTATCTAAGGCCACTGCTTTTACGAGTTCACCTGGAAGTCCCAAACCTCAAATAAATCTGTCTCTCTCTGCAGTTGTTTTCACATAGAGCCCATTGTTAGCTACGATAGCTGACATTAGTTACTGTTTATTTTTTTGTAGTAACAGTACATTACAGGGATTATTCTAAGTACCAAGATACACATATAAACACATTGACCACGACTCTACATCATAAAGAGTAAAATGTTCCAAAAACCTATTCCACAAGCAAAAATTAAAAAGATTGATTTGTTTTCACATTAAAAAAAATTAAGTTAAAATTGCATTGAATTGAGAATATTATTAGAATATGTTATTATTAAAAGATATATTTCCAGAAATTTCAATTCACATCAAATTCTACTTCCTGGGGTTGTAACCAATTTAATTTAATTCAAATTCACACTTTTGGCTTAGACTTGGATCTTCCAAAATTCTGACTTGAGAACCCTGCAGGACAAACTTCCAGCATACATTGTCCGATATTCATGAACCCACTTTCAGTGCCCACTCTCCCTGACTGGTTTTGTGTAGTAGTAGTTTCAGATCTGACACACAGCCACTTCACACAAGCATGCCAATTGCCTGGATACCTGGTCGCTATGGAAACAGCATGGCGCCCACACAGATCTACATCCTCTCATGACTTTGCTCGCCATGGTCACCTATGCTAATGGCAGCTGGAGTGTTGTCGGAGGCGACCTTTTCTGATTCAGCAATAAAAGAGATTAATGGATTAATGAAGGAGGCAGACAGAGGAGGACGCAGAGTCAGATAAAGATATGTGAAAGTCCAAAGAGTTGTGATATCAGCTGCAGTCTGCTGAAGTGTGATACAACCAGATGACAGACAGCTGTTAATAATAATGCTGGTGGACTTCATACAGACTGCTACAGGCTCAGTGAGTGGGCTTTGCTGCTTTCACAATGTACAGCTGCAGGATCTGTTTCCCTCTCTCAGGATCCACCTCCTACACCACCAACCCCCGTCTCTCTCCAACCTCATTCTGCTTTCTCTCAGTCTGTGTCTGTCAACTCATTTAAATGAACTGCATGGGCCTATCAGTATGATTTTAGCATACATTTTTAACATATATCTGCTGGGGCACTGATAGACTTAAGGCCCTGACACACCAACCCGATTATAGGCCGTTGGACAGTCTGGCGAGGTCGGTGACTTGAGTCTGTTCGGTGTGTTCCGTGCCGTCGTCAGTCAAAGGAGTCGTCGGCCTTCATTTGGGCCGATTTGACTTGTTGAATCGGCCAGTGGCCAGTCGGACTCAATGGCCAATCTGATTGGTGGAATGCTAGCCCTTGACTAGCGAATCAGTGCACGAGAAAACCGGAGCTGACATCGCCAGTATCTTCTTATTACTAGCCATTGTATTTTCCTCCGTTCAGCGAGTAATGACAACAACGATCCTTCTTGACTACTATCAACACTCTCTGATGAAGTCAATGACTGACGACAACATGCTCTGTGTTTACTAGGTCATTTTCCATTTTAATTTTTTGGGCGACAATACAGTTTAGCGCCACCTGCTGTTATGGAGACGTATTACATCTCGTGCACGCGCAGAACGTACGCTCAAGTCGGCGTCGCTTCAGTGTGTTCTGAGGCACTTTTTATACCGACTCGGGGAGACAGGAGCCGAATGGTCAGTCCAACTGCTTTTTCTGCCGATCGTCGGCCGTCAGGTTAGTGTGTCAGAGCCTTTAAACATCCAGCCTACAGAACTAATGCTCCATTCCAACGTACTGTAGATTTTGGGGTTACTGCCGTTTTCAAGCCCTCAAAGTGCAGCAAAGCAACATGTGACATAGCATACCTGTATGGCAAAATGTTTTTGTTAGCTTTTCTAATTAGCTAATCTTCTCTGCTCTGATAGATTGAGGGACAGTTTATGCCTCACATAATCCCAATCATCACCTAGGACTTGGGTTAGTTAAAACCTTATTTAAATATCCTATGCAGAGGAGGGTATGCAGGAATGGGAGGAAAAGTGTGGTTCTGGTTTTGTTTTGTTGATTGCTTTATTGACCAACAAAACGTATGCACGAAACATTGAATGCCAAAGAAGAAGACACAGTAGAGACCTGACCATGTTGCACCAAACCCCAGTCACCAAAAGAGGCCAATTAAACAAATAAAATAATGTAATTGTTAATTTAGCTTTATGACCCAAAGATGCTCTAGGTAATATTGGGTTATATGTTTGCAGCTACAAATGGTATCAAGAGGTTACAAGTTTAAAAAATATTAACTTTAATAGGACTAGTGGGGTTTAAATAAATGACTCTAAATGACTCTGTCTGTCTACAGTGGAGGGGATGAAGGTGGTGGAGATTGAGAAATGTCGCAACGACATCAAGAAGCTCCGCCAAGAGATGGCATCCAGAAACAACAGGTGATGGCAACAACAGAAGCAATTCTGTGCAATAATCACTGAACTTCTCTGGTCTTTTCAATCTAAACAACACAGAGGGGAGTGTTTACCCAGAAACTGTCATGGGACAGCCCATCCTTCTGTTGAATAGCAGAGTCCTGTCTGGAGATGTGCTAACCTTAGCTCACTGTAAATGCTAATATGCAGAGCAGCTGGTATTGGTTTATGTCAGTATTAGTGCAGTAATAGGAAGAATAGCAGTTGTTATTATTGTTAATAGTACTGAAAAGTGCAGAAAATTTATCAACCGCTATTTTGATAGTCATAATCAAATTAAATTAAATTCAATTTTATTTATAATCTCAAATCATAACACTCATAATCTCCGGACACTTTACAGATAGAGTAGGTTTAGACCACACTCTATAATTTACAGAGACCCAACAATTCCCCCAAGAGCAATTGCAGCAATTTAAGTACTATGTACCCCCAAAATGTTCAATATGAAATAAGTAAATAATAATCATAATAAAAAAATTTGTAAAATATCATTGTGAAATGTTATTTGCTCATTCATTTTCACAATAACTGAATTTTATTGGACATAATTTTTATTTCAGTAGAGACATTTACATTTGTTTTCCCAATTACACTTTTTTTGATAATGGGATTTTTCATAGTAACACATTTTATTTTATACTGTCACTTCTCATGACAGTGATGTTGTACCACCCTCTCAACTAAGGGTGCACGATTCAGAAAATGTCACGATTCGATTCACAATCGATTTTTAGGCTCGCAATTCACATTCCCCCTCGCTCTTAAGCTAGAGCTAGCAAGCTTAACAACTGCTACCAAAGTTAGCCAGTTAGCTCCTGTTAGCTAGAGCAACAACAATGCCAAAGTAATTCTAGAGGTTGCTGCTCTGAATAAATCCAGTACAAAGGCACAGTAACAAAACCGCTTTAGCTTTTAAGCCAACAAGGTAAGGCCACACATGCTACCTTGCCAGCTAACTAACTAGATAGGCCATTAGATTATTACTCAGCATCAAAGTGAAGAGCCAGTGTTATAGTGCATTCCATTTTTACTCGGAACAAGGATTTTCCGAGGTCAAACTCGGAAACACGCCCCCTGACCTCAAATTTCCAAGCTTGGAATTCGGGCAACCACTAATACCCCGAGCTAAAAATCCAACATGGCTTCTCTGTGCATCAACAGTTGTGAAAGCTGTAGTAACATACAGTTATAAACACGTCTGTGTTATTTGTGTCCCACTAAATCATTTGTACATGCTGTCCATATTCTATCTGTGGACAATGTTGTTACACTGTTTGTATGCACAAAAACAGCATTGTTATAAACTGGCATTGCTAACAATGGCTAACCTGGCTAGTGCTAATGAAAACAATGAAAATCTGACTTGTAAATGAAACGCATTCGACTCAGGTGTGACATCATTCCCAGCTTCGGCTTCCGAGTTCCGAGGTGAACTGAACGCACTATTAGCAGTGTTAGCTGTTGGCTTGAGCGACCATAGAGAAAGACTGTTTTTCTCTTTTGCTCTTGACAGGGATGTATACCTCATATATATATATATATATATATATATATATATATATATATATATATATATATATATATATATATTCAAAGGTGAATCTAAATATTAGGTGCTGCTGTCTCCTCATGTTAATACTGAACAATATATGAAGCTCACAACCGACTTTAGTTAGCATGTGCAGAGTTAAAGCTATAGTGCGTAGTTTCTGTCTTCCCCATAAGGAATTCTAAATAATGACAAAACTGTCGGCACATCCACGTGATACAAGCCTTCTGTGATAAAAAAAAAGTTACTTAGCTTTAATAATCTAAATAAATCAAATGAGTTAGCTTCTGTGTCTGTGTACTGTTTATATACAGCAGCAGCTTCTGGCTAAATCTGGTAGCCAGTGTTGCCAACTCTTTTCCAATGAAAGTCGCTAGCACCATCTCCAAAGTCGCTAGATGATGTCATACGCTAATTTGCATATTTGTGATGTCATTACGCAATCATTTGTATAAAGCTTAGTGATAGTTTCAGCAAGCTAGATAGAAAGAAATAGAAATCTTTAGCCAAATAATCACAAATTCAATACAGGAATTTATTTTACTTTATAATTATTACTTAGGTAGCCTATCTTTGACGTAAAAAAAGAAATTCTACAAAGGGAGGGAGAAAGATCACTGCTGGTAGCAGCTGCTTGAGAGAGGCAGGGGGACATGTGATTGGCTGAAATGTAAATGTTATGTGACAACACCACTGTCATCAACAGTGGCATGAAATAAAAGTGTCATTCCTTTAAAACTTTATTATGAAAATAAGTTGTTTTGATAATTTCTTCAATATTTCTCAAATTATTGTTTTATTTATGTATTTTACACAATTCATTCATATCATTATTTATTTATATAAATATGTTTTATTTATTTAATGTTGAACACTTTGGGGTTCCATACCAAACATTCTCTAGTTCCATCTTCTCAAGTGAGTGTTAATCGATTAATCAAAAAATAAATCTACAGATTATTCCATAATGAAAATAATCAGCAGTTAAAGCCTAATCAGTGTCACTTGTAGTTCTAGTATAATGCCTAATTAGCAGTAGTATCAATTAATATCTAGATTCATTTAAACCTAATATAGACCTAGACTAGACCTAGTAGTAGTAGAATTAATTGAGAAAGTGATGCTGGTGAAGGTTCCCTGATAAAACTACATTGCATTGGAGACCAAGGTTGTTTTACTGACTAATGATCTTTATATATTGTTTTAGAAGTAGTAGAATTAGCATTGATATTGTTATTTCTTTGTAGATTCAAGTGTTTTTAAAAAAAAAAATGTTTTCAGTAACTTCCTGGAAGACAATAAGAAGCTGACTCCTCGCAGGGACGTGCCCTCCTACCCCAAGGTAAGCTTTTCCTAGAAAGTCTCTACCCAACACTGTGTGTTTCTGTTAGCCAGGTGAGTCTGCTGATGGCAGGTGTTCTAAGAAATACCACGCCTCTGTTGTGGTTCCAGGAACAAGATAGAACAAATGTCTCAAACAAGTGGGTCCATGTGACACTTGTGAAAATGTAATTGGCCAGTTTTATCGATGTTTATCACGTTTAGTCTATGTCTATTCCCAGAAAACAGTCAGTGCAGTACAATAGGTCACTGTGAGATAATCATCTTCTCATCTCCACTCCGGACAACAGTGAATCCCTAACATGTTTGCACATAGGCAGAAGTTTTATTTTAGAAACATTCACCTGTTGACAGCTAGTGCTTCCTTCAGTATGGCTGCAAGTGATATTTGTTGCACATTTAATAACTAAACAGTGCAGCAAGAATTTAGCAAATAAAGTCAAATAGTGGGGATGATATTAGGTTATATGCCTGAACATTACAGTATGTGTGTATAGTGGTGTGTAAAGGTGTGACCCTGAGCCAGGCAAAGGCAGACAGGGTTAACTGCCAGCTCTGTTGCCTGCAGTACATGCTGTCACAACAGACCATAGACGCCCTCAAAAAACCTGCCTTTGACGTCTGGCTATGGGAGGACAACGAGGTAAGACTGACCAGCTTGCTGAACCCGTCTCACCTACAATTCCCCTCTCTCCTCTCCTCTCCATGTGCCCACTGTCTCCTTTCCTGTCCTGCTGCCCTTTGTGTGTGTGTGTGTGTGTGTGTGTGTGTGTGTGTGTGTGTGTGTAGTACCATCTCTCTAAGGAGACAGTAGAAGCTCTTAGATTGCCTACATTCGATGCTTGGCAGTGGGAACCTAATGAGGTGAGACTCATCCCCTGATTAATCCACTGTTTATGTTTTTTAATCAAAGGCAGTTTAATAACTGTTACTGATGAGTCAACTGATGAGCAAGTTGTAAATAATCAATCAGTGAATATTCTATTCATAATTTCCTAATTGTTCAATATTATAATGTCATTAAGGGCCAAAAGTTTGCTTAAAGTAGGAGGTAAACAAGTTTTTTTAAATGTTAGCTGCCTGACATTACCTTGCCTAAACTGACAGAACAAAAGTTGGAGATAGAGACCAACTTTTCTAATGGCTGACATTTTGACTTGTGTAACACAGGTGCACCTCATAAAATAGTGCCCACAATGCAACACCGCCACCGACAGTTGGGTCAGAAATCCAGATGCATTATGCTATTAATGTAGCCTTGAGCTGCTGGCCGAGGAGTGGGCTACAGAGGTCTGGTTAGCTCACTTGTTTGTCTTAAGTGCTAGAGGACATTTATCTCACTCCACACAGCTCCTTCTGGAGCAACTGTTTTCACATATGCAGTAAAACTCCTCAAGACCTGTAAAATCAGAGGAGTTCCATCTATCTATCCATCCCTTTTTTGCTGCTTATGCAGAGCCGGATCCTGCTGGCAACAGCTTTGGCCTGCTAGGTAGTCAAGACCTCCCTCTCCAAAATGGAGTATGCACCAGAGTTTAGGCTGTTAATCATGACCATTTGAAAAAGGTGGGGCTCGGCCTGCTTCCAACCAGACTCTGGTGCGGTTTGATTATAGCGTGAAAGCAATGATAGTCAATATGTGATTTTAGCATCAACTCAAAAGCTAAACTACTATGTCAACAATCTACTGGTCATGGGAGCTGTCACGAAAGTGATCTCCTAAACTACCTGTGTTAGGTTCAGTCTTGATAGTCGTTATAATCAGTTATTTATTGGTGATCTCTTTGGGACACCAGAGAATATCTGAAACATCTAACAAAATCACAATTGTCTTGGGCGACGGTGGCTCTTTGGTGGAACATTTGCACCCCGCAAAAGAAAACGCCACATTAAATAAAGTTAACTGTTCACACAATACAGTAACATGAGCTATTTAAATTAGATGAATACATGGTTAAGCCTCATTTGCTCTACCAGTGTATCTCCGTGTGTACTTTGTCCACACAAACCCCGCCAATCGGCCCCAAAACGTCCCAGTTAGATAGCAAATGCTGTAAACATATTCTTTGTAAATCTTTACAATCATTCCCTGAAAGAGCCAAGCAGGCCTGCCTTGTTGTACAATCTTAATTTTCTTCAAAACGTGCCATTTTCAGCGTGTAGCTTGCTAGCTCGGAGGTTCTAGTTGTTGTTTCCCGTAGCGAAGGGAGTTTATGAACAGCAACACACAGAGAGCCAAAGGTGAGGGACATCCGGCGGAACATCCAGTGGCACCGATTTATTGATCCAGACTATCCCAAACCTAAATCTGACTTGGATCTATTATATTATCAACTAAAGAAACTAAACTACAGTATCAAGCAGGGTTTGGCCCTTATGGTGTAAGGTTCAGAGTTTTTATTATAAATATTGTTTTATATACTGCTATTTTTCATAAATAATGTTTTATTTAAATGTCAAAGGATTAAAGAAGACTAAACAACTTATCTCATCATATCTCCATTTCTCACTGTATACAGACATATCACTGATATGTCCCTTTGTTCTTCCAGATGCTCAGCTGTCTGGAACACATGTACCATGACCTGGGCTTGGTCAAGGACTTCAGCATCAACCCTATCACACTCAAGAGATGGCTGGTGAGACTTGGACCCAGTACATGTGCACATTCACATAGACACCAACCAACAACATCCCCATTGAATGGGCCCTTTCCCGAACAGAACAATATCTCTAAATACTTGGTGCTCTTTGCTGATCTCCCACGTCGTCTTTTTTTATTGTTGTAGTTGTTTTTATACTGTTATTGCTTTTATTGTTTTGTTTTCATTGCCATGTTAAGTGCCTTTCAGTACCTTTAAAAGGGCTGTACAAATTCAATGTATTCTTATTCTTCTATTTGATGCCCTTAAACTCAAAGATCTCAAACCTCCTGTCTGTCTTTCTGTATCTCTCTCTATGTAGCTTTGTATTCATGACAACTACAAGAATAACCCCTTCCACAACTTCCGCCACTGTTTCTGTGTCACCCAAATGATGTACAGCATGATCTGCCTCTGCAACCTACAGGTAATCTGCTTATTAGAGACTTGACTGCTGTGAGACTCAAGGCTCGCATCAATAAGGACTTGACTTGAGACTTGAAAGCAAAGTTGCAGGTTTTGACCTGGTAAAATTGGGGATTAATAGAAACTACTGATGAAGGCCTTGCATGACCACACAACCTGTATATATATATATATATATATATATATATATATATATATATATATATATATATATTTATATATATTTATATTTATTACATAGGACCGGTAAGGGGGATAGAGAGGGAGGAGTGACATGCAGCAAAGGGTCACAGGTTGGAATTGAACTTGCCGCCGCTGCTGCAAGGACTGAGCCTCTGTACATGGGGCGCACACTCTACCAGGTGTGCTACCCTGCTCCCCTATATGTTGGTCCCAGTTAGTAAAACACACTGTAACACAGCATTGAAAGGTCCAGATGTTGTATTTAATGTTATGACATTTAATAGTCCGCATCTGGACTTTGTACATTGCTCATAAAGACCTGGGACTTAAAGGGGCATTCACCACCAAGTTTCTATGGCAAAGTTCAACTTACTCATCATGAGGAGTCCCACCCAGCCTGTGAAAACAGTTGTATAAAGTGTGCAATGTACTCTTAACTTCATGGAAATGTAATACTAAACCATTTGAGTGGCCCTTGAAAGGAATAGTTAGACATTGCGGAAAATTGTCAGCCTATTTTGCAGATTCAGAAAACATTTCCGCCACTGACCAGGAAAAACCTAGTTTAAAGTCAGTGGTGCTAGTTTAAAGTCAGTTGCGCTAGTCTAAAGTCGGTGGCGCTAGTCTAAAGTCAGTGGTGCTAGTCTAAAGTCAGTGGTGCTAGTCTAAAGTCGGTGGCGCTAGTCTAAAGTCAGTGGTGCTAGTCTAAAGTCAGTGGTGCTAGTCTAAAGTCGGTTGCGCTAGTCTAAAGTCAGTGGTGCTAGTCTAAAGTCAGTGGTGCTAGTCTAAAGTCAGTGGTGCTAGTCTAAAGTCGGTGGTGCTAGTCTAAAGTCAGTGGTGCTAGTCTAAAGTCGGTGGTGCTAGTCTAAAGTCGGTGGCGCTAGTCTAAAGTCAGTGGTGCTAGTCTAAAGTCAGTGGTGCTAGTCTAAAGTCGGTGGTGCTAGTCTAAAGTCAGTGGTGCTAGTCTAAAGTCGGTGGTGCTAGTCTAAAGTCGGTGGTGCTAGTCTAAAGTCGGTGGTGCTAGTCTAAAGTCGGTGGTGCTAGTCTAAAGTCGGTGGCGCTAGTCTAAAGTCGGTGGTGCTAGTCTAAAGTCGGTGGCGCTAGTCTAAAGTCGGTGGTGCTAGTCTAAAGTCGGTGGTGCTAGTCTAAAGTCGGTGGCGCTAGTCTAAAGTCGGTGGCGCTAGTCTAAAGTCGGTGGCGCTAGTCTAAAGTCGGTGGTGCTAGTCTAAAGTCGGTGGCGCTAGTCTAAAGTCGGTGGCGCTAGTCTAAAGTCGGTGGCGCTAGTCTAAAGTCGGTGGCGCTAGTCTAAAGTCAGTGGCGCTAGTCTAAAGTCGGTGGTGCTAGTCTAAAGTCGGTGGTGCTAGTCTAAAGTCGGTGGTGCTAGTCTAAAGTCAGTGGCGCTAGTCTAAAGTCGGTGGTGCTAGTCTAAAGTCGGTGGTGCTAGTCTAAAGTCGGTGGTGCTAGTCTAAAGTCGGTGGTGCTAGTCTAAAGTCAGTGGTGCTAGTCTAAAGTCGGTGGCGCTAGTCTAAAGTCGGTGGCGCTAGTCTAAAGTCAGTGGTGCTAGTCTAAAGTCAGTGGTGCTAGTCTAAAGTCAGTGGTGCTAGTCTAAAGTCAGTGGTGCTAGTCTAAAGTCAGTGGTGCTAGTCTAAAGTCAGTGGTGCTAGTCTAAAGTCGGTGGCGCTAGTCTAAAGTCAGTGGCGCTAGTCTAAAGTCGGTGGCGCTAGTCTAAAGTCGGTGGCGCTAGTCTAAAGTCGGTGGCGCTAGTCTAAAGTCGGTGGCGCTAGTCTAAAGTCAGTGGCGCTAGTCTAAAGTCAGTGGCGCTAGTCTAAAGTCAGTGGCGCTAGTCTAAAGTCAGTGGCGCTAGTCTAAAGTCAGTGGTGCTAGTCTAAAGTCGGTGGTGCTAGTCTAAAGTCGGTGGTGCTAGTCTAAAGTCGGTGGTGCTAGTCTAAAGTCAGTGGTGCTAGTCTAAAGTCGGTGGTGCTAGTCTAAAGTCGGTGGTGCTAGTCTAAAGTTAGTGGTGCTAGTCTAAAGTCGGTGGTGCTAGTCTAAAGTCGGTGGTGCTAGTCTAAAGTCAGTGGTGCTAGTCTAAAGTCAGTGGTGCTAGTCTAAAGTCGGTGGCGCGTTATTCAGATGCTATTTTAGGGGCGCATGCTTGGCCATAATGTAGCGGGATTGGATTGGACCCTTGAGGGTCCGGGAGTGGCAATGTGTGATGTGCTCCTGGTGGAGCGGGTGGACGGAGATGGAGTGGGGGGGGGGAGGAAGGGGCCCAACAGGAGCAGGTGGTGCGTTTGGAGGCCCACGTAGAGCTGGGCGATTTTATTCACTAAAAAAATCGATTTACGATTCAATTCAATCCCCCCCTTCCATTTAAAACTAAATAACTGCGAACTGTAAATCTATTTTAAAAATATATATTTATTGTATTTAATTAAAGTGCATCAACATAAACAAAATTGCAAAGGCAAACCCTTTCTCTAACTTGAAAGTCACTGTGCAGTGTGCAACAAAGATTGTTAAACAATTGTTAAATTATTTATACTGTATTTGGATTGAGCTAATAAAACAACAGGGAGCCGCAGGGAGCGTGCTACGGAAACCCTGAAGGAAGATTTGGCGAATGCAAAATGTATATACGCTATACTGAAGAGGGGGAGAAAAAAACATTTTTAAATCGATTTTTGGAAAATATGAATCGATTTGACCTATCAACTCGATTTTTAAATCAAATAGATTTTTTTCCCAGCCCTAGGCCCACGCTCCATGGCTGCAGCAATCCTGCAAGATGCGCCCGAGAGGCCGCAGCAACATCGCCACCCGGTCAAGATGGGCATTTATTACTTTGCCGCATCCTGGACAGCTCCCGCTCCAGCCCTGACGAGAACGTCTCCTCGGCTGTGAACCGCTCCCGGCGTGCACCAGGATAATCCGCCGTCATAATAGCAATCCGCCATGGAACAAGCGCGCCTGCTCTTAAAGGGAATGTGAGATGACGCTCTGATTGGTTTATTGCACGTTACGCCCAAACCACACCTAGCTACTTCAGACCAACCCATTTTAGATTTGCGTCAGGCGCAAGACTCATTTATCCCGCCGGTATAATAGCAACAGCGCCGAGATCCGCCCACAAAGCTACTTGCGTTTTGCGTTTGATACTTGCGTTTCAGATCGTTAAAATAGGGCCCTTGGTGTGTAAGTCAAAGCTCTCCATCTACAACCAACACTGACCTATACATAGATATGTTGTTCTTAATTTGACTTCTGCTTATGTACTGTGGAAATACAGTTAAGTAATGGTATTCCCTGCTGGGGTTATACTTTATATTTGCACACTATTCTTATTTCTGCTGAGCAGAATGTGTATGGAGGCCCATAGACTGGATAAAGTTTAAAAGCTCTCTGATCACCTTGTGTTTTAAGTCAAGCCCCAAACTTCTGAATCCTCTGTTTGTACTTAAAGATATCCCATAAGCAGCTTCAGTGCCATGTCTGCCTGCAGAATGGTTGTTTTATGAGATGCACCACTGTACGCCTGCGGGTTGTTGGGGGGAAAACTCTGACTGTTGTTTGTGCATATGCACCAAACAAGAGTTCAGAGTATTCGGCCTTTTTGGAGACCTTGAATGGAGTCCTGTATGGGGCTCCGGAGGGGGACTCCATAGTTCTGCTGGGGGACTTCAACGCACATGTGGGCAATGACGGAGATACATGGAGAGGCGTGATTGGGAGGAACGGCCTCCCTGATCTAAACCAGAGTGGTTGTCTGTTATTGGACTTCTGTGCTAGTCATGGATTGTCTATAACAAACACCATGTTCGAACATAGGGATGCTCATAAGTGTACTTGGTACCAGAGCACCCTAGGCCGAAGGTCAATGATCGATTTTATAATCGTTTCATCTGATCTGAGGCCGTATGTTTTGGACACTCGGGTGAAGAGAGGGGCGGAGCTGTCAACTGATCACCATCTGGTGGTGAGTTGGGTCAGGGGGTGGGGGAAGACTCTGGACAGACCTGGTAAACCCAAACGGGTGGTGCGGGTAAATTGGGAACGTCTGGAAGAAGCTCCTGTCCGACAGACCTTCAACTCACACCTCCGGCGGAGCTTTTCGTGCATCCCTGTGGAGGCTGGGGGCATTGAACCTGAGTGGACAATGTTCAAAGTTTCCATTGCTGAAGCTGCGGCAGGGAGCTGTGGTCTTAGGGTCTTAGGTGCCTCAAGGGGCGGTAACCCTCGAACACCGTGGTGGACACCGGTGGTCAGGGAAGCCGTCCGACTGAAGAAGGAGTCTTTCCGGGATATGTTATCCCAGAGGACTCCGGAGGCAGTTGCAAGGTACCGAAGGGCCCGAAGGACTGCAGCCTCTGCCGTGAAAGAGGCAAAGCAGCGGGTGTGGGAGAAGTTCGGAGAAGACATGGAGAAGGACTTTCGGTCGGCACCAAGGCGCTTCTGGAAAACCGTCCGCCACCTCAGAAGGGGGAAGCGGGGAACCATCCAAGCTGTGTACAGTAAGGATGGGACGTTGTTGACCTCAACTGAGGAGGTAATAGGGCGGTGGAAGGAGCACTTTGAGGAACTCCTAAATCCAGCTGATGCCCCCTCTTTGTTAGAGGCAGAGCTGGAGGATGACGGGGGATTGTCGTCAATTTCCCTGGTGGAGCTCACTGAGGTAGTCAAACAACTCCACAGTGGCAAAGCCCCAGGGATTGATGAGATCCGTCCAGAAATGCTGAAAGCTCTGGGTGTGGAGGGGCTGTCTTGGTTGACACGCCTACTCAACATTGCGTGGAAGTCTGGGACAGTGCCTAAGGAGTGGCAGACCGGGGTGGTGGTTCCCCTCTTCAAAAAGGGGGACCAGAGGGTGTGTACCAATTACAGGGGTATCACACTTCTCAGCCTCCCTGGTAAAGTCTACTCCAAGGTGCTGGAAAGGAGGGTTCGGCCGATAGTCGAACCTCAGGTTGAAGAGGAACAATGCGGATTCCGTCCTGGGCGTGGAACAACGGATCAGCTCTTTACTCTAGCAAGGATCCTGGAGGGAGCCTGGGAGTATGCCCATCCAGTCTACATGTGTTTTGTGGATCTGGAGAAGGCATATGACCGGGTCCCCCGGGAGACTGTGTGGGAGGTGCTGCGGGAGTATGGGGTGAGGGGGTCCCTTCTCAGGGCCATCCAATCTCTGTATGACCAAAGCGAGAGCTGTGTCCGGGTTCTCGGCAGTAAGTCAGACACGTTCCAGGTGAGGGCTGGCCTCCGCCAGGGCTGCGCTTTGTCACCAATCCTGTTCGTAGTATTTATGGATAGGATATCGAGGCGTAGTCGTGGTATGGAGGGGTTGCAGTTCGGTGGGCTGGGGATCTCATCGCTGCTCTTTGCAGATGATGTGGTCCTGATGGCATCATCGGCCTGTGACCTTCAGCACTCACTGGATCGGTTTGCAGCCGAGTGTGAAGCGGCTGGGATGAGGATCAGCACCTCTAAATCTGAGGCCATGGTTCTCAGCAGGAAACCGATGGAGTGCCTTCTCCAGGTAGGGAATGAGTCCTTACCCCAAGTGAAGGAGTTTAAGTACCTTGGGGTCTTGTTCGCGAGTGAGGGGACTATGGAGCTGGAGATTGGTCGGAGAATCGGCGCAGCGTGGGCGGTATTACATTCTGTTTATCGCACCGTTGTGACGAAAAGAGAGCTGAGCCAGAAGGCAAAGCTCTCGATCTACCGGTCAGTTTTCGTTCCTACCCTCACCTATGGTCATGAAGGTTGGGTCATGACCGAAAGAACGAGATCCAGGGTACAAGCGGCCGAAATGGGTTTCCTCAGGAGGGTGGCTGGCGTCTCCCTTAGAGATAGGGTGAGAAGCTCAGTCATCCGTGAGGAGCTCGGAGTAGAGTCGCTGCTCCTTCACGTCGAAAGGAGCCAGTTGAGGTGGTTCGGGCATCTGGTAAGGATGCCCCCTGGGCGCCTCCCTAGGGAGGTGTTCCAGGCACGTCCAGCTGGGAGGAGGCCTCGGGGAAGACCCAGGACTAGGTGGAGGGATTACATCTCCAACCTGGCATGGGAACGCCTCGGGATCCCCCAGTCAGAGCTGGTTAATGTGGCTCGGGAAAGGGAGGTTTGGGGTTCCCTGCTGGAGCTGCTCCCCCCGCGACCCGACCACGGATAAGCGGACGACGATGGATGGATGGATGGACCACTGTATTGCTTTGTCGCATCATCATCACTTTATTATCGTCTGAAGCTCCTTATTTGTTTAGGGTGGACTTTTCCTTTGAAGAGTTCAAGTCAGATTTAAATGCATGTATTTAAAAGCGCTACATGCAGTCATGCTGTAGTTGTGATGGGACAGGTGGAGGGAACAAGCTGAGCTGTGGAGAGAAGACATCAGGGGATTGGGAAAGCTCAGGGGAGAAAGAATGAGAGGATGAGGAGCAGAGTGGGGGTGAAGTGAAGGGGAGACGCCTGTCTGAAAAAAGTTATATGAATTGTTAAGGATGGCACACACACACACACACACACACACACACACACACACACACACACACACACACACACACACACACACACACACACACACACACACACACACACACACACACACACACACACACACAGATTCTATGTGGCAATTTGAGGGGGGAAGATATTATCGCACATATGGATGATAAATAAACAGATGTCTGGATTTCTGTGTTCATGTTTTAGGAGAAGTTCACTCAGGTCGACGTTTTGATTCTCATGACAGCTGCTGTGTGTCACGATCTTGATCACCCCGGATTCAACAACACGTAAGACACAAACACATGCACACACACGCAAGCAAGCGCGCACACACACACACTCTCACACACACACACACACACACACACACACACACACACACACACACACACACACACACACACACACACACACACACACTGTTGTCATGGAGATGTACAAGGCCTTTGTGACTATGCAATAAAAGAAACTTTCAAAATATGAAACAATATATTTGTGAGGTGTTTTTAAAGCTGTATGTCTTCAGCATAGTAACCAATGAGCCAGAGACATAAGGTAGAACGTATTGAGAGAAGGACTAACACACTGTTGGTTTTGGTCTTTTAATGAGATTAGGTGACATTAGGAAAAATATGGATTAACACCAGACTTAATGGCGGTCCACACCAAGAACAATAACTATAAGCATAACTGTAACTGCTGTATAACCATAACTTTAACTATAATGATGTGAGCATCCACACCGCTGAACGATAACGTTCTGTAAACAGTCGCATCAAGCACGCTCTACACGCTCCAGCTGATAATGATACATAATACACTAATACTGCAGACAATGCAACGTAAGATTACAGGAATGTCTGTAGTGATATCCTACATAGTCGTGAATTCAGGTACATTTAATGAACCACAAAGGTTATTACCGGTGGTCCCTGGCGACACAGACGCTGCTGCCTTTTCCAGGCAACAGCGGCGCACAGAGCTGCAGAGAGCCGGGGATGAGAGCAAGTCTGTGCAGAGCACCAGAACAACAAACACCAACACATCACAGATCGTATGATAATAACATCCAAACACAAGTGGTTTCTGTGACATGAGAAATACTTTGAAAGTACATCTTACAGTTTGCATCTTTTCCGATCTTCCAATTCTCTCTCTCTCTCTCTCTCTCTCTCTCTCTCTCTCTCTCTCTCTCTCTCTCTCTTTCTCTCTCTCTCCCAGGTACCAGATCAATGCCAGAACAGAGCTGTCAGTTCGCTACAACGACATCTCCCCTCTGGAGAACCACCACTGTGCTGTGGCCTTCCAGATCTTATCTCAGCCCGACTGCAACATCTTCTCCAACTTTGACCCTGAGGCCTTCAAACAGATACGACAGGTAGGGGATCTGTTTTAAACATTGTTTGTTTATGTTATTAGAAAAATATATAATACCAGAAATATTGATTATTGTATCAGTATTGCTAAACTCCCAAATACCAATATCAGTATTGACTTCAAAAGTTCACCATCGTTTAGGCTTTACTGATTGTGTAATAAGGGTCTAAGGACACAGCGTGTTGTGGAGTGGTGGAATGGTGCAGCCATAAAAAAAAGACAAAGACTTTAAATATAAATACATATAACGCTTTCAGACGGTGTACACTAAGATGATTTAAACAAGTGTAAAGCTGATTTAGGGAAAAACAAAAGTGGGAAGGGGAATCTGAGTGTAAAGAGTGCCAACATAATAACAACATGGATTCTTTTTTATTTATATGAGTGCCCCCTACATAACTCAAACTACATCAACAGAAAATCCAAGGAACCGCAATTTACAGCACTGTCCACGCTGCTCAGGGGAAAATGTGTGTGTGTGTGTCTGTGTGTGTGTGTATTGATGAGTTTCCCTTTTGCTGTTTTTTAGGGAACCATCACACTGATCCTGGCTACAGACATGGCACGACACGGTGAGATCCTGGACTCCTTCAAGCAGAAAGTCGACAGCTTTGACTACGCAGATGAGGAGCATGCCACCTGTGTAAGAACGCTTTGATTTATAAACAAGTCTTAGGAAGCCTCTCACACAGAGGCTGTATTCCAGAGGGCGGCTTTAGTGAAAACTCTGTGAACTGCGAAGAGGGAAACTCTGGGTTTTCAGTTCCAGAAGGAGAGGTAACTTAAACATGGGGTCAGTTACTCTGTAAGACCTAACCTACTTCAACAAACCTTGAGTTTCTCTCTGTCAGAGCTAGACGCTGTTCTATTTCCTAATTGGTTCAGGCCGTAAAATCCTAATTGGATATTAGTTTGTTACTCAGGACTTTCTAAAGTTATGCTTTTATGTGATGTCAGTCAGTTTCTTTGAACAGCAGTGTTTGCCCTCACATCCAAATATGACACAGCATCCAGTCACCCTCAGCGCAGAGTTAAACCTCTTCATGTCCTTTTTATATACTAACACTGTGACTCTGTACACAGGCAGCTGTCAGTTGGTTAGAGCAGTTCCATTGCACACAATCAGTTTAAACAATAAAAATCGGTGCAAAGCTTTAGACACGTAGGATCAATAAATAATTATCTGTGATTGGTGGTACTGACGAAACATAACCCCTATAATATATAATATTGGAGGTTATATGTTTATATTTCTGAGCACGACGGATCATGGTGCAGCTGCAGACTGTAGTTTTTAAAAAGGCTGCGTAGAGGCACAACGCGTTTTAACGTATATGAATGTAAGTATGTCTGTATGTGTGTGTGGTAGGAAGTCGGCGTGGATGGCTGTGACTTTTTTTACGTTGACTACTTCACTTATGTTGGTACCTTAATTTACCTAACAGAAGTTCTTCTTTTAACCCAAATAAAATAAAAATAAATGGAAGCAAGTTTCAGGGTGTAATTCACAGAAAGAACTATTTACATTTCACTCTTGTTTTTCACTTCCTGCCCTCTATCTGAATCACGCTTCATCGGCATCACACGACTGCAAACAAGGTAGCAACGTATGGACACACGGACGCAGTTTTAAACATTGTGAATCCAACAAAACTGGTTGGTTAGGTTTAGGTAAAGATTGTGGTTAAAATAAGTATGTTTGTTACGTAAACATAATGTAAGTGAAGTAGTCAACGTATAAAAAGACACAAAAGTTGACTTTCATGCAAAGGACACAAACACGGGTCTCCTGGATGAAAGTCATATGTTTGTTTGACCCAACCATCCACCCCAACCTCCTATCACACACACATACACACATACATAGTACATACATACATTACATACATACACATACATAATACATACATACATACATACATTACATACATACATACATACATACATATATACATACATACATACATACATACATTACATACATACACATACATAATACATACATACATACATATATACATACATACATTACATACATACACATACATAATACATACATACATACATACATTACATACATACATACACAAACATACATACATACGTACGTACATACATACATACATACGTACGATGAATGAATTAATGGACACCACTCAATAAAACTTTGTGTTAACTTATTCTTTTTTTAAAGATAAATGTACACTCAGCATATACCTTCATTAGCTCTGCCTTTTATTTACCTGTTGCCATGTTCCAATAATAATAACATGGCTTTTTTTCTTCACCACACACGTTTAACTCAGAGTGAACGTACTCAGAGTTGATTGAACAAACTCTGATCAGCTGTTCTGGAACTGCAACTCATCAACTCAGAGTTTAGGGTTAGGCCGGAAATTATCGTGTGTGCGTCTGCTAGGGTTCGTGTGACGCACAGTTAAATAATGGAATTCTTATTCAACTTAGCGGAGCGCTAAACCAGAAGTAGCCGCCTCTGCCGGCGGAGGTCTTGAGTGCGCTGCTCTACGGACCGCACAGTGAGGAAGCAGCGCCGATCATCCAGGTCATTATTTCAAGATGACTTCACCTGCCACTGAGCAACTTTTAAAGGAATGAACGGGTATCTGCCTCCAATGCTGTATCCACTTTTTATAGTATAAATAGTATACAGTAGTATGGTATACACAAAGCTAATGTGTGTCCGTGGTGCTTGCAGCTGTGCGTGCCATGTACGCGCCCGTTCGGGAGTATAATTGAGCCTTAAGGCTCAGAGTTTGTTAAACCTGCTTTCTGGAGTAGACCCCTGCAGTTCAGTTCAGTTAGTCTGGACTACAGCTGGGCGATATGGAAAAAAATCAAATATCACAATATTTTTTGACTAAATACCTCGAGGTCGATATTGCGTCGATATTGTAGGGTTGACTATCGGTGCTTTTACAAAATATTTACACAATGACAGTTTTGATATATACTCATCAGTACTGTGGATACAATGACTAAGTGGGTAAAGGCAAATAATAAAACAGACAGTAAGTCTGGTAAGTTCAGAAAATTGCATCACTGCAATGCAGCCTTTAAAAATATGAAAAGACATATTTTTGATGGCTGCTTGCCTATTGCTGGGTTACCTCCACCCCCCCATTCCCCTCCCCTGTTGCAAGTTTATGTGTTAAATCCTGTTGTATGTGCTTATTGCCGAGGTTTTTTCCTGTTCCCACACTGTACTCTGTACTGTACTGAGCATTGTTTGGGAGTCGCTTTTTTCCCTCCCCTTTCCTCATGTTATGCTGTATTTTCCTTACTTGTAATGTGGTTTCTGTAGCACTTTGAGATTCATTTATGAAAAGTGCTTTACAAATAAAATGTATTATTATTATTATTATTACTTTCCATATTACGATATTGCAAATCTAAAATTTAAGATGCTATCTAGCCTTATATATTGATGTCGATATAATATCGATATATTGCCCAGCCCTAATCTTGACTAAGGGCAAGTTGCATTAACACAGAGTGGTAAATTGATGCAGTAAACAAATCAAGTTTACATTAGTAGTCATTACTAAAAATCATTAGTAAAAGTTATGCTGTCTAAAATAAGCATGTTAAAGGTTTTTGACATTGGTCCAGTATTAAGCGAGATCACTGGAGTCGGCAGCGGCAAAACAAGCTACAATGTAAGTTAATAGGGCAATTGTCCAGCTTATATTTACCTTCACAAAAGTGCTTGTTTTGCCGCTGACAGGCTCATATTAATATTCTGACAACTGATAGTGTCTTATGGAAAGGATTTCTAAGGAGGTCGACCTTTCTGTTAAAGAGTAAGATCCTTTTTTTAAACCTAAAAACATTCGCGAAATTGCATTCACTAAATCCACCAGACTCCTTGTAAATAAACAGTAATTTTAGCATCGTAAAATTCACTTCATTCAAAGTGGACACAGAAACAAAATAAAACTATGAAAAGCTGTTTTGGATCGTCTTTCCACTTTTCCAACCATCACTTCTCTAGATTTGGTTGAAATAAACACATAGTTTACTGATTTACATGTGAAAATATGCTGGCTCTATACACGCTAAAAGTATTGTTTTTTTAAATGGAGTCTGGTGGGTTTAGCACTAGTGACCTCAGAGCTGTTTCTGGTTAAACAGAAAGATCTCAAAGAGGTTTTAAAGGTCTATCTCTGAAGAAATCCTTTCCATAATGTTGTCAGACTGTTGTTCCCATCAGTCACTTAGACACAAAAACATAGGAAAATAGGGTGCAGGTTGAAAAAAAAATGGTACTTTAAGTTAAACATGCAAAGACACATAACAAATAAAACATTAGGCTACTTATTGGCTAATTTGTTGTTCATATACATATTGCTTCTTTTCCTTTATAATATTATGATTCTAAGATGAATGTATACAAAACATTGAAATGTTCCTTTGCATGGTAATATAATAACCTCTGACCCCGTGCTCTGTGCAGCTGAAGATGGTGCTCATCAAGTGCTGCGACATCTCCAACGAGGTGCGGCCCATGGAGGTGGCTGAGCCCTGGGTCGACTGCCTGCTGGAGGAGTACTTCATGCAGGTGGGGCTATCAATGTGGAGAAAATACTGAGCCATAACACAAACACTATGAGGACCAAAACTCCCAACAGAGTAAAATATTTTTTTGTGTTTGTAGTAGGGCTGCACAATATGAGGAAAATATGCGATTTGCGATAACATTGCTGAATATCATGATGATTAGATGATATTACAAAGATAAATAAACGGATATTAAAGTATTAAAGTAAGTAAAGCTTTCGGTATTCTGCTAAAATACAACAAATTGCTTGCTGAATTTAGCATCAATAAAAGCCATCAATCTTTTATTGAACAAATTGAACATCGGATTAAATTTCTACTGATATTTTTCTTTCAACTAAAAAGTTTCGCGATATGTTGCAGCCTTTTGCGATGTGGCTTTTGTGCTAGTTGATACTGCAATGACGATTAAAAAAGAAAAACAATATATTGTGCTGCCCTAGTTTGTAGTTCTTTTAGGCAGGGTCATTGTTTTCTATTGTTCTATGGTTATGGTCAGACTCCATCATGTTATCCATAATGAGACTAACTATCTGCTGTTATCTGCTCTACTGGATATATAAATCTGTATAAGTCACGTGTAGCGCAATGAATGGGCAAAGAAAGTCAGCAAAAGCCATTTGTCCCTCCTGTTTTTTTAAATTGTCATTTTGTGTGTGTGTGTGTGTGTGTGTGTGTGCTGCTCAGAGCGACAGGGAGAAGGCTGAAGGGCTTCCTGTGGCTCCGTTCATGGACAGAGAAAAGGTCACCAAGCCGACGGCTCAGATTGGCTTCATCAAGTTCGTCCTCATCCCCATGTTTGAGACTGTGATGAAGGTGAATATGCAGCACAGTGAAAGGGCAAAGTAACAGAGTTGCAGAGAGGGAGGTGCCACTGGTTCCGGCGGTATTTATCCCCAACGTGAAGTAGCATTTGAATATGTTCTTTTGATGTTATTTACAGTGTTCATCAGTTCTGCAGCATGTGAGTGTTCCGGATAATTTAACACTCTTATGATCTGATTTGGCAATCGGTAATTCATTATTTCAACTTTGTTGCTGAAAATCTTGTTTTTTTTTCTGTCAATTAAGTATATTTACTGTCCACCATTTATTGGAGTCTCTGAGTTCTGCAACGTGACATCATGACTTTGCGTAAACATACACGCCACTTTCTAAAGCCAAGTGGCGTGTTATTTTGAGCTATCCGCGTGTATGTCTACGGCCGCCGTATAAAGCACGTTGCATTTTGAGCAGCTATCCGTGTGTATGTCTACGCTGTATACAGCAGACGGGTTGGGTTTAGGAAAAGAAGAACGGGACGGTTGGGTTTAGGAAAAGAAGAATGGGACGGTTGGACGGTCTTCATAGAAGGAAGGCAGAAGCAACTTATGCTATGTTACTTTGAAGCTATCGTGCACGACTATTTTACATGAATGAATATCCGTTACATTTAAGCCACTGCCAAATGAGTTGATACAAAGCTAACTAAGCTACACAAAACTCTCTCTGTATTTCTCATAGACAGTATATAAAATGGACACAGCGATCCCGCTGTTTTTGACGGAGACAAGTGAAGCCTCTTACCAGCCCTTTTCCGGTGATGGGAAAGTGTTACTGAGCGTTACTGCGCAGCTGCAAACTGAGCTTCCCGCCGCCGATGTGACGTGAACAACGTCTCTGAACGTTGTAAGTCTTCTGGTAGCTGTGCCAAGAGAAATCTCAATCGTTCCCAATATATCAGAGACGGAGAGCGTAGGTATATGTAAGGAGATAACATAGGCACAGGCTAATTATTGCTAACTAAAATGCTAGTTAACATTAGTAATTAAACAGCTAATGTACGTCGAAACTGCCTGCGAGCTTCTCCTGTACTATACGGTAATTCCTCTACAATGCGACAGTAAGTCGCGTGGTTATGACACAATCGTTAGCCTATTTTTATAAAAACGTCTGCTACGGAGCCATAACGTGAGGTACAAGGTAATGTAGCCTTGTGTACATTGTTGTGTTTCTTAAGAGATAAACAACGGACAAATCAAGTCTTTAAACGCTTCAGATGTAAAGTTATTGGCTGTCAAAGTGACGCCAAAATGAATTGCAGTCAATGGGATGCTAACGGGGGTGATGGGAACAGGGCTAGCAAAATGGCGCCATCGCGGCTTCGCTCTGAGGCGAGAAGCCTGCCACCCTTCTCAGTATGGCTGTGCAGCGACTTTTGCGCGCAGAAGCTCCAGCGATGCGTTTTACATCACTGCTGAGAAAGGACAATGTGGACAGTGCGCGATCACCGAAGGCTTGTATCATGTGGATGCTCCAACAGTGTTGTTGTTATTACTTAGAATTCCTCATGGGGGAGAGACAGAAACTACGCACTATAGCTTTAAACAAACACACCGCTGCTTAGAGACAGTTACATAAACACAAAGTAATGAGGTGTTTGCTGTGATGATACTCACACTTACAGTGTGTGTGTGTGTGTGTGTGTGTGTGTGTGTGTGTGTGTACTAGCTGTTCCCACAGATTGAGGAGGCGATGGTGCAGCCACTCAGAGAGTCAAGAGACCGATACGAAGAACTCAAACAGATTGATGACGCTATGAACGAGGTTGGAGAATTTCTAGAAGTGTGTGGATGCATTTGCTTTGTCCTGATTGTGCAGATTGTGACCAATAACTAGTAATGTTCCCTCCAGGTGCAGAAAAACAAAAGTGAGAGCTTGACCATGGGAGGGAAGAAGAAGTAAGACGTTTTATGAAGGTAGGAAAAGAAGAGAACTTGCTGAAATGTTTGTGTAAGTGTATGACCAGGTTTCCAACTTGGACAATTTTTTTTCTTTATAAATCTAATGTCATGTTTCAGCACCAGTGAGCGTAGAGCACGAGAGTGGAGCAGTGTGACGTAAAGTAAACCTGAGTTGTCACGACACATCCTCACAGAGGACCAGCAGGATGTGTGATCTGGGGGAAATGAG
Source organism: Gymnocephalus cernua (assembly GCA_023631565.1). Classification (NCBI taxonomy): domain Eukaryota; kingdom Metazoa; phylum Chordata; class Actinopteri; order Perciformes; family Percidae; genus Gymnocephalus; species Gymnocephalus cernua. Next base: position 27,827,474 of record CM042434.1, on the reverse strand, counting down.
GTGGATTTCCAGTCTGTCACAGAAATGTGATGGAGTGGATGTGAGAAGCAGCTCTGAGACAGCGTTACAAACTACTGATGGACTCAAGGACCAGATGGACAATCCAAAGCCTTTCAGGAAATGTCAACATTTGTACAGCACAGATTTAGATACATATCTGCATTGTTTTTTATTTGAAATGTTTTTACAGATTGTACAGATTTTTAGTGACCTGTGTTCTTTCCTACAAAAAAATAAAAGGATTACTTTAATTACAAAATCCTGTGTGAACTGATAATGTCTCTTGCTTATTATTCATTTTTTGAACAAAATGCTTTCTAATACTAATTTCTTATCTGCAACACAGCCTCTTGAAAATAGGTTCAGGCATCCAAGCCTTTTCTATACTCCATAATAATATATACACTGTATGAACATGTAATACTTATGTATCATGTTCTGCATAATTATGACCATATCACAAGGCTTAATTGCCAAATCAACAAAGTCAGCAACTGCCCTAGAACCCTACACACTGACTTAGTTTCTTTATATTATTGTTTTTATGTATACACCATCTACCAAAGCAAATTCCTAGTAAGTGCTACTTACCTGGCAATAAATCTATTTCTGATTCTTAGTTTGCGGTAATTTGAGTCATTGCAGATTTGTTCAGGAATAATCACAATATTCACTGGAATTAAAGGCTTTATAGCTGCAATGGTTCAAAGGAACATGTGTAGCGTGCCATGGATCAGTCACAGTGATGAACTTATAGTTATCTCCACCTGCAGCTCCACTCAGCATCTTTCAGCTCGTTTTGGTTTTACGACACACACGTTTTAGTTCTTAGCGCTCTCAACCTCATTTCCAGCAGCCAGCTGTTTTTTGTGAAAAATCTCTGTACAACCCACTGTACTCTATCTGCTGCTGACAGACACGGTGAGAGACTCGTTGGTGAACATAGTGGAGCATTCAGCAGCTAAAAAGACGGATATTTCCCTCAGGAGCTGGTGGAGACCAAAACAGAGCTAAAAGAGAGAGAATATTGGCGTTTGGTGTTTTAAGCCCCCAAACGTCACCTTCCAGGCAGCGCTGCCTGGAAGGCACTAGGATTAGGCATAGACAGTATATAAGGGATTAGGCAATGGTTAGGGTTAGGTGCCTTGAAGTCGACGTTGGGGGCTTAAAACACCATCAAGCGAAAATATTGGACTAACGTTCATCAGGTAGACACAAACACAACTCATAAACTCTAATTATGCTCTGGATGTGAAAATAGGAAACTCCTTGCTAACACTTCATGGGTAGATACCAGTACATACATATGGGTGTTACATGTAGGTGTTATCTTCAGGTGTCCACATACTGTGTTTGCTAAGGTATACTTGGTAATCTAGATACTTTAGTATGAAAAGGTTGATTTAAAGGATAGTGTGAATGTTTTATCCAGCACTTCTCGTCCAGATTGTGAACATGGACAAGAAGCAAACTCCATGTGCTGATGAAAATCATGTTATATGATTGAAAGCTCCAGAACAGCTACTAAATCGTAGCCTCGTAAGACCATCCTGATCTCGCGAGCTCCATGTGAAGCAATCCATCTGGCGGAGTCAGGTTAACTAAATTGACCTTGAGTTGGAAATGTTTGGCCAACATAAAAGATATTGGTACACACTAGGGATGGGCATGATTAATCGACGATCGACGATTGATCATTAAGAATTTCGTCGATTACGGTAATTTGTCATTGATTAAACTAAAGTAGTGTAGTGTGATTGAAGCAATGAAATAATCCCCACTGTCTGTGTGGCAGCAGTAATTAAACATTTTACCACCCGGGGGCGCCATAGGCTGCTCAGTTACCTGCAATTTCCATTTTGATTCCAAATAAACAAGAAGAGGTCACGGCGAAGTGTGGCGTGGGACCATTTTGATTTAAAAAACGACTTAGTTCACTGCAAACACTGCGACGCCGTGTAGAAGTACAACACGGCCACGACTCAAATGATGTACCACTTAAACAAAGTACATCCGACCCTGGTTAATGTCGGTGCGTCCTGCTCTCAGTATCAACCTAGCATCAACTCGGCGTTAGCACGGAGGAGCTGCGATGCAGAACGAGCAGAGGGAAATTACCCGAGGGATCTGCACGTTCATTGAGATGGATGTTGGAACCAGCATGTCACATTCCGTCACGATGTACCATCACCAGACTGGTAGAAACTCACTACGAACAACGGAATAAGGTTCTCCGGCCCGGGCTGGCCAAGTTAGCGCGGAAGTACCTGTGCATCCCTCCCGGCGGGTGTTTTCGGCGGCTGGACTGACGGTCAGTCAGATCTAAGTATTATTATGTTTTTGGTTAAGTTATTATTTAACATGATTCTTTTTATTTATTATTTTGGAACAAACGAGGGTCTCTGTTTAACAACGCCGGCTCACAGCAGCAGGTTCCGCTGCTTCAGAGCACCGCAGCGCATATATCTTCAAGTTTAGCCTAACCTGCCACAAGTTGTTCTTCTTGTAATTAAGATCTTATCGAGGAAAAACATGCTGTATTTTTGTATTTTCATTGCGTTTTTAATTTATAAAAAGTTAAATAAATAATTTCAATATAAAAATATTAATGATTAATCGATAATTGATCATTAATTCTCCCGACGATCGACGAAGAAAATTTAATCGAATGCCCATCCCTAGTACACACATAGTTAATGCACATTTCATTGGAACATTTCCAACTCATTTTGCTGAGTTACATCTCTTCACTGCTGTGTTGTTATTCCTGTGTATCTGTGTGGTAGAAGCTACTGTGTGGCTAGCTGAACAAACATACTAACGTGTGTGTAATTGGAGTAGGAGTTGGGACATGGCTCGGGTCAAACACGGGTGCAAAAAATATTATTTATAATGTTTGCATTCCATTTAGTTGACCCAGTTTCAGAGCACTTGACATCCTGGCTTAAGGATTAATGGCACTTCGATGTGATGAAACCATCAGTAATGTCGTTAGCTCCACCTCTGCTTCCTGCCAGTCAAAATATCTGTTGTGAAAAAAACATGGTTTCCACTCTACTCTTTGTCTGCCTTTTCCAAAGCAGCTACTTCACCATGTGCTGCCTGTCAACAGGTCACTACTCACACATTCTGTGGCTCTCATGCACATCAAAGACATTCTTCAAATCCAGGCATGCTGCATCCAGTCTGTGCATGAGACATAAGTAGGTTAGTCTATATCCATGATGTTCCACTTCCGGGATTGCTCCAATGTCACTGGAAATTCCGCCGGATGTCCGTTACCTTCCGCTTTCTTTGTGTTAGAATTTGAAACGCAGCGCTGCGGAGGAAGGTCTGGCAATGAGAGACAGAAACAGGTTAAAAAAAAGGTGGTGCTGTGTTGCCGGGTTGGGTCAGTGGGTAGAGCAGGCGCACATATACTGAGAGGTTTGTGCCTTGACGCAGAGGTCCAGGGTTCGAATCCGACTTGTGACGATTTCCTGCATGTCTTCTCCCTCTCTCTCACCTAGCTGTCCTGTCAATTAAAAGGTTGGTAAGCCCCCCCACAAAAAAAAAAAAAAAAAAGGTGGTAATGCACAGGAAGTAACAAGTACAGAGTGAATAGCAGTGGGTATGTGAGGAGATGCGTATGGTTTAACAAAAGGAATGTTTCAGTCAGCGATGGCGGCGGAAAACAGAAGGCACAATTAAACGTTAGCTTCAACGTTTATTTTGAAAAAAAATCAGCCAGAAATTTGAGCCAAACATAAAAATCCATCCAAAGCGGTCATGCAGTAAAGCACACCCCTTTCACGGGCTTCATCAAATAAACACATTCAAGTCAAATGCATTATTCAAAATATCAAACATAAAGGAAATAATAGATCTCTTTTCAAAGTGTCCATTCAGGTAGAGGAGAGAGTGACAGCTCCTGACGTCTCCTTCTTGGCCTTCTTGTTGCCGTTTGCTTTCTGTGCCATTCCTCTCTTCAGTTGCTGCTCCTCCACTCGCTGCTGCTTCTTCTGCAGGTACGCCGTCACGTTGTCAAAGCTCACCTTGTACAGATGCTCGAAGCGGTTGTCAGTCCTTGTGGAGGCTGTAGTGTAGGAAAACAGCAGGAGGAGAAGGTTGGTGACGGGAACCACAACTAGACTCTTTTAACTGTCTATGAGAAGAGCACATGAGAAACAGGAGAGGTGGGGACATAATCATGTCTCTTTGATTCCTCCTGCTCATGTGTTGACCTCATCTGAATCAACTTTGGAAGATGGAAGCAAGAAACACTGTATTATCATGCTGTGCACCCAAAGACTGTAAAAAGAATGGACGAAGCTTACGGGCCTGAAAAGTGAAGCGAATGCAGATGCTCCTTTAAGCTGTATTCTATCTAATTTCCAGCAATTGCAAAAAGAAGTCCGTCTCTATAGAAGTGATGGGAAACGACCATACTTCTCACTGGATTTATTACCTCAATGAACATTTTCGTAATGAGCTTATGGCCTCAATCGCTGCTTTCAAAGTTTGCCGATTTTCCATATACATGCAGATGGATGGCGGCAGTAAACGAAGGCCCGTGTTTACCTGCGGTAAATCTCCACTGGATGACTCTCCTCTTTAGCGTTTAACTTAGCGCAGCGCCATTTCTAACATAAACACTGGCTCCTCCCCAGCTCCATCCTCTCGTCAAAAATCGTCACATCCGGTTGCAAAAAAACAAGACGGACGGCGCCCGTATGACCAAACTCGCGGCTTTAAAACAGCAGTCCATAAACCAATGGGTGACGTCACGGATGCTACGTCCACGATTTTTACAGTCTATGTGTGCACTATGACAAATGTTACACATACCCAGAGGGGGGTAGTAGAGGGGGACTTGTGGCGGTAGTTTGAATGCAGCATACCTTTTACTCCTACTACTAGTGCATGGGAGGGCCTGGTGCATCTGTTTTAGACGCTGAGGGCTGTGACAAAGGTATTTGATGAGTTGGGGAACGTTTGTGAGAGTGGTGTGGAGGAGTACAGCCCTTTTAACTACTGTGCAGCTGCAGTAACAATGTGCTATGACAGTCATGACTCATGTGTACAATCCAGGCCGGGAATTTCACCATTTTAGGGGCGATGACACTTAGCCTTTGGTGTTGTCAATTTCTTAAGGTCACAAAGGCCAAATGCCAGGGCAGCAAATAAAACAAGGATTTTAAGTCCACAGAAAAAATGCATTTTACTTAAAGGTCCAATATGTTATATATGTACTGTAATAAATCAAAAAATGACCCCAATGCCTCATCAGAACAGGAAACATGATAAGCTGAAATACTATCTTTTCTGACAACAATGCTAATGTCAGTATTTTTTCTTTTTGAAATTTACGTTCCGTGACGGAATTTCTGTTTGTGTTTTGGTCTGTGTGTTGTTATCAACTGCCCAGTTTGACAGCCAGGCCGGGTTGCCAGATATACCTGTAAACAGGTAAACCAGCGCGCTACATCTGTAACGTTAGTACAGCCATGAAAACAGCAAACAAACGAACAGGATCAGCAGAGATAGATTCTACCCGACATTAAAAAACAGCATGTTTCTAACAGTTGCTTGACATTACAAACCCCGGGGTAAAAATTGGAGATGCATTTGAAAGATGGAGACAGTCGGAAAGAGAGGAACTTGAGTTTGCAGTGTGTTTAGCGATTGTTGCCGTAATTCTAAGGCTAGTAAAGTGTGTATTTCAGTCGGGTGGAAAAGGAGTGCAAGGCAGTGGTGTTTTTAGCGGTTCCTATCATAATTCTAAGCCAAGGAAGTGTGTCTGTCTGGCGTGTGGAGAGGACGGCGAGGTTGTGGTATTTTTAGCGGTTCCTACTGTAATTCTAAGCCGAAAAAGTGTGTCTGTCAGTTGGGTACAGAGCTCTGCGTGAGCACAGGCTTTTATGTCAATTTAGCCAGCATCTAACGTCAGCTACTCCGCTGTGCTGTGAAGTAATGTCTGGCTATGTGATTATCATTGGAGCATCATCCCCCTGTTCATTTACACTTTGTATCAGCATACAGCGGTCCACAGTGTCAGAGGTCATCCTCATTAAAAAGATTGTCCCTGCAAAATTTAGCTGAGTCTCCAGCCACATGTCAGAGTGCAGCGAGACCCCAAGTTGGTCCCTGGACGCTGTATGTGTCCACTGCTCCTAATGCTTGGGATGGGTTAAATGCAGAGATTGAATTTCACTACATTGTACTGCAGTTGTAAGTGACAACGTTTCTGGGTTTGTGTTTGTGTGTGTGTGTTTGTGTGTGTGTTGACTCACCCTCAAGTGTCTCCCAGTGTGGCTTAAAGGCTTCAGTCACTCTGTTCAGTTCTGGGCTCTCGGCATCACACTAGATGGAGCAGGAGAGCAGATAGTGGATACCATGGCAACCACAAATGTATGGTGTCTTGCTGTAAACCACGTCATCTAATTTCCTCAGGGTTTATACATGTGCACTGGTGTCTGCGTGGTTCTAGTTTAGAGAATAGCAAAAGTGCAGTAGACCAAACAGCCAGTGATGAGTTACAGGGTTCTGAGTGCTGCGTGCTACTGTAGTTAAAAATGGCTTGACCGCTGACACCTGTCGCGCTCTGCAGTTATACTAATGCTGAACAGCAATACCCTTTATTGGCTAGATGTGCCGAACAGGTGGGGGAGTTGAGTGAGGTCAGAGCTCCTGAGCCGACCAATCAGAGCACAGTTGCTGCTCTGCTCTGATTCAAGGAGTTTGTTTTGGTCTTTAACTTACGGCGTTTACACACCTACCTCATTTGATCCGGACTTTTGGACTTTTCAGTTTGATCCGTGCCAAAATTACAGGCGTGAAACCTCCCCCGGCCCATGGCCCAGATCAAAAATGTTGGTCCGATAAAAAGAGGTGGTCTCCAAACTGAACCATGGTTCGGTTCGTTTATAGTGTGAAAGCTTTTTTTGGATGGTTCGGACTTTCGGACCAAATACAAGAAGCTCTGGCAGGCTCTCCTCGTGTTACAAGACCGGGGAAGCTCCTTTAAGGAGTAGTGTGTAGGCTACATGAGAGAGAGTGACGGTGAATGCGCTCAGAGCAGACAGCTGTCGGCTATCAGAGCAGAGAATACATCAGCGGTTTACTTGTTAAGTGGTAGTAAACGTACAGTGTAGGTTTGCGTTTGTCTCTGAATAAATGATCCAGAAAGAAAGTTCCCGTGTCAGTCAGTAGGGGAGAGCAGCAGTCAGTAGGGGAGAGCAGCAGTCAGTAGGGGAGAGCAGCAGTCAGTAGGGGAGAGCAGCAGTCAGTAGGGGAGAGCAGCAGTCAGTAGGGGAGAGCAGCAGTCAGTAGGGGAGAGCAACAGTCAGTAGTGGAGAGCAGCAGTCAGTAGGGGAGAGCAGCAGTCAGTAGGGGAGAGCAGCAGTCAGTAGGGGAGAGCAGCAGTCAGTAGGGGAGAGCAGCAGTCAGTAGGGGAGAGCAGCAGTCAGTAGGGGAGAGCAACAGTCAGTAGGGGAGAGCAGCAGTCAGTAGGGGAGAGCAGCAGTCAGTAGGGGAGAGCAGCAGTCAGTAGGGGAGAGCAGCAGTCAGTAGGGGAGAGCAGCAGTCAGTAGGGGAGAGCAGCAGTCAGTAGGGGAGAGCAGCAGTCAGTAGGGGAGAGCAGCAGTCAGTAGGGGAGAGCAGCAGTCAGTAGGGGAGAGCAGCAGTCAGTAGGGGAGAGCAGCAGTCAGTAGGGGAGAGCAGCAGTCAGTAGGGGAGAGCAGCAGTCAGTAGGGGAGAGCAGCAGTCAGTAGGGGAGAGCAACAGTCAGTAGGGCAGAGCAACAGTCAGTAGGGGAGGAAAACCTCCAACACAGAGAGAGGAGACGAGAGGACGGGGAAGCCCGTCTACAAACCAGTCAATGATAAGTATCTGGAGACGCAGCTCACGTACGTGATGACGGCAGGACGTAGTTTTGTCACATATAGACACTGCAGTGTGAAACCAAAACTTACCGGATCAAATGTATACAATGTAACAAAAACATGAGCCTTGGTCGGACCTTGGTTCCGTCAGGTGTGAAAACGCCCTTAAGAGTTTCGTTATGCATCATTTATGCACAAATGTAATTAAATCAATGTAACGAAACAATCATTTTAATAAGTCTATAAAAATCCATTTCTATGGTTAGCAGTGTAATGTGCAGTCTGACACAAAACTGCACGAAGGAGTGAACATGGAAGTGGTCACAGTGACAATGGCTTGATCCTGATCTCAGGCCTTAATGTTTGTCAAAGAGGTGGAAGAAAACTACTGTTTACAAAATAAATTCTTCTTCTTCACTACCCAGCAGTCTCATTATACTCTATGTCATAGTGTAAATCTGACTGTTTGGGCATGCAAGATAAATCCACAATTTCAGTAAAAATGTAGCTAATATGTAGATTCTAATTACTTGAATATCTTTTCAACAAATCTTCTCAGGTGTGTTTGTGTGTGAAACACTAAAAGCTACGATCAGTATCTAAATGTGTCTGAATGCATCACAGTGTACCTCCCAGGAGTCTTGTTTGTGTGTGTAAATTTGGAGCGGTGCATCGCTGGAGTCCATCAGCACCCAGAGCCGGCCTTCCAGGTCAAAGGTCATGTCGAGGGGACAGTGGGGGAGGGAGAGCCTGCTGTGCGGCACGAGCTTGTCTTCACCCTCCTGGTCCAGAGTAAAGAACTGAACTGTGGAGACTCTGAGGACACACAGGAAACACCAAACTGTTGAATCAATCAGCTGATCCATGGCTTGATCTGTTACTTTTAAGAGACCAAATCTGAATGTGGAACATTAAAAAGTGATGGCTTCACTTTTCCTCTGACCTACTTAAGTGTCACCTACATGTACAGTATATACTATACAGCTCCACGGTGACCTGGTGCCTCCATAGGGCCAAAAATACATCTAAAGATCAGAAGCAAAAATAGCTTTAGCCAGCCAAGGTGTGTCACTGTCATGTCAAAGTCCTGGTGAAGCAGCATCAAATATTAGGGACCAGGGCCGATAACAGGTCCGTTTTTTGGCAGTTTGCAAATTATCTGTATCAGTGTTTTATTTTCCTGACAATCGATAAAGTTAATGAATTAAAAAGTGCACTACTTTGGCTCAGCTACAGCTCTGTGTCTGTCCCTCTCTCTGAGTCAGACTTAAGGCCGTTTTATGGTCCTGCGTAGAATCGACGGCGTACCCCCGCAGACCCCTCTGTGTCTATGTCGGACCCTACGCCGTAGCCTGACGTGCACCTTAATGTAATGCGGAACTACGGTTAGATACGCGTTTCTTAGGGACACCTAATCTTATTTTGTTTACACGTTCCAGATGGAGTCTGAAGATGATGTGGAGTACTTATTGTTTACTGTTTACGTCTTACTTTACATACTTCAGGCTGTTTCAGCTGCCTCAGAGGAGAAACTGTATGACACTAGGTGGTACAGCCTGAGACATGCACAATAAAAAAATTAATTGCATTCTGCATTTTTGTTTTGCCTTTCCCTCCATTGTACCGAACCGAACCGTGATGTCTGAACCGAGGTATGAACCGAACCGTGACTTTTTGTGTACTGTTCCACCCCTAGTTCCGAGCCTGTCAAGCCACAGGAAAATGTGTTAGTAACCACCTCCCCACATCTGAACACTGATGCTCTGCGCTTCATGACTCACTCACCTCTCACACTGCACGGCTACATGGCGAGCATCAGGAGAGCTGGCAATACGGCACACAGTTGGCTTCTGGGAAATAAAACAAAGACAGACAGAGTGGTTATTACAGTTATCTTTTTACAAAATACGGGACCTGTCCTTGTACTGGTAATTACTAAGTAAAAGCACCAACTTGGATTTCACTGACTGAAACTTTATTTATTCAGAGGAAACTCACTGACAACATGCTCTCTTTAGCAGAAGAGTCCTGTCTACAGAGTTGAAAGAACCAAGGGCTTGAAAGAGGACAGACACTTTAAAGCTACACTAACAAATATATATACTGTATATTCACAATGGATCAAATAACTATGTTTTTTTTTAAGATTATTTTTTGGCCATTTTAGGCCTTCACCTATACAGGACAGCTGAAGATATGAAAGGGGGGGGGGGGGGAAGAGAATGACATCCTGCAAAGGGCCGCAGGGCGGAGTCGAACCTGCTGCGTTGAGGAGTAAACCTCTATATATGGGCGCCTGCTCTACCGGGTGAGCTACCCAGGCAGATAACTATGTTTAATGTGAAATGTATTGCTCGGAATAACAAACCCACGTCATAACAATAAAGCACTTTGATAATGTAAATGCCATACTGCAGTGATGAAAAGCAGCAGTGTCCCTAGTTGAATGTGAAAAGACCAAACCTTTGGGGTCTGAAGGCTTAGATGGACTTCTACCAAAACAAACACCTGTTCATCACCTGCACATTCATACTTTTCCTTCTTTTAGGTATTTCCTTCTAACACAGGCCTCCCCGTTGGCACTGGATCATAGACTGTAAATATAGTGGAGCAACGTAGCAGCAGTGAAGTCACCCATTGGTTTGTGGACTGCTGTTTTGAAGGGTTAGGTTCAACATCCAAGCCATAGGGGATCATAATATGACGATGAGCCAATTGATAGCAAAGTGGCCTGGCTCAACTCATGATGCTTTTATCTTTAACACAAGCTGGCATGTTCCCTTCCCAACTAAAGAAGACAACTCACGAACTACAGTACAACCTTATCACCTTCATTGCAGGGCTTCCAGTAGACCTTATCTCAATAAATATATAATTCTTCACAGCATAAGCCTGACTATTTACTAATGTTGGTTTCTATTTTCCGCCAGGTTCGGGTGGGTGTGGCTTACCTGCGTCAGAGTTTACATGTGTGTGTGTGTGCGCGCGTGTCCCATTTTACTATCCCTCCGCAACAGCTCAGCAAGGAAACACTATCCATAATAACACAAAGATGAGTTTCATACCAACAACAGAGAGTCTACGGCCATGTTAGCGGCTCTGTCAGATTAGGCACAGTGATGCTTTGAGCTAAATGCTAATCTTAGTTTAACATGTTAGTATGCTAACCTTTGCTAATTAGCATGAAACACAGAATACAGCTTTGGTCCTAAACCAAAGTGTCAGGGGATCACCAAATGTATAGAACTCCTCCTGAAGGGAACGTCCATTTGTGTATCACATTTTAATGGCAATCCAACAATAACTGTCCAGACATTTCACTCAAATGTCAACCTCACTGTGGAACTAGATGGAAAGTCAAGGGATCACCAAAGTCATCAGGACATGCTACAGCCTTATTGTTGTCGGGTAAAACATGCCGTGGTTGCCGTGGTTACCTTCTGTTTGTCAGCTTCAGAGCTCGGTGTCTCTGCAAGCTCTTCAAGGTCCCAGCTCTGCAGCTTACGGCCGGACTCATACTCCCACAGCTTCATGGTCCCGTCCTGACAAACACAATCACAATCAGCTTTATTGGCCAGGTTTGCGTAAACAAACGTTCATCTTTGCTCTCTCAAAGTACAACACTCACTTAACATATAAGAATAAAAACAGAAAGGACCATAAGAAATATTTCAAAAGAAATACTGTATTTAAGTATGCAGTATAACAATATAATAGAATTTAGAAATTTACAAAAAATAACAATTGAAGAGAGGGAATCAATAGTGCAAAATCAGTATAGTTTGAGATTTAAGATTTAAATATAAATATAGTGCAAGGCAGTTCAATGCAATGGTAGTATATTAACAACAATATTGCAATTGTAAGATTGAAAATATACATGAGCAGAACAGTGCTGATTGACACAAAACACACATTGCACTGAAACTCAACTGCACATTGGTTTCACTTAAAGACCTCATATTATGGTTATTTTCAGGTTGATAATTGTATTTAGAGGTTGTACCAGAATAGGTTTATGTGGTTTAATTTTCAGAAAACACCATATATTTGTTGTACTTCACATTGATGCAGCTCCTCTTTTCACCCTGTGTGTGTAGGTTGGAAAAATGATAGCCAATTAACAAAGGGTTAAGTTTGACTTTCACTGCGCTTGGCGCTCTCCTCAGACAGAGAGTGTGGTGCTCTGAAATACTGAATGGCATTATATTCCAACAGCACTCCAAATTAACAAATAGTCCAGTTTTTGCAAGAGTGCACTTTGCTGGTCGAAGTGACTATTTATGAACGCATCCAATGTGTTTGTGTGAGAGAGAGAGAGAGAGAGAGAGAGAGAGAGAGAGAGAGAGAGAGAGAGAGAGAGAGAGAGAGAGAGAGAGAGAGAGAGAGAGAGAGAGAGAGAGAGAGAGAGAGAGAGATTGGGGGGGGTGCAGCACCAAAAATGGATAATCAATATGTGTCAGCAAATGTTGATATTGTGGTGGGTCACCATAGATGTGTAGGAAACACTTTATTGCCTATGAAGAGCTTCCTAAAGATGATGACTACATATACAGTAGCACAATGAAAAAATAGCATTGCTTATCACTTCTGTATCTTGTTCTGTCACGCAACATTAAACTAGTAGAGGAACATTTTCCTTATTATTCTGACTTATTTAATTGATATTTTGTTATTTTTCACCTCATCACTGTCAATTTTAGTTGATTTGACAGTTTGCCTGGATGGTGTAGTTTGGTATATAAATGATGTAGACAGACATTCTGCAAGATTTTGATTGTAAATTATACAGACTTTTTTTTCAAGTTTTAATATACCAAACATGTCAAGATCGAGACAATAAAATAAAAAAAAAACTGATTAAATTGTCTCCGTATGATCGCTTGTTAAAAAGTGTCTGTTGATTTTCAATTTTCAGCGGAAATCCAAGAATGCTGTAAAAATGGCCACCAAATGGACAATGAGACAATATTTTGAGTTGGGGAACTTCAAAATGTGTTCAATAGACACACCTTGCAGGAGAATGAAAAAGCCAATTAGAACAATATATCAATAAATGGGTTGCACGGGGACTCTATCTTCTTACCTAACGAACACAGCTATACTCCAAAATGCAATTGTTGGAAGATTTGAAGAGCTTTTAAGGCTCTTGAGAAGAAAATAAAAACATGCATTCAGAGGCACAAACAGCGTTACAACACTGAGTAACATGCAGATGTTTTCCAAAGTCTGTTGATTCTTTGTTGTATTTTTTGGATTAGATTTAGTGACAAAGTAACAGCTACATGCTCTTTCACAGCTGATTGGGAAATCCTAGATGAGGTGTTGGACTTAAGAACCACAACAGTTGTAGCTCGAAATCATCTAGCAGGCGGAAATCCAAGAAACATTTCCACCTGAATCTTAACTGACTATAGACTAAAACGGAGAATATGAAACAAATAATAGTGCAAAAGTGCATGTGTGTGTTACAGTAACTTTGTGAAATGCACACATACCCCTGATCCAGACAGCAGCCAGTGTGGATGACCTGATGGGACCAGCAGAGCACTGACAAACCTGAGAGAAAGCAGGACAAAAAAAAAGCATACAGTAACAGTCAAATCACACTACTAAATCTCAACGAGGAAACACACACACACACGGATTTGTCCCCTTTAGGCTGAGTTACTCACTGTTGATGTCCCAGGCAGAAGGACTGGATGTTGTACGGAGACCTGAGGTGGCTTACTCTAATCTTCTCATCACGGTCGGCTGTGATGATGTACTTGTCGTCCGGCGACATGCTCTGAAAGACAGCAGTGGGGGGCAATCATTCAGTCAAACAACTCACTCTGAGACAATGGTACATCAATAAGTGGGTCAGGATAAAACGGTACAGTTACTACATTAACAAACATTAAATCACCAAATACGACTCTTTTACAGCACATTCGCCGAGTAATGTTTAATGATATTAGGTTGGATTGTACTCCATGTTGGCCTAGTAATACCTGAGCATTTAACCCTTTGTGTTGTTGTTGTTTTTTGGTATTTGACTTCACATATAGCAGATTTTGAAATGGAAGATACCGATAGCAGGTCATTCTGAACGAAAACAGGCAAAACGCGTTGGCCTCATGTCTGAATAAGCACCTGAGTCAGTTCTACACAGCAGAAGCCTGAACTGAAAGCAGTCAGATAAACGTAAAGACTAGAGCATCACTAGGTTTGACATGCACAAGACAGAGAAAAATGTGTCTTGTTCTGCCTTCTCAAACCACTTTATTGTAACTTATGCACACAAAGAAAAGCATTACAACTGCATGGATAAATAAACGCATATCCCTCAAAATGCTTTACATATAGCATGTGTGAGAAAATAGGAATTAAACGAGAGTCCTAACTTAACGTGCTCGATGGTGTTTTAAGCCTCCAACGTCGCCTTCCAGGCAGCTAACCCTAACCTTAACCCAAAACATAACCATTGCCGCGCTGCCTGGAAGGTGATGTTAGGGGCTTAAAACACCAATCAGGACTTGACGTCCTGTCATTCAATTCCAGCGCACTGTTGTAAGTTTTAATCCAGACACAGAAACACGCAGAAACATCTTATCTTAACATTTTTAACTCACAACCTTATCCCTCTCTCTCTCCGCTATCTTTTTCTCACCGGGTGACACGTATATATCTGAATAACAAAAAGTCATTATTTTAACAGCTTCATGAAGGCAGCAATGTTACGTGTTCCACGTCTGAATGTAAAGAGGCGTATGACCCTGCCTTCAAGTGTGGCCGACCAGAACAGTTACTCTGGACTTCAGACGTGGTCGGACACGTCGCACAGACGTTTGTTTTTAACATACTGACACCTTCACTTGATCCACTGAACAGGGATACAAGGTGTGAAAACTTCAGAAACACCACATACTGTACGTGGATCCTGTGATGAAACTAAGTATAACATTTGAATGTGAATCTTTTAACACTTACTAAAGCTAGCAACATGGACAGGTGGCCCATCTTCAGCTCTCCGTCCCTCTGCGGCTCCACCACTGAGAAGGAGTACACATCTCCTGATTTGTCAGTCGCCAGCAGCTTGTCCTCCGCCTGGCTGAACATCAGGGAGGTGCACCTCCTCACCACCCACCTGGGACACAAACACACACGACATTACATTCAGTTGTCTTGGTTACAGCTGTTGTTCTCGTCGATCGCGAGGTTAGTGGAAAACGCACTGTTTACCTGTTCGTAAAAACTACACACGCACGCACGCACGCACGCACACACACACACACACACACACACACACACACACACACACACACACACACACACACACACACACACACACACACACACACACACACACACACACACACACACACACACACACACACACACACACAGGTCATAAAGCTGCAAGACAGAGTTGGAGTTGTACCTGATGCTGATACACTGCCACGAGGGCTCGCAGCGAAACAGGACCAGTCTCTTGCTGTCATCAGTCAGCGCCACCAACTTTCCAGATGGAGACACGGTGAAGGCAAGGACTTTGTCACTTCCTGTTTCCTCTGAGGCACCACCATCACTGATGATAGAGGAGACAAGCTACAGCTGTTAAAACAGCTGTTTAAATTACAAGTATACTCTATTAAGCTTTCCGATTTTTAAGTCTGTTCTTCTTATTCTATTTCATTTTTTTTTTACTTTTGCAGGTCATCTTTCCCTTTTCATATGCACTTTTCCTGCCTGTGCCTTTCTTTTTGTTTATTTATGCGCAACAGTGAGGCATGTTTTTAGATGTGTAAATGCCACAAAAATGAATGTTAAAATGAAGACTTCATTCATCAGAGGTAACCTCACATAGTGTCTCACAAAAAATCCATCAGGTTGCCTCCTTTGCAAAACACTCAGACTTTACCACTTAGCCTACTTGATGACAACGAGTCACGTGCTTGTTCTTACCTGTTGTTATCCTCCTTCGCATTCTTTGGCTTCTTCTCGGCAGTGCCGCAGTCAAACACAAATGATTCTCTGCAACAAAAGTACAGAAGAGCTAATGTTTTCAGTTTGGATTAGTTCCTGCACAATGCCAGTTCCATAATGTCATCTAGTTTGGTATGAGCTCTGTACAGTTTACCTGTATCTTTCAATGACATGAAAATGAATCACTTATTCCAACTGAGGTCCCTGTTGGTGTAGATTTAGTTCATGTTTGTATAACTTGAAACAGATCATTCTATTTTCATTTAGTAGATTATTAAGGAAAACACGTAAGAGAACGTTTGGTGACTGCGATTGAAAAAGGACTTAAATGCCTAATCAGTTATCAAAATGGTTACAGCTTACTTTCCTGCCATCAACAAATCAATCAATGGCACTAATTCAGACCCATGCTTTCAATCATAACTTTGCCAATTTTAAGCTGTATTTTATTTAGACAAAGTTCTTGCACAGCTACTTGTGTTTACACAACATTGCACATTTAAGAAAAGGCTTATTTTGTAAATTAAAAAAGGGTTTGTATTGTAAAACCTAATGTTTGTATTTCTGTAGGTAAGGTATTGAAAAAAACGTTGTTGTTGTTTTTTTTCCGTGACTGTAAGTATTGTGCTGAAAATGTCTGAAAAGTATACAGCCCTTCAAACTAGCTGTCAATACAAGTAATCTTTATCAACTTATACTGAAATCTAAAGTCCGTACTTTTGCAGGAGGATGATATTAGAAATACCCTACTCTTTCTACCCTGTACAACTTACAATGATAATATTACTTTATGAAAACACGGCATCAAGCATGAGATGATGATGATGAGGATGATGATGATGATGATGATAAGTGCCAAACCTTCACACACGTTTCCAAACCTCTGTGTAATTTCATAACTTACAAAACCTGGAAATTAACCTAGACATTCCCCATGCTTTCCCAGTCTTTCCAA
Organism: Gymnocephalus cernua; assembly: GCA_023631565.1. NCBI lineage: Eukaryota > Metazoa > Chordata > Actinopteri > Perciformes > Percidae > Gymnocephalus > Gymnocephalus cernua. The sequence continues at coordinate 27,810,689 of CM042434.1, read as the reverse complement.
ACATGTGTATTTAGGATGACCAACGACTGCCAGCTAGCTAACATGTGCTAGCCAGCAAAGATAACCTGACGCACAGGCAAATCATACAAGATAAATTATGAAGAAAACGTGGAAAGTCATCAAACCTGGCCTGTTTGGGGTGAATTGCTACAAGTTTCTTGTCGCAGGTGAAAATAAACCACTCTCCACAGAAACCGACAGCAGTCATGGCTGTTGTGTGTATATGCGACGGTGGCCCACGCGGAGGCGATTTGGCGATTTCCTTGGAAGGCAAAGGCATAACCCGCCCCACTCTGCCTTTGATTGGCTATTCCTGCAATTCTTACCTAACCATAACCAATCACTCCTCATGGCTAAACCTAACCAACCAACCATCCAACGAAGGCAACGTGCACTAGCCAATCAGAGGGAGGGCAATTCGTATTTTGTCGCGTGCAAATTACGACACCAGCCATACACAACCTACATCCATGTACACAACACACGCCCCCTCGAAAAAGTACAGAATGTACACAAGGGAACCGCTGATGTGCCTGTTGGCGAATAAAGGGTTTCCTATAGAAAATACATACATATAGATTTCCATATAATATAAAACGAAAGTAGCATATTACTATAACTGCCATTCATGACACTAAATCACTTGAATGAAAATATCAAATTTAGGACGAAAGTGAGTGAAGTGAGCAGCAGTGCAACAGCGTCCACACATAACAAAATGCAATGGCAGAAATTTAACCACATATATAAGATAATCACAGACTGTAAAAATAAACAGACACATTCACAACGGTCAACACATGCTATGCAGGGCTTTTGTCAGGAAAGGGGGCGTCACGCATTATATAAAAGGTGAAAGACTGGTCCATGTCCATGCTGCTGCTGTGAGGTGCTACTTCTGGTCGCTGGCCACCAGAAAAGAAGCATAAAATAGTCATTTTGTATCAAAAGGTAACGACCAATACTTTTATTTAATAACAGTTAACGTTAATTGCACCCCAGGCTGCTTTTTATCACACTGAGACAAGGAGAGTTTATCGACGCAGATTTTTTTATTGTGGTTCTGTTTTCTTGCACGATGCTAACGCAAACAACTAAAGTTACACGATGAAGATATGTTGACGTCTTTATTATTGCCTTGTTTAATAGTGTAATAGTAGTTTATTATGCTCATCACAGGCAGGCTGTACGGAATAATGGCGGCTTCTTTGCTGAGGATAGGACGACTCGGCTGTGTCAAGGTAACATCATATATAGCGTTAACAACATGAATGTTTTATTTAATTTTCGTGCCATTGTCGGACAAAGTCGGTCAGTAGACTTTGATGTTTTGGTATGCGCCATGCTGCTTTAAATTTGTGGTTTTCAAAATAAAAGTATGCATTTTTTTAAACTGTGATTTATGGAACCTGAAGCACAAACTTGAACCAGTAATTGCAGACTGTTAGTTAGCTGACTGCACGCCTCAATGGAGCAGGCTTTAACCAGACACACAGGCCTGGCAGCTGAAGCTCTTCTCAACTCTCACGGTGACACTTGGCATGGGAGTTGTGGTTAAATGTCATTCGAAGATTGGTTGTATGAGCATAGACATCTGTGTGCAGGGTTAGTGAGCATTCATTATAGGGTCAGTGATTACACTAGAAAGTGACCTTGCATAAAAATGGTAGGCTACTGGACATACCTTTGTACACCCCACTGACATAGCAATGACACAACTCATGCTGTTCAGTCAGACCGTTTAATCCCACAGAACTTTATTTAAAATTTTAAGCAACAACCCCAAGTTTCAACAGATACTTCAAAAGAATAAATAATGCACAATACCTGCTATATAATTGATTATTTGCTAAATGTAATATACTGTCTATAGTCCATTAAATAGCCCCTATTATACTCAAAAAGGGAACAATTAAATAAAGCAAAATAGGGGCTTTTTAAGAGCTTATGATTCCGTCCACACTGACAGTGTGGAATAAGCCCCTTCTTAAAACTACTTAATACTAAATGTTATGGTTCATAAAACCTCACCTATACAATATGGAGTCAGCAACATCCAGATCACAGCCCCCAAAAAGTGTGTTCTAGTGTAACCTTGTAGTTAATATTAAGAGTAAGACATGTAGCTAGAATAGAAGTGTAGGCTAATGCTTTTATGGACCTATCGGTAACTATTCTAGCTACATGAACAGAGCCTGGCTTGCTTTCTCAGCATGTACTCCATTATTCCTGATGTATGTACAGTATGTAACATCAGCCAAGTGGACTGCCAAAGACTGACAAAGATCTTGGACATTTCATATGATGATATGATGGTGGAAACTTAAGACTTTGCAAAAATGAATACATTATTTCCACCCAAAAGCATAGTCAAAAGTGCACAGTCCCTCTTGGACCAATGTGAATGGATTACAGACTATATTAAAACACCAGGGGCTGCTGCTCTGTTATTAGCTTAGCAGCAGTTTAAGACCGGTTTGTGTTGTTTGGAACTAAATCTAAATATTGTCTTAAACCCAGCTGAGGTGTCCTGTAGACATCTTAATGCCACTAGAGGTCCTCAGGGATAAGTTAAACCTGCTTTATGGTTGTATACATAATCATGTTATCAATTTATTTCCATTGTGAACCTCTTTCCCACTTGTTGATTTACACATTCACACAGTCAACAATGTTTCCCTGCATTTGACAGCTGTGTTGCTTTTCACCTGGATTAGTTGTTAAACTTCTTTGTATTTGTGTAATATTACAGTTTGCTCTTCGCTCTGCTGCCAGTAGTCCATGTTTGTGATTAGTCATACGCTACACCGCCCTTCTTATTTGAACGTGTTCATGGCTAATTTGGGAAAACCTGGGTTGATTAATAGTCATAACTACTGTCTTAAGTTGTGACCTCTTAGCGTGGGTGCCGTTAGGCTTAGTGAAGCTAGAAACAAAAAGATGTCCTGGGCTTGTTGAACTTGCTTAAATTGCGCTTTTTTAAAATGCTCATTCACTGCTCCTTTTTTTTTTTTTATATATATATAACTGAATGTAATGTTGTGTGTCAGTGTTTGCAGGCTGAGAGCTGGAGTACTCTGAGTAGAGCACCTGCAGCTGTAGCCTTTAGCTCGAAATCTGGTGGTTCCAAGAAGTCGTCAAAAAAGAACAACTCAGGTAGGTTTCAGAGAGTAACTGCTTACTGTCACGTGTGGCCCAGCCTCTATCAGCTCTTGAATAAAGCTCACTTTCAATGTAGGTAAAAGCTGTAGTTTGAAGTTATTTACTGCAACAGTACAAAAACCTTAGCCTTGGGCGACTGCAAGGTCGCTTTTACCCCATTTTCTGTTTGTTTGAATATATAGAGAGAGAAAAAAAAATATATATATATATATATATATATATTTGTGAAATCTTTTGCCACTTCCCTGTCTTTCATTGCAGCCAAACGCGCAACAGATGGGCATTTTATCCGTGATTTATGCCATTTTTAAAAAATAATTTATTACATTTTCCACTATTCCCTGCACTATGTCAATTGGAATCAGATGAATGTTGGTATACAACATGGCGTCCACGAAACACGTGACCACCTCGGAACCAATTGCATACTGGGTTCAGAACATTCAATTCCCTAGTTAGCCAAACTCTCTATATAAACGGCGCTGGCCTATTGGGTTCTTATCTGCCCCCCTACTTTTCCCCAAACAATGAGGTACTACAGAGCTCTGGGTGCCCACAGATAGTCCTCCATTTAGTCCTCTGCTGCAGGACTCAGCCAACATGGGCCCGAATGTTCGGCCCGAATACAAAAACCGTTACAGCCCTATATCTGACTGTATGATTTCATTACGCAATAGTTTTCAAGACCCAGATATATTCTGCTATTACATTATATACTGTACATAGGCTGACGCACTGCTGGGACAAATGGAACAGGAAAGGTCAAAAGGGAGATTCCAGCCCACATGGCTCATGTCATGGTAAAAACATGCAGTAGCTGCTTAGCCATGGCTGCAGCGTAAGAGAGCAGTTGTGTAAATAAACGTCTATTTAACCTGCAGCTACCAGCTACTTTTGCAAACTTTTGAATATAATGGTGGCAGATTTGTGAGGATGGGTTTGCTTGTTGTATGCACAGGTGGTGGAAACCATTTTGTCCTTTCAGTTCAGGCTCTATATTGATAAATAATTGTACACTAGACGGTCTCTGTTGTCTTAAATAATGGATTTAATTAGGAGTGCCAGGCAGTAATGATAACCATGCAAAATACAGCATATTGTCAAATTAACAAACAAATCAAACTGTTTAATTATACCCAAGAACACACATTCAAAAAGGGCCTGGGTCTTCTTTGCTATCTAGACTAAACTACAGAATCCTATGTCCATTTCTGGATTTCTTTCCACAGGTTTAGAAGATCATCACTTATTTACTGTATGTGTGTAGGACATTTTGAATGATCTCAATATAAAGCTGTTGTGGTCAAGGTTACAGTTGTTTCTTTCTGTTAAGAGTTCTCTTGAAACTTTTTGATGTGTTCATTTGGCTTTGTTCCTTTTTCCTGTTTTAAATGTCTTTATTTTCCTGTACATCTGGTACATATAAAACCTTCCAGTATATCTTTCTACACAAAAACATGTTGGCATTTTGTTAAATGTTTGTTTATAGTGACATTTTGTTCTTTAACCATATACATATGTTTAACGAAAATAATGCATCTTATCTGCTTCCCCTCCACCTTTTGTCCTAGACAAAGACCAGGCCAAAACATATTTCGATATAGAGAAACTTGTTCAGCACAAGCCATATGAGTTTCCCAAGAAAGGCGTGTCTCCAGCAGCAGCCGCTGCAGCAGCAGAAGCTGCAGCTAAACCTGCGCCCTCTGCTGCTGCACCCGAGGCTGTTGCAACCAGCCCAGTGGTAGAAGCTGCCACTCCCGCAGTTGAAGCAATCTCTGAATCTGCCTCAGCAGTTGAAGCCACACCTGTGGTTGAGGCTGTGCCTGAAGCTGTGGTTGAAGCAGTCGCAGAAGCTGCCCCCGTTGTTGAGGCTGTTGCTGAAGCAGTCGCAGAAGCTGCCCCCGTTGTTGAGGCTGAAGCAGTCGCAGAAGCTGCCCCCGTTGTTGAGGCTGTTGCTGAAGCAGTCGCAGAAGCTGCCCCCGTTGTCGAGGCTGTTGCTGAAGCAGTCGCAGAAGCCGCACCTGCGGTTGAGGCTGTGCCTGAAGCTGTGGTTGAAGCTGTTGCAGAAGCTGCCCCCGTTGTTGAGGCTGTTGCTGAAGCAGCTGCAGAAGCCGCACCTATGGTCGAGGCTGTCGCTGAAGCTGTGGTTGAGGCTGTCGCTGAAGCTCCACCTGTGGTTGAGGCTGTTGCTGAAGCTGTGGTTGAGGTAGTCGCTGAAGCTGTTCCTGAAGCTGCACCTGTGGTTGAGGCTGTTGCTGAAGCAGTCGTTGAGGCTATCCCTGAAGCTGCACCTGTGGTTGAGGCTGTTGCTGAAGCAGTCGTTGAGGCTATCCCTGAAGCTGCACCTGTGGTTGAGGCTGTTGCTGAAGCAGTCGTTGAGGCTGTCCCTGAAGTTGCACCTGTGGTTGAGGCTGTTGCTGAAGCAGTCGTTGAGGCTGTCCCTGAAGCTTCACCTGTGGTTGAGGCAGTTGCTGAAGCAGTCGTTGAGGCTGTCCCTGAAGCTGCACCTGTGGTTGAGGCTGTTGCAGAAGTAGTTGCCGAAGCTGCAGCATCTATAGCTGAAGCAGCTGCTGCGGAAGCTCCTGCTGACACCGCTGCCCCTGCAGCTGAAGCTGCCGCCACAGTCGGTGAAGCTCTTGTTGAAGCTGCCCCTGAAGTTGCCCCTGCTGAAGCCCCAGAGCCTGCAGCTGCTGAAGCTGCCCCTATAGAAGCTGCTGCAGAGCCTGTAGAAGCTGAAGCTGCCCCCACTGACGTGGCTGCTGAGGCTGCAGCTGAAGTTTCGGCCCCTGTGGAAAGCACCGAGGAGCTGGTGGACCCTGCTCCAGTCGTAGCTGAAGCTGCGGGAGAGGAGCTGCAGGCGGACATCCCAGCTGAACCAGTTGAACCAATTGAGGGTACACACCACAACCTCCTCCCCCACAATCCTTCTCTTTTCCTCTGTGGACCCTGCAGTGTACCAGCAGTCACTTTCATCACCATTTCTTTGAATTTACAATAGTTTTTTGTGATAAGCGTAAGATAAACTGTAAAGATACCTGACATCACAAAGACCCTTCTTTTTGTTCTAGCCTTGTGCAGGTTGTTCCTGATAGTCCCTAAATGATCCATTTGAGCCCATAACCCTACAACAATAGTTTCCCTTCTTCATGTCATATTACACCCTGCCCCACGTGGCCAGAGTTAGCTTTCACGTAGCTGTAGTTCAACTCATTGCTAATGTGTTTGTGCTTCTTCTTGCATCCATCATGCATATGATGCATGTTAACTGCACCGCATTTCGGCATGGTTTATTATTATTTTTTTATTTTATTTTTGTGTCTTTCACTTACTAATGTCTGCCTGCTTACTGCAGTCATTCTTTAGTTTTTTCTAGAATTTCTTTCCACCTTCCTTCACAAGTCACTGTGATATGTTCTTGACTCCTTCTTTACTGATTTTTCTTTTTATTGTCCAAATAACAGATCCTTTCTTTGGTTTTAAGATCCCACTCTTCTTTCCTAAGGTGTTCCAACATGATAGAAACTATTTTTTTCTATCATGTTTTATGTTGTGGTTTTATGGAGATGTTCTGCTTGATTTTTGTATTGGTGTTGGATAAAAAATCCTGAAGATAATGTTAAAGCTACTGTTTTCACTGGTGAAGGAGAAGATTGCATCACCTTAGTCACCTTATTTATTTATTTATTTTTTACCTCAACCTTCTCTTCTCCTTTTCTTGCGTTCCTTACACTTTTCACACTCATTTGGGAGTCTCATGGTAAAAGTAACATGTAATCAATCTCTTCATGTGGGATCCTGTTGTTAGGTGTATTTTGTTAATGGATAATGTGTAAATGTAAACTTTCTTTCATGGTAAAAGCACCTGATGAGGTTGCACGCTGGCTGCTGTGTGTGGAGCGAGTCCAAGTTTCTTTGGAATTTTTGTTTTGACTACTAGACTGTTGGCAACCTATACCTTCCAGCAGTTCTATTTAAATGTGTTGCCTAGCATGACCTGTCACAGCAACCTTTTAACCTGTCAACTGACCTGACCCCTCACACGTTCTTTCCTATCTGTCTACCGTTCCAGGGTGCTGTTCTGTGCATGAGGGTTATGGTTAAAATTGGATTGGTTGTTATTTATTTGTTGTAACCAAATGAGCAGATGCTATCCAAATGCATGATCCTGGTTTAGGAGTTTGTCTTTTTTTTTTAAAGAGTTTTTTTTCTCCCCCCTGTGACTCTCAGCTCGAATGGACCCAATTCAGAAGCTCTTCTTGGACTCCATACGCGAGTACTCCACAAAAAGCCAGTAAGTCTCACTACCTCCACCAAGCACGTTACAATGTCATCCCAGTTTGTTTGTTGCTGTTACTCTGCCATTGGCATAGCTGTGTGTTCAAACAAGCACAGGTTTAGCTGGACAGCAGCTAAAGTGTGCAATGGAAGTGTGGTGGAAAATACCCAGGGTGCAGCAGGTGTAGATTAATTAACTGTTTTAGAATAATTGAAGATGAAACAAGTAACAAGAAATAGTAGACTGAAACCAATGTAGGTTTTTGTAATTTATTGAAGTACATATATTCTGCGCAGAATAGGAGAACTCGTTCACAAGATGCACGCAGCAACATGTGGAAGAGTCTTCAAAGTTCACACATCAAGAACATCAGCTTAAATACACAGATAAGAGAGAGGGAGTGACATCGCTTTAAGCACACAATTCAATGTAATAACAAATGAAGATAGACCTTCTGGTCTGTCTGGTTCACAGGGATGTTGTGTCGTATAACTTGTAGACCGTTGTGACTACGGTTGTATCTCAGTAAACCTAGGTTGGCTATTTTCTCACAGACAAATGTAGTTAACTTCTCCTTGGGGGAGACATAACAAGAGCACATACAGAAAAGACATAATTAATTTGGTAAAATATAATTTTGCCATTACAGAAGTTACCTTATGGTTCACCCATGTTACGTCGCACTTGACAGATCTTTGGGCGCACTCTGGAGGCCTGCTTATGTGTCCTGGGCGTGAGTTTCTTTTTTTTTTTTTGCAGGATGGTAGGGGAAAACTCATCCCTGATTGGCTCGCCCTGACGTTCTTACCCTAACCATAACCAATCCCACTCCTCTTGCCTAAACATAGCCCTACTCTTGCCTAAACCTAACCAACCCAACCAGAGCAGGCAACGAGTACTAGCCATTCAGGGATGAGTTCCCTAATGAATAGTCTTCTCCTGCCATCCTGCAAAAACAAATGTTTGCGTCCTGGGCCACATTAAGGAACGCCTACTCAACTGTAAGCGGAACTATGAGAGAAATCACTGAAAGGGAATTGCGGGTGTTGTATAACTCGGGAATAAGATATATCAGGCTTTAGATGCACACGTTCCAAAGCCCAAATAATATAAATGGAGTCTTTTTAAAGGTTAGATTTAAGATCCTGGCCTCAGTTTATTTGCAACAGAATTGTTGCTGTGACTTTTGCCACTCAAAGTCGCCAAGGGATTGCTAGACGATAGACAGTAATTACCACACTCTTCTTTTTTTTTTTTTTGCTTGCGATTTATCATTTATTTTTCCAAACAAGCACGGTGTCTACATGACACCAGAGATGGGAAAACTACTCTGGTAGAAGTACTGATTTAACTTATTTACTCAAGTAAAAGTAACAAAGTACAGGCATGGAACTGTACTTAAAGTATAAAAGTAAAAGTAGCCTTGTGAATGACAACCATTTTTTATGCAAAGCTACCTGGACCACAAATGTTACTAGAGTGCAAGCTGAGAAACTTCAGTAGACATGGAGAAAAGGCTCTTTATGTATATATGCCATTGTCTACATTTTAAATGGATGTCTGCCAAAAGGCCTAAAACATCACATATATGATTATTGTGACAGAGACTGGGACTCCAGGTTAATAAGATTCTGACTGAGTAGCAAGATATGAATTCAACTGTGATTCTGTAATAATTCACAGATCCAGTTCCATTTTTAATCTTCCCCTTAACATTTAAAGGAATCTACATGTAAGTTCTGCATACTTTTAGAGTACAACTAACCAGTGGTGTAGTCTATATTTTTGTAGTGAGTATACTGTGATTTTCCCCTCCCAGCCTCATACTCGCCTGTCCCAGAGCGACATCCCATACAGTCGGTACTGTGACGTTTCTGAATACGAACTGTACACGGGCAACAGACGTTTAAGTATTGATGCCGTTTATTTAAAGTCCTGGAAAAACAACACTTTTTGAGAAACGCAACAGGACATCACATCACACAAATAAGCCGTTTAACCGACACCCCCCCACTGCCACACAAAACCATGACTAATAATTAGCATCATCATACAACTTTTGTATCGATTAGCAGTAAAATCTGCTGATAAGGGCCTACATTTACTCAAAAGTATTTAATAAACTGTTTACAATCTTCAACACCATGGCTAACAAATGCATAAAAAGCACTCTTAATATTTTAGTTAATTATCTGACCATTGCTAACTAACATTACCATATAGTCATTTAATTGTGTAAAGCAATGCATATTTAAGATTTAAGAATTTACTCTAATATTGCATAGTCATTGACCTTATGAAGGCCGGGAGTTCTCACTGTCTCTCTCATCATCTGAAATGAGGAAATATTAACTTTGTATTCTGTTTACTGCTGTACACACTACACACATAGACACACAGCACACACACAGGCGCGCACACACACACAGGCACGCACGCACGTACACACACGCGCGCGCACATACACACACACGCGCACGCACGCGGTATCATATAAACTAGGCTACTCTCACTTACCAGGTAACAGTAGCCGGCTAACGTTGGTGGCAGCTGCAGTATCACCCGACGTGGCAGCAGCTTCAGGGACAGACTTCAGAAAACACTGACGTAGTGTTATTTAGGTCTGTTTAGTAACGTTTCATCACGTTACTTATAAAACTTTGTTCAAACTCTAGGTAACTAACTAGTTGCGAGAAAGGAAAGACCGCACAATGAATGCAACTTGTTGTTGCTTAGTAACGTTAAGTGACCTCACGTCAGATCCAGCGCCACGGAAACCCCGAAGGTCCAAATGTCAGAGCTTCATAACACAGACGGGGTGAATTTATGAATGAAAATGAGAACGTTCTGTCACAAAATAATGTTGTTACGTATCATCGCGCTTTTGTAAGTGGGTAAGTAACGAGACACTTTTGTAAAACGTAAGGAGTAGAAAGTACCGGTATTTGTGTTAAAAATGTAAGGAGTAAAAGTAAAAAGTAAAGTAAAAATACCTGAAAAATCTACTTAAGTACAGTAACGAAGTCTTTGTACTTCGTTACTTCCCATCTCTGCATGACACGGTTACAGAACTGTATGCTCGTCCAGTCTCAATCACCCCCACCTGTGCTGGAAAGCTCACCTATATGGCTGGCAACTCCACCCAGTGTACAAACATAATATCAACACATAAATCACTGTTATTGCTGTAACAAGGATTTTAGTCTGGAAAACATGAGAAATGATGGCTGCAAGTTTCCCCTTTTACTAAGACTCAAATAAATGAAACATGGTTATATTTCGATATGTTTGTTTGGGTTCCATTTAAAAGAAAAAGAAAAGTAGGCCTACTGAAAAGTCTGAACGTGCTGATTTGCACGGATGATTCGACTGAGAATGTCATATCAATAAAATGCATTTAATCTGGGAGAAAGTGAAATGGAGCTTGGCTGATAACCGCTTGTTGTCCTCCTCCTGTAGGGCTTCTGGGGGGCTAGTGGATGCAGGTTCAGAGTATGAAAAGGCCTTGGCAGAGGAGGTAGCAAAGCTTCAGAGACTCTATGGTGGTGGAGACCTCACATCTTTTCCAGAGTTCAAATTCACAGGTGAGTTAACTTAATCAAGTATTGGTCAGCCATTACAACTAGGCTGTGTAGAGCAGTTCTCTGACTGATGTGTGCGGTATAGTTCCTGCTGTTAACGGCTCTTTTGCTCCTTTTTTATACTTAAGGACTGTGAACCAAACAGCAACAACAAAATATATTTTATTGATCAATGTTCACCTACAGCAAGGCTCTTTAACGTTTTTTTTAAGCCAAGGAGCCCTTAACTGGTAGACAGATGGAGCAGGGACCCCCTACTACATATATTGTATAAAATGAAGTTGCATATTAAACTGGGCCTACAATAACGTGTAGGGCGGCTTGTGTATGTAATTGTATTGTATGCTTGTAACTCTTTTGCTGCTTCTTGGCCAGGACTCCCTTGAAAAAGAGGTTTTTAATCTCAATGGGACTTTCCTGGTTAAATAAAGGTGTGGAGAAAAAAAATACTTTTTTGTATAGAATACTAAGCTATTAAAATATGAATTGTCGGCATGATTTTATAAATCATCTTTTAATGTTATACATTAAATACATACATGCGGCACAGTGAATCCTTAGGATGAACTATATTTGTGTGTGGCTACCTTAGTGACTACCTTGCATATAGGCCAGTAAGCCTATCATCAGTGGGGATTTATATTTGCTAATAATATGTTGGAATTATGTTAAAACATTTAAAATTCGTTTTTTAAAAATCGCATCCACACTACTGCAGGGTTTCCGAGCCCCTAAAACGGAGACATTTGGAAACACCGCTGCCCCCGTTTTGGTTTTAAAGGTCCCATGGCATGAAAATTTCACATTATGAGGTTTTTTAACATTAATATGAGTTCCCCCAGCCTGCCTATGGTCCCCAGTTGGCTTGAAATGGTGATAAGTGTAAACCGAGCCCTGGGTATCCTGCTCTGCCTTTGAGAAAATAAAAGCTCAGATGAGCCGTTCTGGAATCTTGCTTATGAGGTCATAAGGAGCAAGGTGACCTCCCCTTTCTCTGCTTTGCCCGCCCAGAGAACTTGGCTCGCCCATGAGAGAGAGAGACATCATGGCTTCGTGGAGTAAATTGGACAATCTGCTTCCTGTTTACACCGGCACACACACATGCCCAGTGTATGTGAATGGTCATGTGATACATGTTGTCAGACGTATTGCTATGAACGGAGATTAGCTCTGCTACTGGAGTTAAAACTCTGTGTGGACGTAGCTCACAGCTACTGCAATTTATTGTATTCATGGCCCCCGGAGGTCAATTCTTAGTGTCTTGAAACATCACCATCATCTGGTACACAACAAATATTAAAGTGCTCATATTATGCTCATTTTCAGGTTCATAAATGTATTTAGAGGTTGTACCGGAATAGGTTTACACGGTTTATTTTCAAAAAACACCATATATTTGTCGTACTGCACGTCGCTGCAGCTCCTCTTTTCACCCTGTGTGTTGAGCTCTCTGTTTTAGCTACAGAGTGAGACATCACACTTCTGTTCCATCTTTGTCGGGAGTCCCACATGTGCAGTAAGTACTACTAGCCAGTCAGAAGCAGAGTATGAGGGCGTGCCATGCTAGCAGCTAGGTGAGCATTATAACGTGTGTTCCAAAGTGACCACGTGTGTCTCTGAAGTAAAGGCTGGACTACAACAGCTGTTTGGAGCAGTTTGTGAACAGTGTTTTCTGTTGGAGATGGTAAGTCCCTTTGGGGGGGACTTTGGGCTTTTTCACTTTGTAAACCTATAACCCGCACAAAAAAGATATATATAACACAATCAAGGAAAGGGAAAAAGCATATGAGCACTTTAATATCTAATAGGTAGACTTCCAGGAAATGTACTGTATGCTCCCAGGAGGTAAACACCTTTTGATTGGAATCCTGTTGCCACTGATAACTGTGTGAGGTCTTGTTGTCTGGAATGTTCTATGACATCAAGACCAGAAAAGGTAGCATAATAGACAAGGAAATGTGATTGTGAGTACATAATCAAACATGCACTGAGTTAATATCTTTGCTTTGTGTTTTCAGAGCCCAAGTTGGATGAAGTTTCCCAGAAGTGAACCTCAGCACTTTGCAGTTAACCTTTTTCTAACGTCGCCTTTTCCCCTGTACATCTGTGTCTGCTTAATGTCAAAAGTTACAACAAACCGTTGTCTCTAGATTTGTATGTGAGAGTAGAGCTGTTTCAGTAGCTGGATATTTTAAGGGAATGGAAGCTAATGCATTAGATGTAGATTTTGGCAAAGTGAACTTAGTGCTGTGAAATAAGCTTTGTGCAGATTGATCCATGGCTGAGCTGAATGTGAATAAAAACAATAAATCCTTGTTCATATGTCGTATGCATGCCTCTTTCTGTCGCTGTCAGGGAAGGTATAGTCCCGCATTGCCAGACCTACAGTCGTGAAAAAATTAGGACACCCATGCTAAAGTTGACTAAAAAGAGGAATAAAAAAAAAATCATCTTTTGGAAATTGATCTTAATGCCTTAATTAAAAAAATGAGGAAAAATCCAACCTTTAAGGACACCAATTTTGTTTGTGAATGAATAATGTTTGGTAAATAAATGTTCTTCCTTTAAAATACAGGGGGCATAAGTAAGTACAGTGTCTCTAAAATAGCCTCAGGAATTTGTTTTTGTGGAACGTGTACGTAGGGAGGCGAGCAGAAAAATACAGTACAATACAGTTGTGCTCATAGGTGTACATACATACCCTAAATAATTTGTCAAATGTGTACCATTCCTTTAAGAAAACACAAGTTACCAGGAAAAACATGTTTTATTTTAATAGGATTCAAATTAAACTATAAAGCATTACAGGATAGTACAATCCTTAAACAAAACATAGCAGTAAATAAAATAATGAGATGGTCCCAGTTCAAAAGTGTACATACCCTTAGATCTAAATACTGTGTATTTCCCCCTTTTGCATCAATGACAGCTTGCAGTCTTTTGTGATAGTTGTTTAGTGCCTTTATTTTCTCAGATGGTAGAGATGCTCGTTCTTCTTGACAAAAAGCCTCCAGGACCTGTAAATTCTTGGGTTGTCTTGCATGGGCTGCACGTTTGAGTTCTCCCCAAAGAGGCTCAATGATATTGAGGTCAGGAGACTGTCATGGCCACTCCAGAACCTTCACTTTTTTTCTGCTGTAGCCACTGAAGGGTTGACTTGGCCTTGTGCTTCGAATCCTTGTTATGTTGGAAAGTGCAAGTGCGTCCCATGCACAGATTTAGATTTGATGAGTGCAAATTCATCCAACATTTAATGATAACATGCTGCATTCGTCTTGCCATCAATTTTGACTAAATGTCCTGTGCCTCTGTAGCTCACACCCCTTGCAAAAACATTAGAGATCCACCGCCATACTTCACAGTATGGATGGTGCACTTTTCATCATAGGCCTTGTTGACTTTTCTCCAAACATAACGTTTATGGTTGTGACCATAAAGTTCAATTTTGGTCTCATCACTCTAACTGACTGTGTACCAGAAGTTCTTAAGCTTGTCCAGGTGCTGTTTGGCAAATTGTAACTGTGCTGTTTTGTGGCATTTGCGCAGTACCCATTAAAATCCAATTAAACCTGTGAGTGTCAATCTGTGTGTATGTTATCAGGCCAAAGATTAAAGGGTATGTAGACTTCTGATCAGGGCAATTTGGGGTGATTTCAGTCATTAGTAGTTAAAAAGGGCAAACACAATTATGTGATAATAAATTGCTTCACCGGACCACTATCCATAAATAAAAGAGGTTTTCTGCATTGTCATATTTTCCAAAAACTGGCCAGAATTTCACAAATTCTGCCACGTTATGTACACACTTGTGAGCACAACTGTAATTTGATAATCAGTTCTAGCTCGGAGGACGTTTTCCCAATCGACCAGAGCTTAAAATGCCAACACAAAGAAAGCGGAAGGTTTTATGTTGAATATCACTCCATCAGCAGTTGGCATTTTATTTCCACAAACTGATACATTTTCATTAAACCTATATTACACTTAAAATTAAATAAAAAAAAGAAAGTAGGCCAAATAAATCACACTTTAAAGTGAGTTTACTGCGTCATTTATCAGACTTTCAAAAGCCATGACATAGCTGCAGTTCCAGGACGTGAGCATAAAGGTATACCTATGGGGGGGTATACGCAGGGTATACGGGGTGAAGAGTGAAAAAACAGCGGACAGCGCCCGTGGTTCGAACTCCTGACCCGGAGGTCGTGGAATTAGGTATTCAACACTTGAGTAGAAGTAACCACTGAGCTAAACCGCTGCCGTCTATACAGAACACATGTAGCCCTAATAAAGCTGAGAATGAGGAAGTAGGCTACGGTCAGAGAGTGTTTCAGAGAATCTTGGTAGGCTACAGTGAAACAGGAATCATAACCGCTACAAAGTTTAGGCTACAACAAACCCGCGACTTGATAGATTTTAATATGTAGCCTATACCTTATAAAATGTTTCTCTATGGTAAACTGTTTTCAAATAATCAATTCGTGTTTCTGTGAGAGACATTGAAATAAACATAAACTTAAATCTAATCTGAAGTGAAAAGTGATGTTAGGGAGCAGGGAACAAAGGGAGACGCCTTTATTCTCTACAAACCTGAGTAGGATTAGAAGCAAGAGAGGCGATAGGAGGGAACAGGTTGCCAAAAATGAAGGAAGTTCATTACAATAAACGATAATTATCCATGTAATTAGCCTAGGCCTACATATGATATTCACAAATGTCGTTTTTTAAGGTTATCTCAATTGTGTTGCTTTTAAATATATATATATATATAGACAGTAAGCCAAATAAAACACACTTTAAAGTGATTTTACTGCGTCATTTATCAGCCTTACAAAGGCCATGACATACAAAGTTACAAAGTTTAGGCTACAACAATACAAATAAAACTCGCGAGTTGATATTTTAAGATGTAGCCTATAAGTTATAAGATGTTTCTCTGTTATACTGTCTTCTAAAATAAGCCATTCTTGTTTGCAGGCATGCTTATAACTGGATTAGCCTACTTTCAATATAATAGGCTACTTGCAATAAAAGTAGCAAATGTTTTATTTTAAGATGCTATACTGTATGTCGGGTAATGCTTAACGATTTGGAGCACACAACAAAGAGTAGGCTACAAGTGTAATTTACTGCGGTCAAGCCAGCCGACACTCGGATCTCCGTGGTCAAATCAGCCGACACTAAAATTGTAGTGCGCTCTTGTAACGGCACGCGTGGTAAATGCATTCAAACGGCCCAGATCGAGTAGCGAACGCTAGCAAAGTTAGCGAGATGATACACATGGGACGACTTCCGGTTTTTCAAAATAATGTGCAAAGTACATATAAAAACGAGATTAATGGATTATATTTACCACAAGTAAAAAATACGTAACCTGTGTCTGTCCTTTATACAAAACAAATAAGTAAAGTGTGACAGGAATGTATAGTTTGAGTTTACAAGAATACAACATTAACAATTAATAATTCCAGACTGATTTATTTCAGGGGACACCTCTGACTGCACCCAATTTGGAGATTTTAGGAAGTAAAAGTCCCACATTTCTAGGGTAAAATGACGTGAAATCTGAAACTTTAGGTGCTATAAAAGGACTTTGCTCCATAATTCCAGGCAATGACTGATATATTTGAGTAGAGGACATCTTTGCCTACACCCATACTGATAATCAAACAATTTTACTGTATACTTTTGGAATTTTTCCAAAGTAAAAGTCCTTTCGTGTACTGTTCAATGACAAAAAATATGAAACTCTAGGGGCTCTAAAAAGACTTTGGTCCATAATTCCATGCAATGACTGACATATTTGAATACAGGGCATCAATGACTACTATCATTCTGAAAATCAAACAATTTTACTGTATATGTTTGGAGATTTTCCAAAGTAAAAGTCCTTTCGTGTACTGTTAAATAACAAAATATATGAAACTCTAGGGGCTCTAAAATGACTTTGGTCCATATTCCAGGCAATGACTGACATTGTTGAGTACATAGCATCATTTACTACTATCATACTGAAAATCCAACAATGTTACTGTATACTTTTGGAGATTTTTCAAAGTAAAAGTCCTTTCGTGTACTGTTAAATGACAAAATATATGAAACTCTAGGGGCTCTAAAAAGACTTTGGTCCATAATTCCAGGTAATGACTGACATATATGAATACAGGGCATCAATGAATACTATCATTCTGAAAATCAAACAATTTTACTGTATACGTTTGGAGATTTTCCAAAGTAAAAGTCCTTTCGTGTACTGTTAAATAACAAAATATATGAAACTCTAGGGGCTCTAAAATGACTTTGGTCCATAATTCCAGGTAATGACTGACATATTTGAGTACAGGGCATCAGTGGCTGCTATCATACTGAAAATCAAACAATTTTACTGTATACTTTTGGAGATTTTCCAAAGTAAAAGTGCGCAAGCAATAGTAGCCTATATCGTCAGATATCTTTGATTGACATACTGCAATGCATCATGTGAGTTGTAGTTGACTTCCCTCATTGTATGTTTGGCTTAAATTATTTTATGCATCTTGGGAGTTGTAGTTATGGTATGGTATGTGTATGGCTGTATGGCTTAACCGTTAAACACTGTTCGATACTACCCCCATTAATTTACCGTTTGTGGTAACATTTGACTGGACAGTTTTAACTGCTCTTATTTTAACATAAATGCCAATACAAATGACAAAGTATTTTTAATCAAACATTTATTGTAAAAGAGCCTTATTAGAACATTAACATCTACAATGTGTGTGTGGGTGTCTGTGTTTCTGTGTGTGAGTGCATGCATGTCTATGCAAACATTGGTGATTCACATGCATAAGTGGCAACATGACAACATGAACTGACAACATGAACTCTGTGTGTCTTTGTGTGTGGAAGTTGAGAAAGCAGGTGGTTGGGAGACCTGCAGCTGAGGAGGGAAAGCTGTCAGGGGGAGGAAGGACTCTCCCAGGGCCCCCTGTTGATTTCACACCCCTTCAAAGAACTAACTTAGGCCCCGTCCACATGAAGACGTCAGGATGAAAACGCATCCGTCTTCCCTGGATTCGGTTCAAGAAAATTCACATCCACATGAATCCATATGTAAATGACTCAACACGGTACTTCATATGCCAGGCCTGTAGGCGGCGCTGTTATTGCTACAGAAATTAACGGAACGAAGAAGAAGAGCAGCCTTCAGTGACTTCCTTTCATAACCATAGACAGTATATAAAAGTTCATAACATGACTGTTAGCTAGTTCTCTTAGCTTAACACATCCATGGACTAGACTTTAATACCTTACACCACTGCTCGTTATATAAAGGCCACCTAGAAAAAGAATGTAAACTTTGTTTACTCTATCGGACATGATTGCAGCTAGCGTTAGCTAGCGTTAGCACATCGGCAGTCAAACAAACATGAATGATCCGATGTCTTTTTGATAATCTAGCTACACATTTTTCTTGCAGTAGCCTTTCTACAATAAGCCGTGCTAACAGTTACTATAATCCGTTCAAGGAATTGATGAGCAGACAGATTAGCTAGCTAGTTGATAAGTTCTTTACTTCCACTTCATAGTGTATATATCTATGCTTCCACTTTATAAATGGCATTGCTCCCATGCAATAAAATTGTTTGATTTTCAGTATGATAGCAGTCACTGATGCCCTGTACTCAAATATGTCAGTCATTGCCTGGAATTATGGACGAAAGTCATTTTAGAGCTCCTCCAATTTCATATCTTTTGTCATTTAACAGTACACGTATGGACTTTTACTTTGGAAAATCTCCAAAAGTATACAGTAAAATTGTTTGATTTTCAGTATGATAGCAGCTACTGATGCCCTGTACTCAAATATGTCAGTCATTACCTGGAATTATGGACCAAAGTCATTTTAGAGCCCCTAGAGTTTCATATCTTTTGTCATTTAACAGTACACGTATGGACTTTTACTTTGGAAAATCTCCAAAAGTATACAGTAAAATTGTTGGATTTTCAGTATGATAGTAGTAAATGATGCTCTGTACTCAACTATGTCAGTCAATGCCTGGAATTATGGACCAAAGTCTTTTTAGAGCTCCTCCAATTTCATATATTTTGTCATTTAACAGTACACATATGGACTTTTACTTTGAAAAATCTCCAAAAGTATACAGTAAAATTGTTTGATTGTCAGTATGATAGCAGTCACTGATGCCCTGTACTCAAATATGTCAGTCATTGCCTGGAATTATGGACCAAAGTCTTTTTAGAGCCCCTAGAGTTTCATATTTTTTGTCATTGAACAGTACACGAAAGGACTTTTACTTTGGAAAAATTCCAAAAGTATACAGTAAAATTGTTTGATTATCAGTATGGGTGTAGGCTCCCTTGACGTCATTTTACCCTCAAAATTTGGGACTTTTACTTCATAAAATCCAAATTCATACCGTTTTAATTGCTTGATTTTAAATATGGCTGCAGTCAGAGGTGTCCTCTGAAATACTGTAAATCATTGTCTGGAATTATTATTTGCTAATGTTGTATTCTTGTAAACACAAACTATACATTCCCTTTACAGTTTACTGGAATTTAATTTGTTTTGACACAGGTTACATATATTTTACTTGGTGAATATAATCCATTAATGGATTATATTCACCAAGTAAAATATATATATATATATATATATATATATATATATATATATATATATATATATATATATATATATATATATATATATATATATATAACACCTTATTTTGAAAAACCGGAAGTCGTCCCATGTGTATCCTCTCGCTAACTTTGCTTGCGTTCGCTACTCGATCTGGGCCGTTTGAATGCATTTACCACGCGTGCCATTACAAGAGCGCACTACAATTTTAGTGTCGGCTGATTTGACCAAGGAGATCCGAGTGTCGGCTGGCTTGACCGCAGTTGTAATTTCGGGGAGTCCTGAGCACAGTATCCTCTAAACCTATATTGTAGCCGGATTCAGCGAGCGCTGGGAGTTGTCATGGTGATGCGCCTGGCCCAAAGTTAACTTCCGATCCAGCGGTGTTTGTTTACTATTAGTATTTAGGTTTTACCGGCGAATATGGCACCAACTACAAACGCAGTGAAAGTGAGACTGATGAGCAGACTGAAGTTGGGTCCGGGTTGTTGCGCTGTTGGGTGCAACCTGACCTTAGGAACAAACCCAATCTCCAAAATAAAAATGTTTCGGTTTCCTAAAGAAGAGGGGAGACGGCGAGCATGGATCACCGCTGTGCGAGGAGAGGCTTGGTAGCCAGGCAAGAGTTCAAGGATCTGTAGCACCCACTTCGTTTCAGGTAACAAACTCATGTTAAGTGATAGCTAGCTGCCAGTAAAAAAAAACTGCAATAGTTATAAATTACTTCACTAAATTGATTGTAGCTACCTAGCTAAACTGTAACGTTAGATCAATGCTACGGTGCCGGTGTTGTAACGGTAGTTGACAGCTTTAGCTACATTTTGACTAGTATTGTGACACCCGTTTCCAATTACTTGACAGTATTTTCTGTTGTGGTAACCTAAGAAAGATTACCCAAAACATAAGAGCAACATTGTTATTCCATCAATATACGCTATACAAATAAATAACCTAAAGTTACAGTAATTTAATTGCACCAGTATGCTGCCCTCTAGACCCAGTTTGTGTCTTATGTGGTCATCATGGTTTTATCATAAAAAGAGTGCACTTTTTACACAGGAATGAACATGTACACAGGGATGTACAGTACATGTAACCATATATGGATTATGCCAGGAATGTATGATGCTCAGCAATGTACAGTATTGTCAACACTAACTGTTTCTGTCACTTGTATTTTAGGTGCACCATCAGTGGACCTATGTCACCCAGATTATGTTCCATCAATATTTGCACACAAAGAAGACATCTATGGTTCCCAGAAGTTGGAGAGGTACCAGAGAAGCCAGGCTAGACAATCTCGAGTTGTGTCCATCGATTCACCTTCCATAGAGGTCAGCCATGTTGACCATAAAGAGGAATGCACTGCTGTGGTTGGTACAGATCTGTTGACCTATTGAGCTACACAATGAAAACACTGAATTGAAGAGAAAACTGGCTTTACTGGAGAAGAAACTGGAATCTCAAGAAAAACACATACAAGATTATATGTCTGGCAGCAAGTCCGATTTTATTTGAAATGATGACAAGCACACTCATTTTTACACCGGTCTACCATCTGCCTCTGTGTTTTTTACCCTTCTCACTTACCTGACAACAAAATGGAATGCATCATCAACCATACTTACCCTTCCTGGGCAGTTTCTTGTGGTCCTGATGAAGCTTCGTCTAGGCTTAACTCATCAAGATCTAGCTTTTCGCTTCAGAGTGAGTTGTGGAACTGTCTCATACATCTTCCATGAATGGCTCGAGGTAATGGCTAAAGAGTTCCAATGCCTTGTCCGGTGGCCATCCAGAAAAGATATCAGAAGGAATCTACCCACCCTTTTCAAGACTACAGCTTTCCAACATCCAGACTGTAGTGAAGTGTTCATTGAGAGGCCAACTAGTTTGCAAACACGAGCAATCACCTACTCCCACTACAAGTCACATAATACTGTGAAGTTCCTAATTGGCATTAGTCCAACAGGGGCTATTACATTTTTATCAAGAGTCTGGGGGGGTTGTGCGAGTGACAAGGTTATAACAAAGAATTCTGGGTTGATTGACCTTCTTGAACAAGGAGACCACGTAATGGCTGATCGAGGCTTCAATTTTCCTGAATACTTTGCCACCAAATGTGTCCGTCTCCACGTACCAGCATCTACAAAGGGAAGAAAACAACTGACAGGATTAGAGGTGACACACTCTAGAAAAATGTCACGAGTGAGAATCCAAGTGTTGAAGTGTTACAGAATTTTGCAGAACACCCTGCCAGTCAGCATGATCAAACGGAGAAACAATAACAGTCTTTGCACAATAGACAAAATATTGACTGTGCAGCGCTTTCAAATCTGGGGAAACCACTGGTACCTAAATAAAGCAGCACTGATTATTACGTTCGTTACTACATTCATCGCTACTATATGACCTCCCGGTAACGCTAAGTCAGTAATACAGTATAGATTCAGTAATGAACACCAACAACTAGCAATGAATAATTTATTGATTGATTGATTGATGAATTTCAGAAAAAAAGGCCATGGCCCTTCTGCCCTGTTGGACTGATTCTAGAGTTAGTTTAACAAACACAAACTTATTTAGCAAATGTCTTCCAGTCGCATATACAAATCATTCAGAGAAATACATGAATACAAATATATACATACACATATACACACACACACACACACACACGCACAACAAATCCTCATCTACAGATCATCTCGATAAAGAGCTTTTTTCCTCTTCTCCCAGGCTTTCTGAATGGAAGTAATTTTCTATATCATTCAAACACATGAGATCTATATATTATAAACATTTGCACATCCTGCACTAATTCATACAGCCCCTTTTTTTGTCAGTGTTAAACAGTTATCACATTGTTGTACTTAAAATACATCTGTCAGTTATATTGTACATATTTGTTTCTGTATTTACTGTTTATTTCATATCAATGTTAAATATGTTTATGTGTGGACCAACCACCAAGGCAAATAAATTATAAGTGTGACTTGGCAATAAATCATTTTCTGATTCTGACTGCACTAATGAGCTGCTTTTGAGACCATTTCCATGTAGTTGTTGCTCAACTGCAGTCTTCCCTCTACAAATTCATCCACAACTTTTGGCAGCATGTGTTTTAAGTAGAAGCTACGTAGCCTTTGCATATATGTGATGGCAAAGTTATTGTCATAAGGCACATCAAGCTCCAGGTGTTGTAGTGGGGTCCAAATAACAAGACTGGCTGTTTGTAGCCCGAGACAGTGCATCCCTAACTGTACCTGACTATAGTAGCCTTTGGGGCCTTTTGGGTTCATAATGTACTGCCCGTCTTCCACTCTGATGTCTTGGTTTTTTCAGCAGTGAATGCATCATTAATGGATGTGCATGCACTGAGGGTGATGGGGCATTTTATTTCTAGTAGCTTATTATCAATGATACCATCAGGGCTAGCTGCCAGCCATGGGTCTCCTGCACACACCACCAACCCTTTGTCAATCACTTTGCAGCCCCTCTCTTTAATATGCTCCTTTGCAAGTCCCTCACTTTCCTTCCCATACCTTGTGGCCTGAGTCCCCTGGAACCTTGGATACAGGTGTTCAGCAAGAAACTTATCTGGGTCAGCTGTCTCACGCTGAGGCACTTTGCTGGCTGTGCTTGCTGTTATGCGCAGCTTGCGCGCATCATGCCATAGTGTTTCTATACTTTGCTTTCTGGTGTTTCTCTCTACAACCCCAAATCAGAAAACGTTGGGACAGTATGGAAAACACAAATAAAAAGAGAAAGTAGTGATTTCTAAATGTACTTTGATTTGTATTTCATTGCAGACAATACAACAGCACATCATTTAATGTGTTAGTAATGATTTTTATTGTTTTTGTTTCAAAAAAACTAAATTCCTATTTTGGTTCTTGCAACACATTTAAAAAAAAGTTGGAACAGTAAAGCATTTACCACTTTGTAATGTTGCCATTCCTTTTCACAACACTTAAAGACGTTTAGGGACTGAAGACACCAAGTGATGAAGTGTTTCAGGTATAATTTTGTCCCATTCTTGCTGCAAACAAGTCTTAAGGTGGGCAACAGTACGGGGTCTTCGTTGTCGCATTTTGCGCTTCAAAATGCGCCACACATTCTCTATTGGAGACAGGTCGGGACTGCAGGCAGGCCAGTCAAGTACCCGTATCCTCTTCTTCTGCAGCCAGGACTTTGTAATGTGTGCAGAATGTGGTTTTGCATTATCTTGTTGAAATATGCATGGACGTCCCTGGAAAAGATGTCTTCTTCAAGGCAGCATATTGTGCTCCAAAATCTCTATGTACTTTTCAGCATTAATGGTGCCATCACAGAAGTGCAAGTTACCTTTGCCAAGGTCACTGACACAACCACATACCATGACAGACCCTGGCTTTTGGACTTGTTGCTGGTAACAGTCTGGATGATCCTTTTCTTCTTTGGTCCAGAGCACACGGCGTCCATTTCTCCCAAAAAATACCTGAAATACTGATTCATCTGACCACAGTACACATTTCCACTGTGTGATGGTCCATCCCAGATACCTCCAAGCCCAGAGAAGTCGACGGCGCTTCTGGACACTGTTAACATAGGGCTTCCTTTTGGCACAGTACAGTTTTAACTGGCATTTGTGGCTGTAACTACGTATTGTGGTACTTGACAAAGGTTTGCCAAAGTAGTCCTGAGCCCATGTGGTGATATCGCTTATAGATGAATGACGATTCTTGATGCAGTGCTGCCTATGGGACCGGAGATCACGTTTGTTCAGCTTAGGCTTGCGCCCTTGTCCTTTACGCACTGAAATTCCTCCTCATTCCTTGAATCTTTTAATTATGTTATGCACTGTTGAAGGTGAAATAAGCAAATGTCTTCCTATCTTTCTTTGAGGAACATTGTTTTTAAACATTTCAATAATTTTCTCACGTATTTGTTGTGAAATTGGCGATCCTCGGCCCATCTTTGCCCCTAAAGGACTAGACCTTTCTTGGATGCTGCTTTTGTACCAAATCATAATTACAATCACCTGTTGACATCACCTGTTTCAAATCACATCATTATTTAACCAATTTACCTGATTACTAGCCCTTAATTGCTCCTGTCCCAACCTTTTTTGGAATGTGTTGCAGGTCTGAATGACAGGAAAGGATGTATATTTACAAATGAAATTAAGTTGACCAGACAAAACATGAAATATTTTGTGTTCACATTGTCTGCAATGAAATACAAGTCAAAGTACATTTAGAAATCACTACTTTCTTTTTTTATTTGTGTTTTTCACACTGTCCCAACTTTTTCTGATTTGGGGTTGTAGTTCTACCACTTGATCAGGTCTCAGAGTAATGAATGTATCATAAAATGCTGTGCACTTTAGACAGTTTAGAGTGCTACCATGCTCACTGTGGGGCTGAGCTAAACTGCTGAACACGTTTGGTTCCTCTCCATGCGCATCCTGCTCTCCCTGACTGCTGGTGAAAATCTGACTGCCTGACTCCGAAGCTGTGTCTGTCTCACTGCTGTCACACATGGCAGAAAATAGAGCACAATCTGGCACAACTTCCTAAGAGATATGGAGAAAATACTTAATTTATCTTCCCTGCCATATTTATATAGTAGGCTACTGAATCTTTAACATTATGGTTAACTGGTGGATTTGTTGGAGACATGTTAACCATAACTTACCTTCAGGGCTTAATAAAGCTTCTTTGGTGACCCATCTGGATTTAGTGCAGGAAGGCAGAGGGGAGCTTGTAGCCGCATATTTTTGCAAGGTTTCAAGAAATTGCATTGCGCTACTGGTTATGCATCAGCCTGTAAGGATATTTGAAATACATTATGCCTCTATCTAATAAATTATTATTGAGGAAATAAGGCAATATTATTATCATTAGCTACATCTGTAGCGTTGGACTTTTATTATCATAGCTACATTCATTTTGCTAACAAGATATCACTTCACTTTACTACATTTCACACTGTGAGATTTGAAAATATAGAATAGTGTGTCATATCGTTAAAACGCTCACCTTCTTAGTCACCTGTGACCAAACACTTGGTTTTGAGGTGACAGATGGGCCACTCTGGAGTCCATCCTGGACACACTGCTCCACAGCAACCAAAATCGTGCCCACATGACTACACACTTCTCCATTGCTGCGTAGATCCAGATAGACATTCAATTATCAAACGGATAAGTGGCAGTAATGAAAAAGCTGATCCAAATAAACGACACAGGTATTTCCATTGTTGTAGGTTAGGATGTTTTTAACCTTTCCGGAATGAAAATAGCTGTAGGCATCCAAGCTACGATATGCCTTGAACGCCTCCCTTGTATATACACATTCGCTCTCAACTAGATATTCAAATATGTGTATCTGACCAACCTCCGGTAAATCAGACAGGTCCGTAGAGAAAAAATGTTTTCTCATCATTTTGTCGAACGGGTCTGGTAGTGTTACTTTATCGCATTTGAGTTTGGCCACGTAACGCTTCTTTTCTTCGACTGGCAGCCCTAAATAATACTGGCTAGACATAGTTTTCACTACAGTAACAACCTTACGCTATTCACTTGTTGTTAGCATAGACAGTATATAAAAGGTTGTTAGCAGAAGTCTGCCGGAAGTCAAGTTTGGGCCATAGTAACGCACATGCGCAGTACCGTTTGTTTATGTTGTTACCGTTGAAAGCGTGAATATTAGAATGTAATGAGCATTATACCATGGTCTGGGTGAATACTCGATTCTGATTGGCTGCTGAGTGTCCATTAAAAAGTGATGTAGGACACCTAGTAAAGGTGTCCCGGTGAAACGGACTGTTTACCGTTAAATCAATAACTAAATCAATGCGCTACATTAAATCAAAAAGAAAATGGGGATCTGTCATTTCCAACTCGTCCTCTGATCACCACAGGATGGCGCTAACACACACGCTGCAAGTAGTAAGTTATATTTCCCCTCTGGACTGATTTTGTTTCACAGAGAATAACGTCATCTCACATCCCGTTCACTGTTCAGGTCGCTACTCCAGGCTGCGCTGCTGCGGCCGACAGTAACGTTACACATCGCGGATCAAATTGTTCGTAAAAGTCGTTATATTGTTTCGGGGACAATGACATGGCTGGATAGCTTGCTTGTCTTGTTGTTTAACATACTGTCAAATAATTTTTACTGATTGCCAACTGTACACAATGCTATTGACTTTGGATCTTGCTAGCATAGCGTTAGCCTTCTGGCTCGTAGCTGAGCTGAAGGATTCTATCAGCTGAGCGGACTATAAACATCTCCGGTTGCTAAGGATGGCAATGTCGTATCTAAGGTTTTCCTATTTCCTGGAGGAGTGAACAACGTTTGCATTGCATTAGAACCTGATGGATGGGAATAATTGTTCCAGGTATTAGTCAAACCGCCAGGCGTAACCAGGGAAACAGAGTTATTGTTTGTAAAAACTTTAGATTTCGATTGTAAAACTAATTAAAATGTGAAATAAAGTTTTTAAAATATGTTATTTGGCAAGTGACCATGGTATAAGCAGGTTAATGCCCTTCGAGGTGTCCATTGTCAGGTATTAATGGACTTCGGCGGAGGCAACCGTCCTCCGCTGCGCGTCGGACGGTTCACGCCTCGCCGTCGTCCATTAATACCTGACAATGGACACCTCGTCGGGCATTAACCCTTACATATCATAGCTAGAAAATCTTTTCTATAGGCTAGTTGTAATTTTATGAAGCTTTTCTGCGACATAATCCATGAGTGGTTTAAAGCACACGATACTTGTTTTTCTATCATGTGGTAAAGTTCGATATTTTTATGCAAAACATAGAAGTTGAATATGTGTGCAATGATATATTTTTTTATTAAGTAGCCTACATATGATATTCACAAATGTCGTTTGTTAAGGTTACTCTCAATTGTGTTGCTTTCAAAAATGACTTCAATTTTTCGGTTTTTAAAAAAGGTGGAAAAAACAAGTGCATAACGCCGCCGCTTTGGGGAAAACCTGGGCTGACTTTAATAATCAAAACCTTAAAAAAAAACTTGGCACCTGGACGAAAATGAGTGACATCCAGCGGAACCTCCGGCGGCACCAATCCCGTAAATGAAGTCGTTGAAAAAGACTAGGGAAAGTTGAACATCAACATTACAATAGAACATTGTTATGGTGAATATCACTCCGACAGCAGAAATATTTGTATCACAAACTGATACAAATATTTCATTAAACCTATATTACATTTAGCCTACATTAATTAAAAAGACAGTAGGCCAAATAAAACACACTTTAAAGTGAGTTTACTGCGTCATTTATCAGCCTTACAAAGGCCATGACATACAGTTCCAGGACGTGAGCATATAGGTATACCTATGGGGGGGTATACGGGGTGAAGAGTGAAAAAACAGCGGACAGCGCCCGTGGTTCGAACTCCTGACCCGGAGGTCGTGGAATTAGGTATTCAACATTTGAGTAGAAGTAACCACTGAGCTAAACCACTGCCGTCAACACAGGCAACATGTAGCCCTAATAAAGCTGAGAATGAGGAAGTACAGTCAGAGACTGTTTTAGAGAATCTTGGTAGGCTACAAGAATCACCGCTACAAAGTTTAGGCTACAACAATACAAATAACACTCGCGAGTTGATATATTTGAAGATGTAGCCTATATAAGTTATAAAATGTTTCTCTATGTTATAGCTAGCCAACTGTCTTCTAATAATTCATTCCTGTTCCTGTTTATACCTGGATTTGTTATGTGGGCAGCTTGTTTCTCCCTTTTCTGTTTCCCTTCCTCCTTGTTTTGTCCCCTCTTTGTCTGTTGTATCTGTTTTTATGTTTGTCCCCTTTATGTATGTTAGTCTGTCGGTGTGTGTCCAGAGTGGATCAAGGGGCGTGCTCAGGATCAGCCTCACCTGTGCAGCTGCGGGTTGTTCCCATGATTCCTGCCTTCACAGCTGCATCTTATTTCGCTCATCAGACCTGCACTACTTATACCTGGGCATGACTCTCCACCGACGCCAGATCGTTATACTAACTTGAGCGGTAACTTGGCTCACCAGTAGAGTGCCGTATTTTGTCGTTTGCCTGGCTCGTAACACCTCCTAACCTGTTTTTTGTTCTACCTTTAGTTTTGATTTACCTCCCAGCCTGTCTACCTGCCTACCAGCCTGCCTGCCTACCAGCCTGTCTGCCTGCCCTGCCTACCAGCCTGTCTGCCTGCCTGCCTGCCTGCCTCAACCTCACCT
Source organism: Gymnocephalus cernua (assembly GCA_023631565.1). Lineage (NCBI taxonomy): Eukaryota > Metazoa > Chordata > Actinopteri > Perciformes > Percidae > Gymnocephalus > Gymnocephalus cernua. The sequence continues at coordinate 27,781,797 of CM042434.1, read as the reverse complement.
ACCTCCGGAGCAGACGAGCCACTCTGTTCCTGTTCTTTTGTTATATGTTTGGACTAAGACAATTGAGTCAAAATTAAAAGAATTTTTATTTTATTTTTTCCACTCCCTTGTCGTGTCTGTTTCCTCTGGTTGCTGGGTTGACCATTGCCTTAACAGAACGATCTGGCCATGGACCCGACAGAGAAACAGCACGAGGCAAACAAAGACAACTTCCAGCAAGCAATCCAGGCTCAAGGAATGTTGCTAGGACAGCATGACCAATTTATTCGGACTCTTTTGGACAATAATCAACTGCTGAACCAGGTGACTCAGCTAACTACACAAGTCTCGAAATTGTCTGTTACCTGTGCTCCGTCTCTCTCTGACCCCCAGTTAGGTGCACCCCAAGCTGCCTCCTCGGACATCCTGCAGGCTTCGCTCCATCGGGAACCCCCTGTCACGTCGCCTGAACCATTCTATGGAGAATTGGACAAGTGCCGGGGATTTTTGCTACAGTGTGACTTGATTTTTCGGCAGAGACCACTGTCTTTTTCTACTGATTCTTCTAAGGTACATTATGTTCTGGGGCTATTAAGAGGGAGAGCTCTGGTTTGGGCGGAGGCTGTGTGCTCTAATCAAACTTTGTCTGGATTGACTTTTTCTGATTTTTCTGCGGAATTGAAGACTGTTTTTGACCATCCTGACCATGTGGGTAATTCCTCGAAAAGACTTTTTAATTTGAGGCAGGGATCTAACAGAGTGGCTGAGTACTCAATTGAGTTCTGGACTTTGGCAGCCGACTCCAAGTGGAATAATGTGGCACTTCAAGGAGCGTTTCTTAACGGTTTGAATGACGCCATTAAAGATGAACTGGCTGCTCGGGACGAGCCACATGATTTACTTTCTCTCGTTTCCCTGTCCATTAAGCTTGACAACTGGTTGCGGGAGAGGCGTCGGGAGAAAGGCGGTCGGCCACATCTAGGAGGACGAGTTCCCCAGCCTTCGACCACTCACGTCTCGCCTCCCCAGAGCCGGCAGTTTCTAGTTCCTGATCCCATCCCAAGCTCTGAGGAGGAACCTATGCTAGTGGGTCGTGCTCGACTACCTCCAGCAGAGCGGCAACGGCGCCTCCAGGCGGGTGAGTGCCTGTACTGTGGTGACGTCACACACATTCTGGCTACATGCCCTAAGCGACCAAAAGACAAGGCTCGCTCGTAAAGGTGGGTCTACTTGCGAGCCCAGAACTAGATCCTGAACCCATCATTCCCCGATTACAAGTACCTGTAACTTTACGTTTTCTAAGTCATTCCCTACCACTCTCAGCTCTAATAGACTCTGGTGCAGAAGACAACTTTATTAGCCACCAGTTCATTACACAAGCTCGTATCCCCGTGGAGCCATTACCTACCCCCATTCGTGTCACAGCCCTTGATGGGCGCCTCCTCGCTGAGATAACTCATCAAACCACCCCCGTCTCCCTAGTGATTTCTGGCAACCATAGTGAAAACATTCAGTTAAGAGTTATGTCTGGCTCAGCTACCCCCCTAATCCTTGGTTTCCCCTGGTTGGCTCTTCACAACCCACAAATTGATTGGACACGACACACCATTCTCAGTTGGAGCACTCACTGCCATTCTGAGTGCCTCAGGTCAGCAGTTCCCCCCCACTAGCTGTAACCCTACTCTTCCCTCAGCTCCTCCCGATCTGACATCTGTTCCCAAAGAGTACCATGACTTAGCTGAGGTTTTCAGTAAAGACAAGGCTCTGTCTCTACCACCACATAGGCCTTATGACTGCCCTATTGAACTGCTTCCTGGTGCTCCCTTGCCCTCTAGTCGCTTATACAACCTGTCCAGACCGGAAAGAGAGACAATGGAGCAGTACATTGGTGATTCCCTGGCCTCGGGCATAATCCGTCCCTCATCGTCTCCTTTGGGTGCGGGTTTCTTTTTTGTGGAAAAGAAAGACAAGTCATTACGCCCCTGTATCGATTTCAGGGGTTTAAACAACATAACTGTTAAAAACAAATCCCCTTCCACTCATCAACTCAGCTTTTGAACCTCTGCATGGCGCCACAGTTTTCTCCAAGCTAGACCTCAGGAATGCTTATCACCTTGTCAGAATCCGTAAGGGAGATGAGTGGAAAACCGCTTTCAACACTCCACTAGGACATTTTGAGTATTTGGTCATGCCCTTTGGGCTTTACAACGCCCCTGCTGTATTCCAAGCCATGGTGAACGATGTCCTTAGGGATTTTTTGAACCGTTTTGTCTTTGTATACCTGGATGATATTCTTGTTTTTTCCAAGTCACCCGAGGAGCATGAGTCACACGTCCGTCAAGTCCTTCAACGGCTTTTGGAGAATAAGCTGTACGTCAAAGCAGAGAAGTGTGAGTTCCACAAACAGTCTACCTCATTCCTTGGATTCATCGTTGAGAGCGGGCAGGTGAAGGCGGACCCCGAGAAGATCCAGGCAGTGACCGAATGGCCCGCACCCACCACCCGTAAGCAACTTCAACGTTTTTTGGGCTTTGCAAACTTCTACCGAAGATTCATTAAGGGTTTTAGTAAAGTGGTGGCACCCCTAACTAGGCTCACATCTCCTAAAGTCCCTTTTCTGTGGTCCCCTGAGGCGGAGCAGGCGTTTGGGGTTTTGAAGGAACTGTTTTCCACTTCCCCCGTGTTGATACACCCCAACACCTCTCTGCAGTTCATTGTGGAGGTGGACGCATCTGACTCAGGCGTGGGAGCAGTACTCTCCCAGCGCTCCCCCACTGACCAAAAGCTTCACCCCTGTGCTTTTTTCTCCAAGAAATTGTCTCCCACAGAACGGAATTACGACGTTGGAAACCGGGAACTGCTGGCGGTCAAGCTAGCATTGGAAGAATGGCGGCACTGGCTGGACGGCGCTGAACTGCCTTTTGTGGTCTGGACTGACCACAAAAACTTGGCTTACATCCAAGCCACTAAGAGACTCAACTCACGCCAAGCCAGATGGGCCCTGTTTTTTAGTAGGTTTAACTTTATTCTAACCTACAGACCGGGGTCCAGAAATGTTAAACCTGATGCTTTGTCCCGCCAGTTTGCTGATCCTTCGGAGACCAGCGAGCCTGAGGCAGTTCTACCTTCCTCATGCGTCGTGGCGGCAGTGCAGTGGGAGATCGAGTCTCTGGTGAAGACGGCGCTGGCGACGGGACCGGGTGATGGACCTCCCAACCTGCTTTTTGTTCCCGAGACGGTCCGGTCTCGGGTACTGCAGTGGATCCACACCTCCCGTTTTGCTGGTCACCCTGGGATGAGACGCACGTTGACGCTGCTAAAGAGACATTTTTGGTGGCCTTCAATGGAAAATGACGTTCGGGCTTTTGTGGCAGCCTGTTCAACCTGTGCTCGGGGCAAAGCCTCCCATCAGTCTCCTTCGGGGCTGCTTCTACCCCTCCCAGTTCCCAGCCGTCCCTGGTCCCACATAGCCTTGGATTTTGTCACCGGCCTACCCAAGTCTGAAGGTAATGATACTATACTTACCATTGTGGACAGATTCTCTAAATCTGTTCACTATATAGCATTACCTAAATTACCGTCTGCCAGTGAGACAGCGGACCTCTTAGTCCAACATGTATTCCGTCCCCATGGAATACCTGTGGACATCGTTTCCGATAGAGGCCCACAGTTTACTTCCCGTGTTTGGAAGGTTTTCTGTTCTGCTTTGGGTGCTTCTGTTAGTCTGTCCTCAGGGTTTCATCCCCAGACCAACGGTCAAACTGAAAGAGCCAACCAAGATCTCGAAGCAACCCTTCGTTGTGTGGCTGCTCAACATCCGTCATCCTGGGCCAAACACCTGCCTTGGATAGAGTACGCCCACAACTCCCTTACTACCTCTGCCACCGGCCTTTCACCCTTCGAAGTAACCATGGGTTACCAACCTCCTCTGTTTCCTGCTCAGGAAAAGGAATTGGCTGTTCCTTCGGTTCAGGAGAACCTCCGCCGCTGTCAGAGGGTGTGGACAGACGCTCGGGAAGCGTTGCTTCGGACCACCGACAGGAACAAGACGACGGCAGATAGACGCCGGACTCCCGCACCTGTGTTTCGTCCAGGTCAAGAAGTTTGGCTGTCATCTAAGAACGTACCTCTTCGTACAGAGTCACGCAAGCTGGGTCCGTTTGTGGTGGAGTCCATCGTTAACCCCGCTGCGGTTCGTTTGAAGTTGCCTTCAGCCATGAGGATACACCCTACTTTCCACGTCTCCCAACTGAAACCTGTGTCCTCCAGCCCTTTGTGTCCGCCGGCAGATCCGCCTCCACCTGTTCGCCTCATTGACGACCATCCGGCTTACACCGTCAATAGGCTCCTGGACTCTCGGCGGCGGGGTAGGGGTCTCCAATACCTTGTCGATTGGGAAGGTTATGGACCGGAGGAGCGGTCTTGGGTCCCGAAGCGTTTTGTGTTGGATCCTCAGCTTATCACGGACTTCCATCGCGACAACCCTGACAGGCCTGGTGGGTCGCCAGGTGGCGACCATTGAGGGGGGGGTACTGTTATGTGGGCAGCTTGTTTCTCCCTTTTCTGTTTCCCTTCCTCCTTGTTTTGTCCCCTCTTTGTCTGTTGTATCTGTTTTTATGTTTGTCCCCTTTATGTATGTTAGTCTGTCGGTGTGTGTCCAGAGTGGATCAAGGGGCGTGCTCAGGATCAGCCTCACCTGTGCAGCTGCGGGTTGTTCCCATGATTCCTGCCTTCACAGCTGCATCTTATTTCGCTCATCAGACCTGCACTACTTATACCTGGGCATGACTCTCCACCGACGCCAGATCGTTATACTAACTTGAGCGGTAACTTGGCTCACCAGTAGAGTTCCGTATTTTGTCGTTTGCCTGGCTCGTAACACCTCCTAACCTGTTTTTTGTTCTACCTTTAGTTTTGATTTACCTCCCAGCCTGTCTACCTGCCTACCAGCCTGCCTGCCTACCAGCCTGTCTGCCTGCCCTGCCTACCAGCCTGCCTGCCTGCCTGCCTGCCTGCCTCAACCTCACCTACCTCCGGAGCAGACGAGCCACTCTGTTCCTGTTCTTTTGTTATATGTTTGGACTAAGACAATTGAGTCAAAATTAAAAGAATTTTTATTTTATTTTTTCCACTCCCTTGTCGTGTCTGTTTCCTCTGGTTGCTGGGTTGACCATTGCCTTAACAGGATTAATTTCAATATAATAGGCTACTTGCAATAAAAGTAGCAAATGTTTTATTTTAAGATGGTAATGTAGGCTGTGAATTACGTGCGCCATCTAGCGAATTTAACGATTTGGAGCATAGCCTACAACAGAGAGTAGGCTACAAGTGTAATTTCGGGGAGTCCTGAGCACATGAAGTAGACCTAGGCTAGGGCTCCTCTAAACCTATATTGTAGCCTATATTAGAATGTAATGTGCAATAACACCATTCTTTATGAAAAGGTGGCTACATTGGCAAAATATTTTGTGAATCAGGGCAATTTGGGGTGATTTCAGTCATTAGTAGTTAAAAAGGGCAAACACAATTAGGCCTATGTGATAATAAATGGCTTCAGCGGACCACTATCCATAAATAAAAGAGGTTTTCTGCATTGTCAGTCATATTTTCCAAAAACTGGCCAGAATTTCACAAATTCTGCCACGTTATGTACACACTTGTGAGCACAACTGTAATTTGATAATCAGTTCTAGCTCGGAGGACGTTTTCCCAATCGACCAGAGCTTAAAATGCCAACACAAAGAAAGCGGAAGGTTTTATGTTGAATATCACTCCATCAGCAGTTGGCATTTTATTTCCACAAACTGATACACTTTCATTAAACCTATATTACACTTAAAATTAAATAAAAAAAGAAAGTAGGCCAAATAAATCACACGTTAAAGTGAGTTTACTGCGTCATTTATCAGACTTTCAAAAGCCATGACATACAGTTCCAGGACGTGAGCATAAAGGTATACCTATGGGGGGGTATACGCAGGGTATACAGGGTGAAGAGTGAAAAAAAACAGCGGACAGCGCCCGTGGTTCGAACTCCTGACCCGGAAGCCGTGGAGCTAGGTATCTTTTGTTAGAATAGAAGTAACCAATGAGCTAAACCGCTGCCGTCAATAAAGGACACATGTAGCCCTAATAAAGCTGAGAATGAGGAAGTAGGCTACAGTCAGACTTCAAAGTACAGTCAGAGAGTGTTTTAGAGAATCTTGGTAGGCTACAATTAAACAGGAATCATAACCGCTACAAAGTTTGGGCTACAACAAACCCGCGACTTGATATATTTTAAGATGTAGCCTATAGCCTACGTTATAAAATGTTTCTCTATGTTATACTGTTTTCAAATAATCAATTCATGTTTCTGTGAGAGACATTGAGATATAAACTTAAATCTAAATCTGAAGTGAAAAGTGATGTTAGGGAGCAGGGAACAGGGAACAAAGGGAGACATATTTATTCTTCCTTTTACAAAGACCATGACATACAGTTCCAGGCCGTGAGTATAAAGGTATACCTATGGGGGGTATACGCATAGGGTATACGGGGTGAAGAGTGAAGAAAATAGCGGACAGCGCCCGTGGTTCGAACTCCTGACCCGGAAGCCGTGGAGCTAGGTATCATCCATTCGATAGAAGCAAAAGGAACGCACCACTGAGCTAAACCACTGTCGTACATACTGAAAACATGCAGACCTAATAAAGCTGAGAGAGAGTATAGGAGGCACCTTATGTCACTTAGGAATGTGAGTTTGATTGATGGGTGTAAGGTCAAAGGTCACGAGCTGTCAAAAATGGGCGGTAAAACGTGATGGATGGTCGCAGGTGTGTGGGGGGTTGTGCCCGTGACGAATTTGTTAGGAAGTGATGCAATCGGACCGTGTCATTGATGCCAGATGCTTGACACAGCTGTGTGTCTTTAGAATGTGACGTCTTGAGAAAGTCTGTCTGGTGTATGATGCAATGTCTGATGCAATGTATCGAGCAATGTATGATGCAATCAGTGACGGACAGCAGCACGTGTGTGTGTGTGTGTGTGTGTGTGTGTGTGTGTGTGTGTGTGTGTGTGTGTGTGTGTGTGTTGTAATCAATGAGGCCCACCACGTTGTGACCGTCTTGGCCTTGTGAGCGAATGGGATGCTCACTGGCAAAGGGTTTATTTAGAATTATATATTTTCTTACCACTTTCTCTTGGATAAGGCTGACTTCCCCCTTTCATGCCTATCTACGTAAAAAGGGAAAATAAAACACAAACACTCAATGGTCATCAGTAAGGGGATACTTTGAGCCGTTAAGTTGCAGACACCATAAAGCAGCACTGTGTATAAACAAAGAAGCAATCATAATCACATAAAAATGTAAAGTCAATGTGAGGCGTGTTTTAACGCTCAGCCGCAGATCAGCAGAATCAGGGCTAAATCAATTAGCAGAAGAAAGTTTCTTTTACTAGATCTGCTTTAAGATCTTTTACAATTACTTTCAATTATTAGCATGTATGGTAATGCAGGAAATGTTTACCCCAGCCTGTACTCACACCCATAATCGGTACATGTGTGCTGTGAGCTGACTGACTCTGGGTCACCTCAATGTCAGGCAACTTTATGTAGGTTGGAGAGGAAAGGGTGGGGGGTGATGTGACGTGAGAAACAGCTGTGAGGGGTTCCCCCAGTGTGTGTGTGTGTGTGTGTGTGTGTGTGTGTGTGTGTGTGTGTGTGTGTGTGTGCAGGGAGGGGTAGGTGAGATGCTGAGAGAGCAAAAAGAGCAGAGCGAAAGGGGAGAGGAAGGGATTTCCTATAATATTTAAGTCAAAGAATTACCGCCTCGCGGTTGTATGCTTCCACAAACTAGGCAAGTTGTAGCAAGTTTTGTGACAATCGCTTGAAACTCAATATCAGAAAAACAAATGAGCTTGTGGTGGAATAGCGGAGGCCCCCTGGCCTGGTTGCCATGTGTTCACATACTTGGCCAATAAAACAGATTCTGATAGAACACAAAGTTGTAGCCATGACAGCAGACAATGCTTTAAATATGGATGTTGCAATGGGACAGACATGCTTCACACACCTCTTCAACCAGGTAGCACAGAAGATCTATGCAATCACCACAGTTTCAGGACTAGTGTCACCAATTCAGTGTTCGACCAAATGTTGATGACCAAAAACCATTGAATAATGGCCAGAAAAGTATTTTTTTTGCCGAACATTATCATGTCACAGTGAAGTTGACCTTTTGGATTTAAAATGTCCTCGATTCATTTTTATCCTATTAGACATTTGTGTGTGGCTTGAGTTATTCTGGAGTTATGGCCATGTGGATGTTGCAATGGGCCAGACATGAGGTCACAGTGAACGTTACCACCAAAATTTAATCAGTTCATCCTATTCATCAATTCAGCTAGAGTCCCTCTGGCTCAAGAGTAGAGTATTAAGTATACACTTATTTGTGATCTAGGGCTACACTAGTGAGTTTGGTCTCCTCTCCTTAATATGAACAAAAAAGTTCTGTCGCTTCAGCTTGGTCGACTATTAACCACCATTGACCACTTTTTAACCCAAAGCTTTCTAGGAAAAGTTTTGAATGTTTTTGAATGTTTTTTTTTAGAGGTTATTGGTGCCTGCAACTTCAGTCCGGGTCAGCTGTGTTTGGATGTGCCAAATAAAATGAGTCCAAGAGGAGGAAAGCAACTACCGTGTTTCCTGGCTTTGGTTTAGATTGAGGAACTCTGGTCAAAATATGAGCGAAGCAGAAAAAAGCTGACTTATAAGCTTAAAAAGCATAAACGCTTATGCAACTGTCTACAGTGAACAAAACATTGCTCTCATCCAGGATTTGCTGCTGAAAAAAAACACAAGTTGTTTGTTTGTTTGTTTAAACTTACTGTAAAAAAGTGCAAAAACTGAAAAACATATTTTGTAGTAATAGTTGTACACCAAGGTATTGAGAAAATACATACAATGAAATTGTAGAAGAGAGCTACAGAATAAAATGAAATGCTCCATTTCTGAAGTAGAATAAATAAACAGGTAGGCCTCCCATTCGACGGCCATCTGGTCATGAAATTAATATATCAACACGCGAGAACATTTCCGTACCAATCACCATTCCATCGACAACATCGTCAACAGCTATCATACTATCCATGTTTTAACAACCCCATCCCTATTTAATTGTTAAGTCTATCTACACATGCGTGCTGAGTTTAAAGAAGAACAAACGAGTGCCTGTATCTATTGCTCTTAACTGGAGGTAATCTAAATTGAGACCCAAGATCTGAAACTCTAAATGAAGGGGGTGGGAGCTATCACAAATTACTGATTTGGCCTTCCTAACTACCTGTCTATTATACAGGTCAGTGAGGCTACACTGCCGGACACCTATACTGCTGACCTTAACTATGTTTGAAAGAGCAGTTTTGGACTTGACAGTGAGATTTCCATACCAGCAGATTACTGAGAATGCTAATACAGACTCAATGTATGATTTATAAAAAAAAGGTCAAAAAGGTTAAACCCAATTTCCTCTAAATTACTTTACAAAACTAATGTGCATATGTTTGTTATAACATAAACACTAAACAACACAAAAGTTACATAAAACTAACTTGGAGCTGCAACAAAATACTGTGAAATACTTCACAGGCATAATAGTGCTCTTACTGCATTAGGGCTTTGTTCAGAATAGCTGCCCATTTCTCTTGGAAACTTTAGCTTCATTTTACACATAATATGGAAATATGAAATATGGGCCTGTAGTTGTACAGGCCATTATGAAATGTTATGATGGATGTGGAATGAAAAGCAAAAGAGATCATTTCTCAATTGCATATTTCTGAAATGCATAACATGAATGTTAAATATATTGGAGAGGCTTATCCAATTTTAGATGCAATAGTTTTCACTGTAATCCTAATATACAGCTCAATGAAAATAAGACCAAAGTCCTTATAGTTGCTCCAGATACTATTGCTTCCAAGATTAGTCGGCTGCAGGACTCCCTGTCCTCTGCTGTTCAGTCCAAACAGAGAAATCTTGGTGTAATATTTGCTAATAACATGCTCTTGGATCAACATATCAAATCTTTGACACGCACATGTTTCTTTCAATTAAGAAACATTGCCAAACTTAGAGGAGCAGTTTCACTTACTGAGCTTGAGATGATCATTCATGCTTTTATTTCATCTCGGCTTGATTACTCTATTTTCACCCGTCTCAGCAAGTCGTCCAAGGACCGTCTGCAACTAGTCCAGAACTCTGCTGCAAGGCTGCTGACCAGGAATAAAATGTAATGATTTTATACTCATTACATTGGCTTCCGATCAATTTCAGGATCAAATTCAAAGTTTTGGTTCCAACTTATAAAGCATTACATGGTCAAGCACCTGCTTTATATCTCTGACCTGCTCCATCCGTACACTACAAACAGGCCCCTCAGGTCTTCTAACCAGGGATTACTGGTTGTCCCACGCACCCGCTTAAAAACTAGAGGTTCCTTTGAAGCGGTGACTCCAAACCTGTGGAACGCCCTTCCTGTTGTCTTACGTTCTGCAGTTTCACTTGAAGCTTTTAAAAAGCAGCTGAAGACTTTGGTTACTAATGATGGAGCCAATTGATTTGATATATGTACTGGGATGATCAAGATGACGGCAGGTAGACGCAGAGTGGCAGGTACTGCTGTCTTACCTCTCCTAAACCATACTGGGAGACCGCCAGGTTATCATAAAATGCGACATGAAACTTGGGCGCCTCGGAGATTTAAAGACTTTGTTAAAATCAATACGTCTTTATACCAAATGTGGGGGAGCTGGTGTTCTACTTCAAAACGTGCACTTATGGACTCACCTGGAAAATTCGCTGTCGGCCTGCCGGTTGATTCGTGGAGCCAGTATATCATATACTCAAGTATTCTGGATGATGGTCGAGCGAGGCGTGTGCAAACTGAAATGCATGGACACTAATAATAATAATAATGTAATGTGTATAGACGAGATAGAAGGAAAGGGAAAGGGGGTGGAGTTCTGATATATGTGAAAGACAGTATTCAAAGTAAGCAAATAGTCTCCCCGGAAAATAATTTGGAATGTGTGGGGGTAAAACTAACACTATCCCCCCAAATGAGTTTTGCTGTTTTTGCAGTCTACCGCCCACCTACTGCCACAAAGGAATTTTATGATTGTTTAAATGTTATACTTAAACAATATGGAAAAATGGAAGTTCTTCTTATGGGAGTGTTTAACTTGAACCGGCAAGATAAAACTCGTAGGAAAAAGCTTAAAGATATTGCCAAAACTTTTTCAGATGACGCAGATGATCCATAAGCCCACAAGAGTTACAAAGTCTACCCAAACACTTTTAGACTTAATTTTTACAAATAAACCCCGACAGAATTAAAAAGATTTATAACCTCATCACTGGGTTATCAGATCATAATCTTACTCCGGTCTCCAGAAAATTGTCGAAGCGACGCTTTAAAAATCAGAATTCGGTGAAGGGGAATTCCATGCCCTTTATCGCTCCAAAGGACATGGCCTTCATTGAAAATGAAATAAAGCAAATAAACTGGCATGACACCATTGGCAGTATGCCCTGTGAGCCAGCTTTGTGCTGATTTAATATCGACCATCAAGGGCATTATAATAAAATACACCAGGAAAAGGAACAAGAAAACAAATAGAAAATATAATTTACCCTGGTTTAACACAAATCTCTGGGAATTAATGAAAAAAAGGGATGCTTCTCTGTAAAAAGTTTTTAAAGTCAAAACTAAATACTGATCATTTGATTTTTAAAAGTATAAGAAATAAAGTTACACAACAACTTAGAAAGGCTAGGGCAAATTTTTTTTTGAATGTTATTAGTGAGGCAAAAGGAAACTCAAAAAAACTATGGAAGAGCATTGATAAATTACTTGGGATGAAAAAATCAGCAAATAAACATTTAAAACTCATGGTGGGTGGCTGTATCCAGGATGATGACCTGATTATTGGGGAATGTTTTAATGATTATTTCATAAACTCGGCACGAGAATTGACTTTAAGTAAACCAATAATTCGACGCACACAAGCTTTAACCTGTAATGATTCTGATTTTACGTTTTCCTTAGTCAATGCAGGGAAAGTTGAACATGTAATTTCATTTCTATCAAATAGTAAAGCCAAAGATATATATGGTTGTGATACAGCTTTCCTTAACACAAGACATCTATTATGATGCCTCTAACGATAATAATAAACAAGTCTTTTAATGAAAATATTTTTCCCAGTGTTCTTAAGCCTGCCATAGTCACCCCTGTGTATAAATCCGGGGATACTCAAGTTGTCTCTAACTATCGACCAATTAGTATTCTCCCAGCTGCATCAAAGGTTATTGAAAAGATTGTGGTAGAACAACTAAGAGCTCATCTGGACTCAAAGTCCATTTTCCATCCAATGCAATTTGGTTTCAGGAAAAAACATTCTACTAAAACTGCATGCTGTTACTTCATTGAGGAGATTAAATATCCATTGATATTCTTAGATTTACGCAAGGCCTTTGATACGGTCGACCATGACATACTGCTACATAAACTGGCCAAATATGATATTGCCTTAAATGTCCAAAATTGGATAAAATCCTATTTGATAAATCGAAAACAATGTGTTCAAATAAATGGTAAATTGTCTACGTCTCTTGTCTCTACTGTGGGTGTACCACAGGGGTCGATTTTAGGGCCTCTGTTGTTCTGCTTATATATCAATGACTTGCCTTTGGTCTGCAAGGGTATAAATATTGTTATGTATGTTGATGACACAGTAGTATATACCCATGGTAGAAATGCAACAGAAGTAGCCAAAAAATTAACAAGTGTTATGAGCAAGGTCAGTGACTGGTTACAGGATTCATGTCTTACATTAAATACTGAAAAAACTGTAACTATGTATTTTACAAACCGGTTTATACTGAAATCTTACCCAGACGTTTTAGTAAATGGCCAACATATCAAGCATGTAGAAAAGTTTAAATATTTGGGAGTAACTTTGGATTCAACACTTAGTTTTAAAGGTCATGTTGCATAACTGTGTAATACATACAGATACATTATACATTAGAAATTCTCTCACCACTGAAGCATCTTGTATTTATTTAAATGCAATGATCATTCCTACGTACTGCATTACATCCTGGTCTCAGGCATGTAAAACAGGTATAAAACCATTAGAATCTGTGTTTAAAAGCTGTCTCAAGATCCATGATAAGAAAACACGTTCTTATCATCACTGTCAAATACTCGCTAAATATGATATACTTAGTATTAGTAATTTAATAAAACACTCAAATGTGTCTTTGCTTCATAAAATCATATATGGTGCTACTGCTCCCCCTCTGAAAAGGTTTGTAACACTATGCTCTGAAAAAACTGTGCGAACAACTAGAAGTGTTACAAGGGGGGAGTGTAGCTTTCCACAACGTAAAACCCAATTTGGGAGTTCCTCTTTCTCATGTGTGGCCACGAGGCAGTGGAATACCCTTCCCACTGAATATATTTTATGTACAGATTCTCATACTTTCTCATCCATGACAAAGAGTTGGTTACTAAGCGAACAAGTTTGCACACATCTCTGAGGTGATATATCAGTGTGGGTGTGTGTGTTTGTGTGTATGTAAGTGAGTGTCTAAAATTATACTGTATGTTATTGTGCTCAATATGCTGCTAAACTGTGTTTGCTGTTTAGCGAGGAGGATAGAAAGTAAATGGCCTCCCTGTTTCAGTTGTATTTTATTCCGTTGTATTTTATTTGTTTGTAAATCTGCATGTTTTAAATAACAAGGCTCATTATTTTATCCATTATTTAAAAAAAAAAATGTATTTCTTTTTAAAACAATAGTAAAATATCTGTCATACCTGCCCAGGGACTACAGGTGAAAATTAGCAATTGCTGCTACAACCTGGCCCAAAACATATTCTCTTGTTTCAACAAGTTTAATGTGTGCATTGTCCCTGTTTCAAAATAAAATAATTTCCAATTCCAATCCGCGGTTAAAAACGCCATTTTCATGTAAATCTGAAATCTGAAATCTGTACTGGAAAATCGCGAACGGATGATGGACGTGGTGCCTCAAAACATTGTCTGGATTTATACCAGCCGATGTACGATGAAATAAAGAGAATGAATCTTTCGAAGATACTGAAATGTTTCCGCCAGAAAAGTCTCATCTAGTCATACTGGATGATGTCATATTTCAAGCATCGGACCACCCGGAGGTGGTGAAAATCTTTACGCAATACAGACACCAGCGAAACATGAGCGTCGTGCTGCTGACGCCGAATGTGTTTCACAAAGGTAAATACAGTCGCACGATCAGTGGTCACTGTCCCTTATACGACCCACTTCCGCTCAAATTGGACGCTTTGTTTGTTTGTTTGTTATAACTTCTACACATTAAATCTTCACAATATATGGCCATGCGATACACCACTTGAAAGCTTAGCCTCTCAAGATTAATTTAAGCCCACACACAAAGCATAAGGTGATTTATAGAAGTTATAAAACTGTTATAAAGTTAAAGAAAATAAATTAATTAAGCATTACACTGCGCATCTGGTGTGTGTGCATTCATACTTTTTTGAGTGTCCCTTTATCCACAGAGGTGATATAATCCCAAAAACTGTGTTTTCATAAATCCACAAGAGTCCAAGGAAATGAAATAGGCTATCTAAGCCGTTTTATCCAAAACGAGTTTTACGAGTTTTACAAAACGAGTTACAAAAACAGCTACGCGAGATTCAACAGCTTCGCTCTTCCAGCGGCTCTCCCTCCTCCCTCCCGGTCGTCTAACGGCCAATGACCGCGTCCATGTTATTCTCTGAAGCCTTAGGAATCAGACGAGACCTCTCATAAGTCAATCCGTCACTCAGAGCCGGAGATAGAAAGCTTTAACGGCGAATAGGAGCTGTGAAGTGATTAATTATAATTTTCTTCAGCCAATTTGGAATTGCCAATGGAATTTTCTTCCATTGACACCATGAAAGCCATTGAAATTTTAACCCTGTGATGGCTGGCTCTGTGTTTCAGCACAGACAGTGACTGTTACAATGCAAAGCCATACCTGACCAATTTATAATGACTTATTTCTATATATTTATGTATATAGTTATTTACAGTATGTGTATGATTGATGTGGGTGTGTTTTTGTATTTGAGAAGTTTTGAAGTTTGCACTTTTTTGGCTTTTTTCATATCATATCATAATCATATAAAATCAATTTTTGAGTCTTTTGGCTTCTGGATTTTTTCTGTAGTAAGGTGACACATGTGGCTAATGTCCTGGATTGGCTGCTACCTCTCAGATGTGTTCACAGCAGTGTATTTTAATCATATTACAGATGTATGACTTGGACGGAAATAAAAAACTCTATTCTAGCCTCTGTAGCTCTGTGTCAGTGAGGCCTAGAATCACCCTGACACTTGGAACAAAAACTTGAGAGTGTTTCCTTTCCAATGATATCAGGCACATCCCAGAGTGTCAAAGTATATGGGAGCTGTACCACTTTTAATTTGGGTATGTCGTTGCATGAAATTTCAGCCGTCGGATAAGTAGGCAAAGAGGTTAAATAGCAATTAGCCGGTACTATTTAAAAAAACGGCTACAAACCACAATCTGGGTATGTTTTGAACTCTGACTACAATAAGATTAAAGGTGCCCTGCCACACAGAACCGTTTTTACTTGTATTATTTTTTTTTAAATCTGTGAGGTCCATATATGTTTTTGTGTTATATGGTGAATATGAAAATGAACTGCTAACTCTGTCAGCTCTAGCACAGTGTTTATCTCTCATGTGCATGCAGACAATGTAAATTGTAAATTCATGTAAATTAAAGGAATTTTAATTTTCTCTGTGTCTACTAAACATAATAGTTTCATGATTTAATTAAAATCTGAAGAATTATAACTTCAAGTGTCAATAAAAAATATAAGCCAGAGCCTTTTGTCATTGTTCCCTTCCGAAAAATTATTTTGGAGTGTTTAATTTTGGAGTGCAGTATTTGCTCTGCCATTATTTTTGAATACTATAGATCATTGGCAGTGAGTGTTTTGGTGGCATGGCCACAGAGCCAAGAAGTGACATCACAGCCCTCCCTTAAGGCAATCTCCTTTATCTGGCAAAGGGGAAAATATATGTGCAGCCACACACAATCCCAATCATGTGATACCATCAGAGTCCTCTACATGAATATAAATACATTCAAATGCATGCATTACAAAATGCATAAAAATGGAAACAAATGTGCAGTACGGCGGTGTTAAAAAAGAAATGGCATGCCATTGAAAGACAAAGAGTTCTTCAGGCTCTGCATTAAACAGAAACTGTCATCACATACTATTTAATATCCACATTTTAGTGGTTATGATAACATAGCAATAAAGTGAATACACAGAGATTTCAAAATCTACTAAAATTACTAAAAATCAGAAATATATTATGTTAGCTTTAAATCTAATGGTTAGAGGACATTTTAAACTGTAAAATGATGCTTAGAATTAAGGTTAGAAATAATTATATAATAATAATACAGGTTATGGTAATAGAATTTAAGCTGAGATACTGATACAATTCTTCCAAAACACAAGTTGATCTAACAATAAAATACGATGAAAAGAAAGTGAGGAAGAAAATCTTAAACTCTGCTTGCAAATTCAGCCTAAGTGAAAGAGCTGATTGACAACCTTCATATGTGTCTGAGTCAATAAGAAACACATTGTCTGTACAATGATGACCTGCAAGGTATAACACCAGCAACCACCACACAAAGCAAAAGCAGGTATAGTCCTAACCCTAATCTGATATGTGTGTGTGGATATCTTTTTGGGAAAAACATGTTCAATCAGTTGTAAATGCACACAGAACGTATTGCAGTTAGAAAGTGGCATGTGGTTGAAAGCTCTGTTTCTCTTGAAATGTACGCGTGCTGGTTTATGCAAAGTATAAGCGTCTTGTTCGGATA
The DNA here is from genome assembly GCA_023631565.1 of Gymnocephalus cernua. NCBI lineage: Eukaryota > Metazoa > Chordata > Actinopteri > Perciformes > Percidae > Gymnocephalus > Gymnocephalus cernua. The sequence goes on along the minus strand of CM042434.1, from coordinate 27,764,847 downwards.
CAAAATCTTTAACTTTCTCAACACTGACTTTTTCCCCAGTTACATCCTGAACACCCTGATGGAGTCGTTTTACTCCACCAAAGCTAGCTGGATGTAGAGGGTCGTAATACAGACGTTCCATCACCCGTTTCTCCATCCTTCCTCTGAGTAGTGTAACGTACTTTAACACAACACACATGCAAGAATGAGTCTTTATTCATTTTTTTTTATTCTTTATTTTCAAAGTAAACTTCATCAAACTGTTTCTTTACACAAGTCTAGTACAAACTTTTTTATCTTCATAGAAGTCAAATAAAATACATGGTTACATTTTTTTTTTCTTCACACAAAAACTTTTTTTTTTATCTTCACACATAAAAACTTTTTTTTTTTTTCTTTACACAAGCCTAGTAAAAACTTTTTTATCTTCATAGAAGTCTAGTAAAAACATTTTTTCTAAAGTAAAATACATGGTTACATTTTTTTCTTTACACAAGTCTAGTAAAATACATGGTTACATTTTTATCTTCACACATAAAAACTTTTTTTTATCTTCACACATAAAAACATTTTTTTTTTTTCTTTACACAAGTCTAGTAAAAACTTTTTTTTTTTTATCTTCACACATAAAAACTTTTTTTTTTTTTTTTTTTTTCTTTACACAAGTTCAGAGATGCGCCCCGTAACACTCGGTGACCAGACGCAGTTGGAAAATTTTCACTGCATCTTGGCCTATCAAATTCTCGTACATGTCTGTTATTGTGTCATAGATTTTCTTAACTACTTTCAGTTCGTGTAATAATGTCTCTGCTACTACCCGGACTCTGAAATCCTCGGTCTTGATGTTTCGGGCGAGTAACAGCCGTTGAATAGCTGGAATAAAACGAGGTGTGATGAGTCTTTTCATCAGCCGGTGAAAGTTGTCGACGAAGAAATCATCCTCCAGTGGTTCCAGACACGCGTGTTCACGTTGGCTGGGATGATCCACTTTACAACCATAGCACTCAGATCGTCTGTCCTTGTGAATAGTCAAGTTGAGAAGATGGAAAACTGCAGATTTAACGGTGTCAATGAGTAGAGAAGAAACCCAGCCGTCAACCTCATCCTCAGCTTCTGGTTCAGATTCTGGTTCCAGGCCGTCCCCCATTTCTGTATCCGATGAATCGCTTCCCGTCGATGAATCATCGGCCTCTTCCGCCTGAATTGGTGGGGTCACACAGGCTGGCACATCCTCATCAGAGCTCTGCCCGTCAGGGGTGCCAGGGTACCGTGCCTCAGGAGAGGCGGGTGAGGCTGGTGAGGTTGGAGGGCATAGCAGACTTTGGCTTTCCTCCTCCTCAACTGAGAAGAGGACCCTCGGAGCAAGACCTCTCTTTGGCGGCGATTTGAGCATCTTGTATGGTGTGAGACACCTTGTGTTGAACATCTTGAAGGTTTTGAAGAAGGCTGATTCGGTCTTTATAATATAGTCAGGGGGAGGCGTGGTCTGGGAAGAGGTGTGGTTCGGACTTTTGGACTTCTCTAAGTTCAAAAGTTTAGAGTTTTTTTCACCGCCAACGTATTCCTCCACCCGCGACAGTTCTGGAAGAGCCCCGTTATAGTATCTCCCACTTCCATCAACCTGTCCACCCATTCCAACGCAGGCACGACTAGCACAGTGCGTAATAAGCCGCAGTCAGGATTGAATCTCTGCAAAGCAAAAAGATCGCACGTTCTCTCTGCATTCAGAGACCTTGATAACAGAACAGCTTGGAAATACCAACGGCCGGTGGTTGTGGTTCCAGAAGGCCATGTTGCGCCAAAGACTGTTTTCAGCTGAGCCAAGTCATAATCACTGGGATAATCATCGGTGCTTGAACCCACCTCCTCCTCAGGATTCTCGTCAGCATCTTCAACATTGTCGAGGTTACAGAGGTACACTTCATTCATCTTCTCCTTGCATTCTTCCATAACCGTTTGCGTCTCTTTATCCACCGGTGCCACATTCTCCTTATCCACCGGTGACACCTCCTCCTTATCAGGGTTACGAGCAAATAGTAGCATCGTTTTCATGACCCCCCAGTCGTCGAAACTTAACCTCACCATGGCTGTTGAGGGGGTCAATTTTTCCCCTTCCTTCAAATGATAAAAGCAAAGTTCACCTTCTTCATACTTGAACACGTACCCCCAGGATCCAGTCAGCCCATACGCCTGTAGAGACCATTCCTCATGCAGAGCTGCAGACGGCGGTATTTGAGTACGACACAAAAACAACCTACGCTTCTCTGGAGCGCCAGGCACTTCAGGATCATCGCGGTAAATCGTTACCGGGGTCTCATAGAGCAACAAAGTACCCCGTTTCACAGCCCCTTCGTGGTAAGGAGTAGGTAAAACACTGTCAGCCATCTTAGAAGCACTTAGAAGCAGACCTTTAGCAGTAGCTAATATAGCTCAATGCAGAACTGCCGGAAAGAACAACCTTTATACAGACACACATTCTAAAGACACACAGCTGTGTCAAGCATCTGGCATCAATGACACGGTCCGATTGCATCATTTCCTACCAAATTCGTCACGGACACAAACCCCCACACACCTGTGACCATCCATCACATTTTTCCCAACACACACACACACACACACACACACACACACACACACACACACACACACACACACACACACACACACACACACACACACGTGCAGCTGTCCGTCACTGATTGCATCATACATTGCTCGATACATTGCATCAGACATTGCATCATACACCAGACAGACATTCTCAAGACGTCACATTCTAAAGACACACAGCTGTGTCAAGCATCTGGCATCAATGACACGGTCCGATTGCATCACTTCCTAACAAATTCGTCACGGGGCACAACCCCCCACACACCTGCGACCATCCATCACGTTTTACCGCCCATTTTTGACAGCTCGTGACCTTTGACCTTACACCCATCAATCAAACTCACATTCCTAAGTGACATAAGGTGCCTCCTATACTCTCTGCTGAGAATGAGGAAGTAGCCTACAGTCAGAGACTGTTTCAGAGAATCTTGGTAGGCTACAGTGAAACAGGAATCATAACCGCTACAAAGTTTAGGCTACAACAATACAAATAAAACTCGCGAGTTGATATTTTAAGATGTAGCCTATGTTTCTAAAATGTTTCTCTTTGGCCTAGGCTACTGTCTTCTAATAATTCATTCGTGTTTGCAGGCCTGCTTATAACTGGATTAGGCTACTTTCAATATAATAGGCTATACATGTAATAAAAGTAGCACGTTTTATTTTAAGATATAGTCAGGTATGCTGCCTTCGTTGTGGGTGATCCAATTGAATTAAGTGCGCCATCTAGCGAATTTAACGATTTGGAGCATACAACAGAGTAGGCCTACAAGTATAATTTCGTGGACTCCTGAGCACAGTGTAGGTCTCATCTAAATCTATATTGTAGCCTATATTAGAATGTAATATGCAACAACACCCTTCTTTATGAAAAGGTGGATACGTTGGCAAAATAATTTGTTAAAATGAGAGACATAAACATAAACCTAAATCTAAGTCTGAAGGGAAAAGTGATGTTAGGGAGCAGAAAACAAAGGGAGGCATCTTTATTCTTTACAAACCTGAGCAGTTTAAGCAAGAGAGGAGTGAACAGGTTGGCAAAAATGAACGAAGAGAATTATCAATGTAATGAGCTATTGAGAGTGAGGTTTAAATTACATTTTGTCGTAGCTATTAATTAAATCTCTATAGAACACCTTTCTATAGTTGTAACTGTAAGAAGCTTTTATGGGACAGAATCCATGCGTGGTTTGTTAAAGCACACAATACCTGTTTTTGAGTGTATTATGTGGTAAAGTTTGGTATTTGTTATGTTTGGTACTTTAATGCAAAACAAAGACGTTGAATATTTGTGCAATTATATTTTTAGCGTATATATAATAAGCGTATAATACAGTCCTTAAACTGACAGAAACCTTTGGTTTTGTTCATACCAGTAGTTATACTTTGTGGAACCGTTGTGTTAACCTCAGTTTCCAGCCGGAGCATAACACTGGGAACACGAAATGGCGACCTCCTTGCTGCGGTTAGGGCGACTGGGTTCCCTCAAGGTAATAGTAATTGAATTGCCTTCCAAATGTTAAACATATATGCTGTTTGTATACCACACCGTAATAGAGATCAGTGACAGTTTACTGACAGTTTAGTGACAGTGGAGGTGAAATACTTCACTCTATGCGTCTGTCTCTTTCGTACTGACCCCCGAGACGTGTTCTATGGATTCCACCACCGAAAAAGGGGCATAGCTAGATGGGAGTTCTTTAACCTTAGGTAGCTACATATGTCGTAACGTTACCTCTGGGCTACTACATTTAACCATAACTATTTTACAACATTTTCAACATAACACATTATCAATATAATGCGCAAACCAAAGCCTTCCGGTTGGAAAAGGCCAGCCTCAGAGCTTCATACGTCCATGGTGAAATCTGCGAAAATGGAGTTAACGCTAGCTGCTTTTCTGTGTAGGCTACTAAACGTTAGCTGCTTTTCTGTGTACCAAAGTGATGTAGCTAACTAGCTAACTAACGTAACACTCCATGACGAAAACAAATGTCTAAACACCGAACACTACAATTAGCATATACGCGTTTTCTTTTCATTTAATTTAGTTTTGTTTATATCATTGAATTTGTAACTTTAAGTTTTGCTATTTCATAGCAGTGTGCGATACTTCTATCTGGTGATATAGCTAGCTAATACATCGCGATTTAGTAAATGTCCTAGAAAATATAATAACTTAATAAGTACATTCATACTCCTTTTGGAACTTTTAGGAATAACTTGTTGTCATCCAATAAAGGAAGAGATATTAACATGATAGCACCCTGGATATAAAGAAGTAAAAATGTAATGTTGACAAATGTCCATATACAGTAGGCTATCATTCAAACGTCGGTGCCACAAAAGCATTCAATATTACCTTAAATTTAACTGGAATTGTACAACAAAATACAAAAGAAGAGCCCCAGTAAATTGCAGTAAAATACGGTGACTGTTGGTGAAACCACACAGCTAACATCTGGATCCAGCACATTGCATGACTCCTACACCTATTAAATAAAAACCTCAGTATGATAATGTAGAATGATCTTAGGGCAATATTATATGAGCTGACTTCAACTAGGGCTGGGCGATAGGGAGAAATTCAGATATCATGAATCATGATATTCTTGACCAAATACCTCAATATAGATATTGCGGCGATATTCTAGGGTTGACATTTGGTGCTTTCACAAAATATCTTCACACTTAGATTTTAGATAAATAATCATCAGTAATGTGGACATAATGTCTAAGTGGGGAAAAGGCAAATAACAGAACAGCTAGAACAGTCTGATAAGTTCAGAAAATGACATCACTTTACTGTAATGCAGCCTTTAAAACCAGGAAAAGACAACACTTATGTCATATTACGATATCCAAAATCTAAGACGATATCTTGTCTCATATCACGATATCGATATAATATCGATATATTGCCCAGCCTTACGTTAGTGAAAGGGGGCAAAATCCACAGTCCTTGTTCTGTTTTTGCTGCATTTTCCATGTTGAATGCGGTTGCCTATGTACAGTATGTTTGGCACTCATACCGAAAGTGGTCTGTGCTCTTCTGCAGTGTCTCCAGTTGGAGAGCTGGGGCGTCCTGAGGAGTCGCCCGGCTGCTTCGTTCTGCACCCAGGCTAAAGAGCCTGCAAAGCCAGCGAAAAAGACAAAGGCTGCAGGCAAGAGTAAGGCCATTTGATTCTTTTCACTATAAAGTTTGAAATTTAGGGTATAACTTTTTGCTGTATGGTTGCTATTGTGTATATGTATATGTTTTACCCATTTATTTCTACTACGTACTATAGGTGTATGTATGGTTTATGATTTAGTTATGCTGATTTTCAAATGTGCCTTAATATAAGTTCTAAAATGTGCTTTCTCTGCCAGTCATCCATTCCATCCAGAATAATTCAATGTTAAAATTAAGTTTGTAATTGCTTGTGTTACTGATTGTGTTTATTGTGAATATAAATAGTGTACAGTATAAACAGTAGTCAAGGGTTTCCCCCAGAGAAGTGGTTTAGCCCGGTGGCAAGTGTCTTTTCTTTCTGACAAGGGCCCGGCTGGGGCCAGTCCCAGACTGATGGCAGCGCTAATGTAGAGCCCAATAGTTTCTGTAATAATGGACGAAATCGCGACATTGAGAATTTAAAACGCTATTTGACAGATTCCACAGGGCCCTACATAAAGTCAGTGCTAAAAGCTAACTGGAGATTTTAAAATATAGCCTACAGTATAATATCTAAGTTTCGAACCGAGGCGCCCCACTGTAAGTGTGGTTAAAAAATAATAATTCCCACTTGCTTAGGCCTGGTGGGGGGTAACTTAGGCCCAGTGGGCCACCAGGCTTACAATACACCGGGGAAACCCTGTAGTTTATATATTTTGATATATGAATATTGTGTCGCTGTAAACAAATTTTTCTAATTGGAAAATTACAGCAAATCATCTTTTTTCTTCCTTTTTTCCAATAACAATTACCCACGAGAAAGAGAAGCAGGGAAGCTGGTTTCATCCTCACACTACACACAATCTTTCCAGGTGTACTATAGGATATTCATTCATTTAACCATTGCCTTTGTGAAGGCTGATTTCCAGTTTTGTAGAATACACTTTTCCCAGCTGTGTCCGCAAGTAATATAAGGTATCCGTTTGGACTACTGCAATGGAGTCCTGTCTGGGGTCCCCAGCAAAACCCTAGACAGGCTCCAGTATGTCCAAAACTCTGCCGCCAGGGTCCTCACCAAGACCTGGCAGCACAATGTTCTATTAGTTATTAAACTGTATTAGTCTAGGTTCAGTTGAGATGAATACAGTCTAAGACATTTCAAGGATAATACATCAATTAACATCATCGTAATTTCATGGGTTTTAGGGAACTCTGATTCCCTTTGGATTTCGTGCCACTATACTGTAAGTGTTTGGTATTATTTAACTACTCATGTCCCATTTACCATTTTCCTCAGCAGCAGAGGCTCCAGATGACAGAGCAACCTTGCTAGCCTACAAGACAGCAGTTGCCTTCCCAGTTAAACTTTCCGATTCTGGAGCTTTCCCAACACAGTCTCTAGGTGTAACCGAACCAGTGGCCAGCCCCACTGCCGCTGCAGAAACGATTGTAGCTGTAGCGTCTGTCACTGCCGCTGCAGAAACGATTGTAGCTGCAGCGTCTGTCACTGCTGCCAGTGAACCAGCTGTCGCTGACCCAGATGTTGCTCAGGTTATGCCTGACACCGCTCCGCCTGTAGTTGATGCAGCCCCCCTAGCTGCCGAGCCCCTGGTTGATGCAAGCGGTAAAACCTCCACACCAGACGACACTCCAGTCGCAGCCGCCGCCACAGAGGACGCAGTCCCAGCCACCGCAGCCTCCTCAGAGCCTGGTGATCCAGCAGCTGACGGATCATCCTCCTCATCGTCCAGCGATTCGGACTCTGACTCTGACTCTGAGGACGAGGACGAGAAGTCACAAGGGAAGACTGAAACCAAGACCTCGCCACCAGATTTGTCAGAATCCACTGTGAAAGAAGTCCAAGAGGTTGCATCAGAAGTGAAACGAGACACCAGTGAAGCTAAGAAGGAAGTTCCACTGGAACCTGAAGTTACTCCCACTCGTGCTGCTGAGGCTGTAGAGGAGGCCTCTCCAGCAGCAGCAGTTCAAGCCACCGTCGAGGCTCCCAGTGTTAGCTCTGAGGAGTTAGTAGACCCCGCTCCTGAGATCGTCACTGCCACCAAAGACACCGTGACCAGCCCAGAAGTTCCAGCTGAAGCTGCGGTGGAACCTGCTCCAGAAGTAATAGAAGATGTTGCATCTCCTGCCATCCCTGATGCGCAAGTAGAAACTCCAGCTGAAGTTGTGATCGAGGCTGCAACTCAAGAAAAAGCCCCAGCTGATGCTGCCGTAGAAACCACAGAGCCTGCCTCTGCCCAAGCCCTTGTAGAAGCTGCCGAAGCCCCCTCAGAAACTACTGAAGCTGCTCCTGTAGAAGCTGCCGCAGAGCCTGTAGAAGCGGCCCCCACTGACGTGGCTGCTGAGGCCGCAGCTGAAGTTTCGGCCCCTGTGGAGAGCACCGAGGAGCTGGTGGACCCTGCTCCAGTCATAGCTGAAGCTGCCCCCACTGACGTGGCTGCTGAGCCTGCAGCTGCTGAAGCCGCCCCTGCAGAAGCTGCTGCAGAGCCCGTAGCAGCGGAAGCTGCCCCCACTGACGTGGCTGCTGAGGCTGCAGCTGAAGTTTCGGCCCCTGTGGAAAGCACCGAGGAGCTGGTGGACCCTGCTCCAGTCGTAGCTGAAGCTGCGGGAGAGGAGCTGCAGGCGGAGTCCCCAGTTGAACCATCTGAGGGTACACACTTCACCACAACATTCCTCAAATCTCTACCTCTCCTTTCCTATTTGTGGATCTTTAAGCCCCCTACAGATGACCATACTTTTCTCTCTATCTTTTTCACAACACAGTCTGTGTACTGTTAGAGTTAACCAGGTGTCAACTCCCTCACATACAGTAGTTGCTGTTGCTTTCACAGCTATTAATATCATCCCTGGATTATTTTACATATCCTTATGTTTAGCTTCTGTTCCATCACTATGACATCTAACATCCCATTGCCTTGATTTGGAGTTTGTTTTGCATGAGGTAGATGTAGTGTACATGTACTTTAACCAGGGCTTTGTGATGCATTTCATTTCCCTAAGCATTTTCTGCATTTTTCTATTTCTTGAACATTTCCTTTGCTTGCATTCTGCTAATTGAAGTTTGTCTTTGACCCTGCCTTACAACTATGTTGCTGCTGCTGTCAATGTATAATCAAGGAGGTGTTGCTCGTTGCATACTGTGACACTAATTCTGCTCATGTTTCTGCCTTCTTCCCCACTTTTAGTGACTCAGGAATCTACCACCTGTCTTTATTTTACCCCCCCCCCCCCACACACACACACACACACACTTTGCTTCTACGCAGTTACTAAATCCATCTTTATGCCAAGAATATTTCTCTCATATTTTACTCTTTGATATTTTGCATACTTTGACTCATTGTTGCTGTTCATAATGTCTCTGTTTGTATGAAATATGAGTTGCAGGTTTTAATGTTACGGTTACAGGTGATAAATAATGCCATTGTTTGGATTCATTGTGCAGGGTAATGTTATTGCTAACAGTAATGTTAAGAGTGCACATGGTCGTACTGCGTTACAGTGAAGATGTGTTTAAAGGCCTCCTGTCCCTGACAGCAGCTGGACGAGTAGAAGCTGGGAGTGGTTGGAGTCAGAGGAAGTATTTCAGGAAGCAGGATTACACTGTTACTGAGATATTTTGAAAAAATCCTTAGATCATAGTCTTGAGTCTATGAGTATTATATGTCCAACTGATTAGCAGCTACCAGCCAGTGCTTACCAATGATTAAGATCCTAATTACAAATACATTCCAGCCCTTTATTACACTTTTTTTGCCCCAACACTTCTCTGACCAACTGGGTAATCATGCTTCCTGGTCAACACCCTCCTCACACTGGTCAATAATTTTACCACTTTTACCACACCAAGATAATTCATCTTCTTTTTTTAAAACTTTGTGCATCTGTTCTTTACCTGGAAGCCTGTGGGATAAGCTTGGTTTTGATTAATGAAAACATGAAAATGTGTCTTAAATTTATTTCTCTGTGATTGTGACTGTTTTTTCACTGCCTCACATGTTTATAACCTTATTGTCACAGCGTGCTCAGGGGGTTCCCAGACAGATTTAGATGTAAAAGTAAATTAAAGAACATTATGCATTAAAGCCTGGTTTCCAACATGCACTTTGATTTTGACTTAGTGCCCTTTTTAAAATCCATTTCATGCGTGCCTCTGCCAGTATCTTTATTTTTTCTAGTAGGAGCTGTCTGTTTGTCTGCAAGCATGTTAACCTTCACATACATTCCCCTCACAAACATGATCCTTGAGGCTTTTCACACCAGTGTGTCTCCACACTGTTGGGGGTAATGAGGCCTACTGCCATAGGAAATGCCCCACAATAAACCACCTTTGTCAGCATGTGTGAATATGTAAATGGAATGTTGCTTCAAAATCTTTTAAGATATTTACAAAGTAAGCCACGTTTCTATTCTTATTTTATTAGAAATGCCTGGACCAAGTTGTAATTAGAGCTTTTGTTGCCTGAAAATCAGTAACAGTGACAAGGACAAAGGATTAGACCCAGAATTGCATTTGGCTAACCTTGTGCTATGTTTTGGTGTAATGCACGAACTGCTGGAAGATTTTTTTATGCAGCTTACTTGTTTCTTTCCCTCCTTGTGCAGAGGCTCCAGCAGCGGTACCTCCAGAGCCCGATGAGCCTTTTGACAACAGCACTTATAAAAACTACCAGCACCACAACTACAACCCCTTCACATTTGCAGACCTGGATGTAGAGATGGCCAAGTTCCGTCTCCCGCAGCCCTCCTCCATCAGACACTAGAAGAGTTGGCCTGGCTGCAAACCTGGCTGTTATATTGCTGAAAAATAATGGTGATGGTGTTGTACCTTTTTATGATGATTATCCCTTCACTTGTCAGATCAGCATGACATTCTGCTGTAAAATATTATATTATTAAAGTACACAAATGAGAAATGAAGTCTGTTTTGCCTGGTATTATTGTTTTTTGTCTTATATAAAGGAATAATCATAAGGGAAAGGCACAGATCAAAAGCTTCTTTTATGCTGCTTTTCTGCCTTAAGGGGGTCATTTGAATAGAGCTGAGTGTGCAAGTGGTTTATCGGTGTTTCTATTTTAATTATACCATTTTCCCCGCTCCCCTTAGCCTGCCTGCTTGCACATAATGTCCTAATTATCATAGCTATATGCGTTCTTTAAGGGGTAAACAATCTGCATACATTGTTCTGTTTGTGTATTCATGTGTATTTAATAAGCTAATATACATAAAGGAGTGTTTAGGTGGAGATGTACATCGAAAATGTGTTGTGTAAACGGGGGCTGTGAATAGCTTTTCCAAGCAAAAACCCAGGAGGGCGAGGGACAGAGAGCAGGACGTCATGTCTCCGCCCACCTCGTAAATATTCATGAGCCGAGCGCCCCTGCGTGCCCTTACGCGATGACGCAACGCGACAACTGCGGGTCCCGATTGCTGCAGCCGCTTGTCAGTGTGACGAAGATTGGCACTCAGGTAAGCTGTCACTCAAAATCCCTCTTTTTCCGTTCCCTATCAATCAAACAATCTGGGCCGCACGCAAAAATGCCCCGGGGCGAGGAGCGCGGACCTAGTCAGGGCAGCGGAGGGTGTTTCTTGAAGGGAAGCAGAAGCGGCAGAGCTCCGGGAATAAAAAAAATCTGTATACACGGGAGGGGGGGGGGGGGTAAAAAAATATGTCGGCGTTTTTGGGGCAGAGGAGGATTGTGGAAAAGCAAAAGGCGAAAGCTAGAAACGAGGCCCGACAGTTGTAACGTTAGCGCTGAGGGGAGGGGAAGGAGAGGGCAGCTGTCCCCGCTTGATTGATTGACTGATGTGGGAAGGATTTGAGGATCAACCGGGGCTTGCTTGGTGTGCAGCCACTACTTCTTAATATCATTGCAGACTAATTACTATATAGAGCTGGCAAGAAATGCATATTCATTTAAAATGTTAATTAAAAAATGCTAACGCTATTGGAGCTGTTTTGTTACATTGGCAAAGGACTCGCTTCGTATTAATCCGCAGCGGGGTCTTTTTTTGTACCTGGCTAGCTAGCTAACTAGGTTAGCTTGTTTTTTTGGCAGTGACCCCCCCTTGCTAAATATGGCGCTACACAGTTGGCCTCATCGTACCAGCATGAGAAACATGTTTAAGTTAACAGTTAGCTAACGTTACCTTACTAAAGTTAGCAGTAGCTCGGCCAGACGGTTGCTCTTTTGGGTTAACCTTAGATTGGGTTCCCGAGCTAACTCCAATGTAGCTTTAACGTTATATGCTAGCTAATAAATATTGTGAAAAAAACAATGCTTACTCCCACCGAGCTGCTTTGTCTGAGAAGAACACTAACGTTATGGTAGTTCAAAGGTAGTTGGCTTATATTTGTCCAAAGGATTTCGTAAACTTTTGTCTCCCTTTGCCGCCACGAACGGTGGGCAGCTAACACAGGGCTAAAAGCTAACGCTAAGTTTATCGTGGTGGGTGTGTTAGCAGTTGCAGGGTAACATAATAGGGTCATAAGCTTACTATTAGGCTATAACAACGCACCTCAGGGTCGGTATATCCATCTCCTCTTTGTTCTTTAAGATTGGTATGAACAGAAGTGTTTATGGACGTTGACGAGATATAACGTTAACGTTGTTGAAATAAATTATACAACGCAGTCCCTTCATATAACGTTAACGTTACTCAGTGTGTGTTTCCTGCGGATGGCCCCACTTTTTCTTCTTGTTTTACCCAGACGTGTGTGCATACATCAGCGCAGAACATTAAACATTTGAGTTGTACATGATATTTTAGTTTCCCTTACTTTCGATTTTTTCCCTACATGTCCTTCAAAGGCTGCATTGTATTGTCATGTTTGTCTTATTTTAGGGGAAATAATTGATTATAAGTCAGTTTGTAATGTAAGCATTCATGTTCAATATAATTATTTGTAGTATAAAAATAAGCTTGTATATTCTTGTCACACCGGCCTGTTTACAAAGCTAACTATAATCTTTCATTCTGACAACATGACGGTTTGGCTACATTATTAAAAGTTTTCCTGCCTACACACTACAGCCGTCTCTTACAGGTAGTCTAACTGAAACGTTGTGTATTGTGTAGGTTGGCCACCTGTCCCTGCTCTCTATAATGCCCCAGTGTTTGCAGCAACTGCAGTGAACGTGATGGCAGCCCAGTCGGTTTCCATAGACAAGTACCCAAAGGGAGAGCAGCAGGTGGGTGAGATGGTGAAATTCGGTTTGGACTTGGAGGCCTGCGTAACTTGCTCCAACTGGCTGAACTGCACCTTTTTTTTTTTTTTTTTTTGCTTTTTCCCCTCAAAGATAATTAACCACAACAGTAAAAAAAAAGAAAAGTGTTTATATAGATACCTAAACCTTTCAGGCTACAACCTTCAGTATTCTGCCAATGGATCCTCCAGTTATTTTTAGTGGTGATAAGTCGGCCTGTATTGACAAACAAAGGGAAACACTTTATGCATGTAACACTAGAACACAAGCAATGTTAATGCTATTACATCAGTTTTAGTAATCTGTTGGCGGCATGCTTAATACATCACTGTATTAGAGACACTGATGCAGTATAGAGCTCCTTTTCTGTCTAGTATTTCTATGCCTGAGTTTATGTAAATTGCTTACAAAACATCATTATTCAAGTGCCAAATTTGGGGGTGTCGAGAGCTGAGAACGATCTATGACTAATGAGAAATTTTCCACCCCAAGCAAGTGATTATTTTTAGCTACTTTTGTGCTCAATCTCATTCATTGTTAGTCTCAGTCACATGGTTAGGGATGGGATTTATGCTCCTGGAAGGGATCCTGTGTAGGCAGGCATGGTGTGAAAGTAAAGAAGAGAACTTGGCTCCTAATCAATGAATGTGCCTCGAGTGGAATGTTGCAGAGGCTACAGTCACATTTTAATCTGTTCTTGCATTTATATTAGGTTACGTGTGTGAACACACAGGTTCTGGATTATATCCCTAGTTGCAGTTGTTTCACCTGATATGTTTTGTTTAGGTCTGCATTGCTATTTGAACACAACACTGACTGGATGTAGTCTAGAAATGGTGTGCTCACAGAGCAATGTCAGAGACTTGAGGGCATGAACGAATGCAGACACTGTAATTGCATCTGTCCACAGGAGATGCATAAGTCAATTTTAGGTCAAAAATACTCAAGTGCATCAAAATAAACTCTAATCAAAGAGTGCAGGGGATTGGCAGTGGCTGATACTAACAAGTCATGACACGATCAATACCTCTTTCTTTCTTTCATGGTGTTGGTCACAGTAAAGAAGTCTTCATTCCTAAAAAAAATAGATAATAAAAACAATAAAAAAAAAAAATGCATAGCTTTTGAAAGTGTTTTTTTTTAGACCATGTCCTCATGACTTTGTAAAGGGTTCATATTGAAGCAAGGCTCTGTGTTAGGCTTTGCCCTCCAGCTCCTCTTGGTCTTCACATGATGTCTTTGTCTCATTCTCCTCCTTTCTCTTCACCTCTTCTGTCAGTTTCTGTCCCATTTTCAGCTTCTGTCACTCTATTGCTTTCTTCTGGTCACGTCTTTGTTTTCTCTTTTCCTGCAGATGCAAGGTGTGAATGTCATAAAGGTAGGCGACGATTCTGAGCAGAAGTTTTTAGAGGGGACGTTGGCAGAGGCGCCCAGCCCGGCACCCACAGAGCCACAGACACCCATGGACGCGGACAAAGCATCCATATATCGGTAGAGCTAATTCTGCGTGTGTTTGATAATGTGGAAAAACCAGAACACCCCTCTATTCCTAAATCTGTGTTCATCTCTTTCCCTTTCTTAAAGTAGTACTAAACTATCACTAGAAAGATCACATGGTTTTTAATGACAAGTCCTCCCCTTTGTTCATGTGACTGACATATTGCTCTCTGGCATTTAAAATGTGAAAGTTAAAAACAAAAAATCTGATGCGTTTTTGTTTATGTTCACACTGCCCACTTACAGTCTAATCAAACACGTCACATGGTCTCACAAAAACTATTATTAAGTATTAGTAATCTAACAATCAGTTAATACAGCAGTTTACCGTCACTTCATTTTGACATGCTAGGGAATCTGTCAGCACTTGTTTTCACATACACTTAATGCCTTCTGTTTTTGTTTGTTTTTTGTATTTTGGAAGCCATGTTCTCTTACTGGGAAGAATGTATAATGTGTTCTTTGAAATGGAATTTAGCAACTGTTCCTGTTCCTTTTTGTGTGCGTCTGCACGCCTTCCACAGGCATCCCCTGTTCCCCCTCCTGGCCCTGCTGTTTGAGAAGTGTGAACAGTCCACGCTGAGCTCTGATTGCATCACCTCGGCGAGCTTCGACGTGGACATTGAAAACTTTGTCCGCTGTCAGGAGAAGGAGGGCAAACCCTTCTTCAGCGAGGACCCTGAACTCGACAACTTGGTGAGACACCTCTGCATGTCAGGGGTAGAAATAATTAGATTTCTGGTTGCTGATTTTCATTTTGGTGAAGGAGGATTTTTTTGTTTCACCGTTACACACTACTCTGGCCCATAATTCGCCCAAAGTATTTCAACTATTTCAACGGAGAACTCCATACTTGGAGTGCATTTGGATGTAGTTGGCAGCATAAACGGTTCAAAAAAAGAAACGGAATAAAACAGCTTATTAAAACTTGTTGAAAGCAGGAGAAGTCACAATACTATAACATTATGAAAAGAGCATGTTTTGGCCTGACACAGACAACATTAATTTAGCTGGGGAGTTATAAAATAATCAGATTTGACTGGTGGTAATTTCCCACTGTAGTTTCAGGACCTGTTGGACCCTCAGCTCCCATTTATATCAAGTGAAGGTTTATAGTTTAGACTAATAACATAAAGCACACGACTGAAAAACAGTTTTAGGACGTTAGGTATTTGACACAACAAAAACAGAGGGACATGAGGTATTTCACAAAGAAATACAAAATGCAACCCCCAACTCACTCAGTCACTATTCAAAGACTTTTAACCTCAGCAGCACAGTGAGATGCAGTCCCGTCCACTGCTATTGCCTCTTACCTAATAATTCAGTTCAGCACTTCAGTGATGCTTACTGCCACATCACGTCAGTAATGTAATGTTAAATCACACCCCCTAGTGTAATATTGCCTAAATGTGAGTATTACAATAAAATGTTTTTAAATTCAGGTAACGTTACTTGGTAAATTCTTTTCTCAGGCTTAAAATCCACACGTTTTTGCATTATGTGGCTGTGAAGTTGGCACTACATTTTATCCTACGTGGTATTCAAATGTCTTAAATGTACCCTGGTGAACCCTGCAGAAACCCTGTAACAATGCGCTTTACCAGGAGGTATGACAACAAGACAAGTAAAATACGGGGATAAAATGGAAAACACATGCAGGGCAACAGTACATCACAGAGGAATGGAAATTATAAAATTAAGTAAGACAGAAGTAGGCAAGAACTAAAGTAAGACTGATTCTCTAGGTTAAGTATCCTCAACATCAGACCTTTTTAGAAGACACACAAATGGACAAACATTCAGCTTGAGAAGACTGCTTCTCTGTAGACTGCAACAAACCTTTTTTTTTTTTTTATTTCCTTCTGACATCTAGATGGTGAAAGCCATCCAGGTGCTGCGGATCCACCTGCTGGAGCTGGAGAAGGTGAGTGACCTGTGTAAGGACTTCTGCAGCCGCTACATCGCCTGCCTCAAGACGAAGATGAACAGCGAGACTCTGCTGAGTGGAGACCCAGGGAGCCCGTACTCCCCCGTACAAGGACAGGTCCAGGGCTTTTCACCTACCAAGACTCCGGTATGGACTGTAGGTGGACAGTACACATCACCACTAAACACATTTGGATCCAAGAATCAACTATCACAAATAGTTGGATTTGGTAGTGTATTCAATGACAATGTTGATTGAATTCTTTGCATGTATGTATTTCAGCCTATTGTATTGCTCTAACCTGCTACACAGTATTGGCAAGTTCACAATCAATGTGTGTTAAAATTAGAGCCATCAACATGGAAAACATATGACTTTGGTCCACTCTGTGTTGCATGCTCTTCTGTTATGCAGACCCCCAGCTCTATCTCAGGGACCATCAGTCCCCAGGGTCAAATTGTGGTGCCAGCATCAGCCCTGCAGCAAGGGAACGTTACGGTAACAGCCGTCAACCCCAGCCAGATGGTTGCAGGTATGTCACCATGGCATACAACCCCTCCCTCAGGTACTGTACCGGCTGACTGCAGCTGAGATGTTGTCATGTACCAGTGGGGCACTTTGATCAGAGCTTCTCTCTCTCTCTCTCTCTCTCTCTCTCTCTCTCTCTCTCTCTCTCTCTGTGTGTGTGTGTGTGTGTGTGTGTGTGTGTGTGTGTGTGTGTTTTCCAGGTGGCACGGTGTACCAGCCTGTTACAGTCGTCACTCCTCAGGGCCAGGTGGTAACACAGGCTCTTTCTCCCGGGACAATACGCGTCCAAAACAATCAGGTTGTACATCTGTCTTTGACTCTGATTCTGGTGTTTATTCTAAATCAGTGGTTCCTAAAATTCAAAGTTGTTGGCAGTTTATTTATAGTTTTGAAATTGTGTAGAAACGGGTTAAAATTTGAGCAGAACAATGTGTTACTGGTGACATAAACAAACCGAAAGGTGGCTAAATGAACGCCTGTCTGCTCAGCTCCAGCTGCAGTTTCACCAGGACTTAAACCTCTTTAATCACGACGACAACTCAACCAAGAACAAACGTGGTGTCCTACCCAAACACGCCACCAATGTCATGCGCTCGTGGCTCTTCCAACACATCGGGGTAAGTCTGTGTGAATTACATGTCATTTAGCTGACGCTTTTATCCAATGCGACTTCCAATTAAGTGCTTTCACCCTTGAAGGTGCAAACTCCAGACAACAAGTAGTAAGGGCAAGTACCTCAGCTTTAAATAAGTAAAACTACAAAGAGCCATATGAAAGTGCAGCTTTAAGAATACATTTAGTATTTTTTAATCCAAGGTGTAGTCAGAAGAGATGTGTTTTTAGCCTTCGACAGAAGATGCGTAGGCTTTCGGCCATCCTGATGTCAATAGAGAGCTCATTCCACCATTTAGGAGCCAGGACGGCAAACGGTTTAGTGATTAGGAGTCCCTCACTGTGATGGGGCAGCAAGCAGGTTGGCTGATGCAGAGTGGAGTGGGCAGGTTGGGGTGTAGGGTTTGACCATGTCCTGGATGTAAGCTGGGGCTGATCCATTCGTGGCCCTGTAAGCAAGTACTAGTGTCTTGAAGTGGATGCGGGCAGTATTTGGTAACGAGTGAAGAGAGCAGAGGAGCGGTGTAGTGTGAATCAAATCTTTGCCCGTGTAACTCTTCAATTCTTAACAAAACACTAATGCATTTCTTCCCCCGTTCTCTTCTGTAGCACCCGTATCCAACAGAGGATGAAAAGAAACAGATTGCCACTCAGACAAACCTGACACTTCTGCAGGTCAACAACTGGTGAGTTTGGCCCACAAAGGCACAATCCAGTGCCATTAAAATGCACCATCCCAACGTAATGTCCGGCCAGGGACGTTCGTCATGTCATTCCCTTTTCAACCCACTGTGGAAAACTTAACAGGTCAGTCAGCTGATAGTCTGCCCACACTCCTGAAGAGACGGAAGTTTACCTGCTGTCCTTTAAAGGCAGTGATGTTCCATTCAATTTTATTTATAGTATCAAATCATAACAGGAGTTATCTCAGGACACTTTACAGATAGAGTAGGTCTAGACCACATTCTATAATTTACAAAGACCCAACAATTCCAGTCAATGCAAGTCATTCATATTATTTGCCCAATCTTTCTGTAAGTTGAAAGTTAAAATTGAGCTGTTTTGGATAACAGATTGGTGTCAGACATCCCGTCCAATCCTAATGGTAGATAATGATTTCATCACAGCCTGTCAAGGACTAGAGGTGTACACCTGTAAGAAACTACAAAAGCACACATTTCATCCAGTACCGTCACAGATTGGAGTTGTCTTGTGTCTCCAGGTTTATAAATGCACGGAGGCGGATCTTGCAGCCCATGTTGGACGCCAGCTCCTCTGAGACACCAAAATCCAAGAAGAAGACGCCTCAGAACCGGCCACTGCAGCGCTTCTGGCCTGACTCCATCGCCACAGGGGGAGGCACCCAGCAGCAAGTTACCATGCCAGACGGTACGCAGCAGTGTTTTCTATGTACAGTTTGTATACAAGTTCAATAGAAACTAAAATTAAATAATAATTAAATAGTCTTCATCCTGTGTGTCTACTTCACCAAAACACAATACATGTATTTCACTGAGCATGTTTGTGTATTTGAGGCGGATAAAGAGAGGTAGTAATTTAGAGATGCCAACAAGTTGTCTGCTTTGAACTACAGCTGTAAAACATAGCATACGTTGTGTTAGACATTGTCAAATTGAAAGTCAAAGTTTATGATCCAACACACCCGAAGTACTATCCAACATAGTCCTGGTGAAATGTGTGTAAAAATACAGATGAATATTCTTCGTCATTTGTATAAGTCTCACATTCTACACTCAGGTCTACACAAAGGTTAACAAGTACTAACAACAACTATGCTAATTATTGAACATGTCAGTCACACAGGGAAAACCCAGGAGGAGTGTTAGAGCAGGAAATAAGATGATGCAGTGAAAGCAACAGAAGGGAAGCACTGCACTGTTTTGACCATTTTGTTAGTTGAAGACAAGATCCTCACTATAAAGTACTGGGGAACTGGAATTCAATACCTACAAACATTAGAGACTCAAGAAGCTTTGTGGTGTTTAAAACCAGTCTCAGTGCACTAGTTATAGGCTTTTAATCAGTAATTTGTTCTTCTCGTTCTCAGGTACAATGGTGACGATGAACATGGAGGGTCTGCAGAGCCTGACGTCAGACGGCGCCACACTGGCGGTACAGCAGGTGATGATGGGAGGCCACAGTGAAGACGAGTCGGGGGACAGCGGAGATGAGGACGATGACGCAGACATGGCCGGGCTGGGCCTGGACAACAGCGACTCATTGCAGTAGAGGACACACTCCATCACACTCTGATCTACACATACACTGCCTTGCAAAAGTATGCATCCCCCGTTTTTCCTATTTTGTTACAACCTGTAACTTAAACATTTTGATTTGGATTACATGTAATGGACCTACAGAAAATAGTAAAAATTTGTAAAATGAAAATAAGAAAAAAGACTCGCCAAAAGGTCTGTTGGAGACAAATGTGGTTTCTTATCTCTTTTCTTTAAAGGCCCCCTCCAGACATGTTTCAAAGTTTTTAAGAACCATGGTTTTCACATAAAAAGTCAAAGGGGTTAGAATCATCTCTTTCAGAATGTAGGTGCATTTCACTTCTCTTAAATTGGATCCCCGGCTCCTCCACTTGCCTCCCTACCTCGTGTCTTAGTCCGTCCCACTGAGGAAGCATGGGGGAGACGGAGGAAATCACGGGAGGAGAGAAGAAACGAGGTTTTGGAGGGATGAAACGTCCTTTCCTCTGAAGTGTCACAGGAATTTGTCAGCTGAATGGGCGGAGTTAGCAGCGGCTTTCAGCTGCACGGCTTCTGGGAAGGCCGCTCTCGTCTATCCGTGCTTATAGGTCCTCAGAGAACCCTCCTTCGTCCTCGCTCCCCAGGGCAGGAATAAGCGCTTTGAGACGGCCTTCACGAAGGAGGGCCAGAACAACTTCCGGTTCAAGCGAGGAGCTATCAAATAAGGGAAGCGAGATATACCTTGTGTTGACTTTTATTCCAGATCTGGCCTTGCCCTCGCTTCCTTTCGGCCCCCGTGTTGTTCAGACAGGACGCTCCGCGGCCGGGGAGCAATAGTTTCGGCGTTCTGTCTGAGCTCAACCTCAGTCGGACTCCAATGAAGAGTCTGTTGTGCACTAAAATCGGTGACTAGAAGATGTATCGGAATGGTTAAGTGTAGTTAGCACCTTTTTATTTGTTTATGTTTGTTAGCTTGTAACTGTCAGTGGCCGACCGCTACGGTGACAGTGTGTTTTTGCTCTCTGTACTGACTGTCTTCGCTTTGCGTATTAGATCGAGACTGGTTCACAGATTAGTGACGTACCTAATCTAGTTTGCACGGGGTAGGTTTGAGTCTCAGATTTCAGGGAATTGCACAACCATCTCCCCATTCAGGAGAGGAATGTGAAGACCCCTCTCTGGTGACAAAGTTTGCACAGATACAAGCAGGCCTCCAGGGAGAGCGCTCTGCCTTGGAGCCCATTTTGTCCAGTGGCCACTAGCGGTATCGCGACGACTTATACCGCTAATTCATGGACTTTTTATATTTGAAAACCTACCTAGATCTGAAAAAGTGATCTTTAAAAACCTGTGATGTCAGAGGTAGAAACACTACTGTGCATATTTAGTGGGCCGCATATCACAGACGTAAACCTGGTGTATGCACCACTGAGCAGCTTCATTAAACTGAATAGGTGCCATTTTGGGATCTGATATCCAGTTAATATAATACATAAATAATATATAAATATAATATATCCATGGATACAAGTCATGATAGTCAAGGTCAGACATTTTAGAGGTCACGAACATAAGAAAACAGATGTTTGAGTGTTTGAGTGGAGGGGGACGTTTCTGGTATGGTTTTAAGTGTTCTCCTTCAGGCTTATCTTTGGTCTCTCTGTTGCTTCTCTGATTAATGCCATCCTTGCCTGCTCTGTGAGTTTGGTGGGCTGTCCTCTCTCAGCAGATGTGTTGTGGTGCCATATTCGTTTTATGTTGTAATAATGGATTTAATGGTGCTCCATGGGATATTTTTAGATAACCCAAACCTGATCTGTGCATCTCCAGAGCCTTGTTCCTGACCTGTTCGGATAGCTCCTTTGTCTTCATGGTGCCCCTTGCTTGGTGCTGTTGCAAGGCTCTTTCAGAACACACCAATCATGTGACACTTGGATTGCACAGGTGGACTCTCTTGAACCAATTATGTGACTTCTGAAGGTATTTGGTAGCACCAGATCTTATTTCGGGGCTTCACAGCAAGCACCAAGTTCATTTTTGTTAAAACCTTTTAACCCTTTTTTTTTATTATTTCACTTAACCAAGTTTGGCTTTTTTTTGGTGTAGGTCCATTACATAGTACAGTCCATTTAAATTACAGGTTGTAATGCAACAATATAGGAGTAACGCCAAGGGGGTTGAATACTTTTGCAAGGCACTGTACACACAAGACATGCGCAAATAGGTCTACATATAAAAAGTGTGTTTTCAAATGCACAATGAATCATAGTACAAACAGACAGACACATTAGGTTTACATAGAGCACAAAACTACAGGACATACGGGTCCTGTACTCTTCCAACCCTCCACCCTGCTGAACGGCGGTTTATGCTGCGTGTGTGTACATCAGGAGTTTCATTTCAGAAACCGTTTTTTAATTATTTAGTTGATGTATGCGAGTGCACTTTTGTATATTTAAGCTCAAAAAGATTAAATCAAACAAACCGAAAGGAAAAAAGAAGTGTTAAACACTCAAAGCAAGTTTGTATGCTCCGTTAATAAATGTTGACTGATTTATGATAATTTTTTTGTTTTGTTTGGGCCCCTGTTCCCCCCGTCCCCAGTTGAAATTCTCATTTTTGGATGCCAACAATTTAAAGTTGTATCTGTAAGAGTTTGTCTTCACTTTTTGCATGCTTGTGTTTTGAGTAGATGTGTGCACTCTTGCGACTGACTCCACGGCTCTCACACGGGCCCTGCAGGCCAAGCAGAGCCCGAGAGGAGAGAGGAAAAAAAAAGATGAAAAAAAAAAGGAGAAATGCTTATTTTTATATACAAACATATGAAACTAGTGTTTTTTGTTTCATGTTTTGTGTTCTCCTGTTTTGTAAGGAATATTTATGTACAGATTCATAATTAAAGCTAGCGACTCTGTTTTCCAGGGTTCTTTGAAGTTTTCTAAAAAAAAACAGAAAAAGGAATTGAATGCTAATGAAAATTGCTATTTAAATTGGTTTTAAACTTACAATACTAACAAGGCCTTACCTGTGTACTTTTCTAAAGAATTCTTGCCAAGAAGCACAAAAAGAAAGTCCGACCCTTAGCGAAATTGGTCAAATGGACACTAAACTGCAGAACACGTGTGGTTCTGTAAAGCACTGTAAATAATTTTACTTTGTGTACTGCATCATCCCAGTTATCTGAAGAGTTGTCTTTCACAGTGCAGTGCTAAGATTGTTTTTTTTTTATTTTTATTTTTTTAAACCAGCTCGTTTTACCCTCATTGTGTATACCATGCATTACGTCTTTGAATCATTTCACAGTAGTAGCGTACTTTATGAAATGCACAATCCAGAACACTATGCTAATCACACAATCACAGGGGTCTGAGTAACCACAGTTAGATATGAACTCCATTCATCAACAATGAGCAGTGGACTTTCTGCAGGAGTTAGACTTTTATTTATGTACACGTACATGCTACTGCGTTGAAAACAAAGAGCAGTTGAAAGGTTGTGCTTCTTGTTTATAGGCTGCCTGAAGGACTGGGACTAAGCGCTGCAGCCTCTGTTGGTCCCCCTGCCACTATACACATGTAGTGAAAGATTTGAAATCTCTTTATCAATATGTTGATATTACTTCACAAATTGGGGTGCCTCTAGTTTGAATATCTGTAATATTGTACTGTACAACAATTGTCTGTCAAGAGCTGCAGTAATCCGGTTCATATCCGTCTTGTAAAGTTGAGGCTTGAAATGGTTAATTTCATGCAGCCTGAGGGTGTAGTGACTGGGTGGGTCCTCGCTGAGATCTTGGTTCCTCACTTGCGTCTGTCTTGCTTTTTATGAAGCGGTCTGTTTTGCCTTAGAGCTTTCTATTTTGGAATAAACGATGCCTAACTCTCTGCTGTGCCTGTCTCTTTGCTCCGTCAGCTTTGCACCCCAACATGATTTGTGTAGATCAAAGGCTTTGCCATTCTGGTGTGATGGTTTATTTCTATACTTTTTTTTTGTCAAATGTGGAAACATTCAAACAGAATCCTGTGAGAAGTAACTACGTGCTTCAGTTGTCTGTGCTCACAGTTGGAGAATTGTGAGCCTCTTCTCTCTGAAAGACAATGTAGAAATGGACAATTTTAACACAAATAGACAGAGACATGAAAACATGTTGGAGGAATGATCCAGGTCTCTGCTAGTCTGGATCAACGGCAGTTCATTTACCGGATAATCCCCCGAACAAAACTCTGAAATTCTGTTACTTTCCGAAAACAACAAAACTAGCTAGCAAGCTACATGCTGAAAATGGCAAATTTTAAAGAAAATTTGGATGGTGCAACAAGGCAGGCCTACTTGGATCTTTCAGGGAATGATTGTAAAGATTTACAAAGAATATGTTTACGACATTTACTCTCTAATGTGGACGTTTTGGGACTGATTGCTGTGGATGAAGTACAGCAATACAATGGTAAGAGCAAATGAGTTTTAAATGGCTCACGTTACTGTATTGTGTAAACGGTTAACTTCATTTAATATTGTATGTGATGTTTTCTTTAGCGCGGTGCAAATGTTCCACCAAAACAAGTTCCTTCACCAGACCATTTTGCAGAGCCATCGTTGCTGCATCTGGAGCTTAGCAAGATGAAGGAGCACTGTGGAGATAGGTCTGGCAATGCAAGACTAGGGTCTCTGGTAACAATCAGTATGTTTACATGCACACCAATATTCCATTATTATTCCGAATATGAGAATATTCTGAATTTGATACAGGTCATGTAAGCAGCATCTTCCGGTTGGATATTCAGAATAAAGCCTTTTACTGAATATAGCATTCTCCGATTAAGACGTGGGATATTCCGGTATGATATTTTATATATTCCGGTTTTAGAGGCATTGTTTGGACGTGTATACAGCGCATTTGGAATATGCGTCTGTCTCAATCGGGGTTTTCACATGGATGTATTAAGAGAACGGGTTTTCACCACAGGCTTATGGTCAGCTCTGTGCGTTGCTATGGTTGCTGGAAACAAACCAACCAGCCAACAGTTTGCAAGGCTGCAGACCCGAGAAGGAGGAGTATATTACTGGAATACTCACTTTCATTAGCCATGTAAACAGCTTTGTCGGAATATCATCTTTTTCGGAATTAGGGCAAAAAACGGAATATTATGTGCATGTAAACGTAGTGACGGTTGTTGGAACTGGCCAGATCGGAATCTTTTGCAACCCTCCTATGGATCTATCTTTACAATCCTCTATGGCCAAGCAGGGTTCTAACACTTTATTTTGGAAGTTTCTAAAACTGAAGAATTTTTTTGAAAATGTTAAATGATGCATAAGGGTATTTCCATTAAAGTAAATCCATTGCACCTTGGGTTCAGCTATGCAGAATAGGCTACACAAGCAACACTGATAGTGTAGAAAAGTTTGAACATATAGAGAAAGTCACTCAACGCCTGTTTGCTAACAAACCCCTGCAATACTTTTTCACTCGTTTGTTTCCATGTAGTCTGTAAGAGATTCTATGTGCGGTAAGTAACCCACAGGGAACATGAAAACAAGGCCCAGTTTGAACTTCTATCCCAAAATCTAAATGGTGAAAGGAACTTGGTGTCAAGTGTAACATTCCAAAGCGTTTACTATATAAAGACAGCTGGAATTAGGCCATGTCATTAGTACCAGCTGTTGGTCAAACATCATCCAACACGGCCACCAACAGCTGCTGCGATGCAGTGGCTGATTAGTCACGGTTTAACTGAAGAAACAGTCTGTTTACCTGCAGTTTTGTTCAAATTCTCCTTTAAATTCAGTATTCAAGACACTGAAGTCCTCCCTCAGAACAACCTCACCAATTTGTGTTGCAAATAAGGCCATTTGTCTCACTACAAAACATGGCTGACTGAGTAAGCACAGTTTATAATTCACAAAAGAGCGTAACAAAAAAAAACTAAAATCTCCCAGTAGAATCAAATCTCGGTTGAGTGGAGACATGTAGCAGAGCTGAGATGCTGTGGCTCCTCTATGTGGCAGGGTTCAGCGTCAATGCTAACTTACCAGCAGGGCTACAGGGAAACTGAAGACGCACATTTAAACTCAGAATGTTAACACATCTCCACCCCAAGAAGATAAACAGTCCGCTAAATTCTGCAGATTTGCATTCTGGATCACAGCTGAAAACGGTACCGTTTGGGTCTGCTCATCAGTCAGGCTCAGGAAGGTTGTTTTGGACAAATGATGACGAATTATGAGCCTCCTTGTCATTTGGTGCTGCTGGTCATCACGTGTCACTGTTACCATGGAATCATGGGTCTTAGTTCAGAGTTAGCCTGCTGGTAAAGTATTTCTGTGACACTCCTATTAGTTTAAGACTAATCTAAGAGCAAAATTAAAACCGGCCTAACACTAGCCTACAGAGTGATGTAAGTAAGATATACAATTGTGAAACCAGCCCCAGGACCCTGAAACATAAATGGAATTCAGCCAAAATTAATTTTTATTTACATCTGTGCTTTTCCTACTGTGAAATGTAAAAATTAAGGCTGTCAAATGATTACAATTTTTAATCAAATTAATCAGAATTTTCAGTGGATTAATCATGATTAATCACTATTTGCAATTACACCTGAATCCTAACCATTTTTTTCTGAAATGCATACCAAAAGATACTAGTGCTGTCAAGCAATTAAAATATTTAATCGCATTAATGTCATAGTTAACTCGCGATTAATCGCAATTAATCGCACATTTTTATCTATTCTAAATGTCCCTTGATTTCTTTTTGTCCCATTATATTTTCTCATTTTAATTCTCTTATCAGCATGGAAAAGTAGATTGGCTTGCTTTGTGACAATGTTTTTTTTTATTGAAAACAACATTGTCATATACGTTATGTTCAATTTCACACTAACATTCACACTTGGAACTAATAATCTGTCACATAATGTAACGCGGTTACCTCGATTTTCCACTGCAGGTAGTACTGCCTCATGCCTGAGGCGAGCGTGGCTGGTCCTACTGTCTATGGGCTCATAGCGTCGTCAGCGGCATACCCGTCGTCATAGCAACTGGTTTCCCGTGACTCATTTCCTGGTTCTCGTTCATAACCAACGTAAAATCAAGGAGAGGGTTTTCCTGCTCCAGGTTTCCCACCGTGGTCAGAAAGAACAGAGGAGACACTTTGTTTCTCTCACTGACTGTAGAGTCACTACTCGCTCCGAAGCTAATCGCCATGACGAGACTACTAGCTACGCGGCTAGCAAGCTCAAACCATACTTTGGCTCAAACCGGCCGCGGCCTGTGTCTGTTTTGTTTCCGGTCTGCGAAATTACAAGACCCGCCCTTCAATCACTACTATTGGCCAGGCGTCCAAGGTAACGTAACTCCATTAGTTCAGGTCCTATCCCCTGACCAATCCACTATCATAACTACTCGCGGTGAAATGCCTTAACCAAACCAATCAGCTGCTTCGTAGGGCGGGACATGGCGTGGACATAGACAGTTAAAGAAGTGGACTAACAGATCCCGTTGCTCTCTCTCTATGCGTTAAACGTGCGTTAAAAAAATTATCGGCATTAAAATGGGTTTGCGTTAACGCCGTTAATAACGCGTTAAACTGACAGCCCTAGTAAAAATGTAAACTCTGTCATTGGAACTACTTTGTAGCGCGTCATAGTGGGTCGACAAGGCTCTTCCAAATGCAGCCTTCCTTTGTCTAAATATGTATCTGTATTTACTGATCCCAAACTCAATTGTGTGTGTCCGGCAGAGACATGCTGACCATATGGTGAATCTGGTTCAGTGCTAGTCTTAGGTTCTCCAAAGGCCAAACCTTTGTAGGCCTGGTCCTGACACAGGACACAGCTTGTCGTGTACTGACCTCCATCTGTTGGCGGATCCAGCTGAGTGCCTGTGTAATGCGAGTGTAAACGCCCGGCTTGTTCCTCAAAGCACAGCCATTTCCCCAGCTGGTCGCACCAACCAGCTTCCAAACAGACGAGTCCTCATAGGCCAGAGGACCTCCACTGTCCCCCTGAGGACACGGACACACACACACACACACACACACACACACACACACACACACACACACACACACACACACACACACACACACACACACACACACACACACACACACACACACACACACACACAAAACAGTCAGAGTCTCCATCTCACTAACCAAATCACCATGTTTTTTTTTTTCAATGTCCCCATACGAATTAGCTCTTTTTTTAGAAAACCTGTTAAATAACGTTGCAAGAACTGATAGTAATTACAACAGCTAAGGCCACTAGACCTTTGTCATGTATTGAAGGAGAATCCAGGATTCCATCCACTCTTACTCCAGCTATTACTACCCTGATTTATGACCTATCCAGGTTCCATCAACAGCTATTTCTTCCTTCACATACCTCTTTGAGAATGGGGTAGCTCAGTTGGTAGAGCGCGCGCCCATATATAGAGGTTCACTCCTCGACGCAGCGGCCGTGGGTTCGACTCTGACCTGTGTCCCTTTGCAGCATGTCATTCCCCCCTCTCTCTCCCCTTTCATGTCTTCATCGTTCTTATATAAATAAAGGCCTAAAATGCCCAAAAAAATCATCTTAAAAAGAAAAACAATATAGACAACAGTTCTTCCAAATTTGAGATTATGTCAAGAAAACACGCACCAAATGCTTGCTCTTGGGGAAATTGTTGGGTCTCTGTAAACTAGAGAATGGTCTAGACTAGAGCTTCTCAAATGGGGTATGTGTACCCCTAGGGGTACTTTCAAGTTCAAGTCTTTATTTTGCCAAAACGACATAAATCACCTGGAATTCATTTTGGTGAATTGGCTCACACAAAACAATACAAGACAATACAAGATAATATCGGACAAGAAGGACAACACATCATCATACAAGACATATATAATAAAAACAGAAAATCTAAAAATAAGAAATAAAAAAACAAATATTTGGGTTGCCTTCTGCCTGATGGAAGAGGCGTGAACGTGACATTTTTTGCTAAATGTTTTTCAGTTACAAAGCTGTAGTCTTTTTTTTCTCCAAGTTTGTCGCTTTTTTCAAAGTTTTTGTCGCTGTTTTAGAAGTTTGTCACCTTTTGGGTTTTGCCGCTTGTTCTGACCTGTTCTTGCCTTTCTTCCTTACTTTTTTCTACTGTCTCCTTTTTCAAAGCTTTTGTCACTTTTTTTGAAGTTTGTCGTTTATTTGAATTTTTTGTCACTTTTGTGGCCCTAGTGTTGTCTTCCTTCTTTCGACTTTTTTTTTTCTTCTAAGTGTTTATTACTATTTTCGACGTATTCCTGCCTTACTTCCTTCTTTCTACCATCTTTTCCAAGGTTTTGTCTGGGTTTTTTAATGTTTTTGTCGCCTTTTTTCATCAGCATTTAAATGTTTTCCAGGTCCAAGGCTGTTGTAGTAAATCTATCGCTGTTCCTCTTTATATAGACTTTTTTTCTACCAAAAATGATTTGAGCTGGGTAGGGGGTACATGGCTTAATAAAAACTGTTCAAAGGAGGAACATTATTGAAAAAAGCTTGAGAACCACTGGTGTAAATCTACTCTGCCTGTAAAGTGCCCTGAAATAATGTCTGTTATGATTTGACACTATAATTCAAATTGAATGAAATTGTTATCTTATTTGAATGTTCCTAGTACAGAGCAGCAGGTCTGTGGGGGACACAGCCATCAGTGCTTTGCGTCATGATTCCTGCCAGTAAATCTTGGTGTTTAATGCTTAAACAAAACCATCTCCACCTGACAGGAGTCAGTTCCTCCCTCCAGGTATCCTGCACAGATCATCCAGGAGGAGATGAAGCCCTGGTAAACATCTGGCTGGTTGCAGGTCTTAGTGGAGATGAGCGGCACCCTGGCCGAGCGCAGAACCACACTGGTCTCTCCTGGAAAACGCACGTCGATATAAGCATGTATGTGTAAGAGAGGGCGGGGGCCACACATGATTACATTACACACACTTTTGAATGTAGCTGTGGGTGAAATAATAGAAAAGAAATCCTCTGGTTTCCATGTTTGGACTCACCTTCATCCTCAGTTGCTCCCCATCCAGAGATCCAGCACACGGTGCCCTCCTCAAACTCCTCCCCATAGTTTGGCAGGCAGATGGGCTCGACGAAGCCTAAAGAGGAATGTTTAGATGAATTACATCACCCAGAGTATCAGACAGACTGTTTCCACCAAAAAAATAACATCAGCATGCAGCTAAATGCATTTTAAACACCTGAAAATCAATATCAGTTTAAGTGAACGCTATATTTATAATATTTTCAAGGCTTTACCTTGCTGTCAGACAGCCCTTCACGACGGGGAACTGACACCGTTACCTCTGCTCTCTTCAAAGCAACCAGACTCCTTTGACAAAAAGAGTCATTTTACCTCACAGAACACGAGTGTTGCTGGTCTACCGCTGCCTCCATCAGGTAGCGTGATTGTGTTACTGTGTGACTACCAATACTACTGAAGCTCTACCAATTAGAGAAATTATAATTTATGATTGATTAAAGGTGCTGTAGGTAGGATTTTGAAGATCCAGGACGTAGCCAAAAAATTTGAACATTGACAACTTCTCAATCAGAAAGGGGGTTTCTGCTAAAGCCCAAACGGTCTCCTAAGCCCCTCCCCCCACAAGGGAGAGCTATGCACGATAGAGCACGTGTGAAGAGGGGGGGAAGAGGAGGAAACCTAGCTGCAGCTCGTGCGTGAGGAAGGGGGAGAGGAGGACGCTATGAAATGTGTGTGCCTGAGCAGTGATTGACACGCAGTAAGACACCCCCCCCCCCCCCCCCCCCGCCCTGATTGGTGCATCTGAACAGGGAGCGGTGGATTTTTGCAAATCACACTACAGGCTGTGGTGGTGCCAGAGGAGCCAGATTATTTTTAAATTAC
The DNA here is from genome assembly GCA_023631565.1 of Gymnocephalus cernua. Lineage (NCBI taxonomy): Eukaryota > Metazoa > Chordata > Actinopteri > Perciformes > Percidae > Gymnocephalus > Gymnocephalus cernua. The sequence goes on along the minus strand of CM042434.1, from coordinate 27,734,207 downwards.
CTACTTTATGTAGTTCTACTCAAACATAGGGTCAGAAAGTTAGTTTTATAAGGCTTACCTACTGCACCTTTAAAATTATTTATCAGCTGTAACACCTGAACACAGGAATTTTAAACAGGTAGCTAAAAGTGATGAACACATAAATGGTAGAAATAAATTGCTAAATGTAATGCATAAGCAGCTGAAGTGTTTTACTAAAAGTACTGACTAAACGGCCCAAATAATTAGCTAAAAGTAATGAATAAATGGTAGAAAAAGCCGCTGAACTAGTTAGCTAAAACTACTGACTAAACTGTTGAAATAGGTATGTAATGGATAGTAATGGATAGACGGATAAAACATTCAGCCTTACTCCCAAGTAGTTGTAGTACACTAACCAAACCAACATCGACAATATCCACTCCACTTTTATATAATTAATAGTGTTATACATTTGGAACATACATTGGGAATTGATTAAGGGGTACCAGAGTTCATCTGACAGGGCTGTGGGGGGACCTCAGACCAAAACGTTTGGGACCCATTGTTTTAAAGTGTCAGTTCGGAAAGACAAGATCACCCAGGAGAGAAACACTGCTGTTTACGGGGCATGTTTAGTTTTTTGGAATTAACGGAACCTTTTGGTCTGAAACTGCTGAGATGCAAAATAGTAGGTATGAATATACGAACACAGAGAAGGATGTTACTGAGAAAGAGGGTGAGGACTCAGCAAGGTCTTGGATAACACCAATACCATTGAAAGCAAGCGGCGTGGCCAGCTTCATCAGTGCGATGTCGTAGTCCAGTCTTTTGGGCCTGTAGCGAGCGTGGTATATGATCTGTTCCACAGCCAGAGACTGAGCCCCGTGGACCAGCTGCTCCGTCAGCCCCACATGCACCGCCCACATGGAGGGGTCTGCAAACCTGACGACAGACAGCAGAAGATACAGTGAAACAATATTCATGTCAGTATATGGGAGGGAATCCTTCAAGCTACAGTGTGGTTTTCTTCCAACACTTTCATGGCTCTCGTCCTAAAGTAAGCGGAGACAAATCTGCTTTCGGCTCTCACAACTTCAACTATGTGTCACAGTCCCGCTCTGCGACCAGAGGCCTCAGACCTTTTTGACCATGTGACAGTATTCTTTTAGTTTCCTTTACTCTTAGTTTCTAGAAGATTTTGTGTTTTATGTTCCTTCTTTCACTCATTGTTTTTGTTGTCATTGTCATTGTCATTGTTTGAGTTTTCTGTGCTTGTGCTGTATGTACTTTACCTATGTACCAATGATGTTTTATGCCCCCAATGTTGACTTCAAAGCAGCGCTGCAACCGTCGACTTCAAGGCACCTAAGCATTGCCTAATCCTAGTGCCTTCCAAGGGGGTAAGCCTGCCTCCACAGAGCGAAGCCGCTATGGGGCCATTTTGATGCTACCAAGCACTCACCCGCCGTTAGCATCCCATTGACTGCCATTCATTTTGGCGTCACTTTGACAGCCAATAACTTTACATCTGAAGCGTTTAAAGACTTCATTTGACCATTGTTTCTTTATAAAGAAACACGACAATGTATAAAAGGCTCCATTACCTTGTACCTCACGTTATGGCTCCATAACAGACGTTTTTGTAAAAATATGCTAACGATTGTGTCATAACCATGCAACTCACTGTCGCATAGTAGAGGAATTACCGTATAGTACAGGAGCAGCTCGCAGGCAGTTTCGACTTCCATTAGCTGTTTAAGTTTAATTGCTAATATTAACTAGCATTTTAGTTAGCAATAATTAGCCTGTACCTATGTTATCTCCTTACATATACACTCTCCGTCTCTGCAAGATTGGGAATGATTGAGATTTCTCTTGGCACAGCTACCAGAAGACTTACAACGTTCAGACACGTTGGTCACGTCACATCTACGTCGCCAAGCTCAGTTTGCAGCTGCGCAGTAACGCTCAGCTATCACCGGAAAAGTGCTTCTAATAGACTTCACTGGTCTCCGTCAAAAACAACGGCGTCACTTAGTCCATTTATTCTATGGTGCCTTCCAGGCAGCGCTGCCTGCAAGACGATGTTGGGGGCTTAAAACACCAAACACCCCCTGTAGCCTTGCCCAGCACGACTTCACTTGTACATCTGTTGTGTGTTTGGCCTTATCAGCCTGCCTTTGAGTTTCCATGTGTGACTCACCCATACACACAGTGTGCGGCAGTGAGGACCCAGCGTGACGTTATGATGGAGCCTCCGCACAGGTGCTCACTGTTGAAATGGAGGCTGACCTGCCAGGGGAACTGACCCGGCTTGGAGATGTTTCCTCCAACGATACGAGTGTGGTACTGGGGCCTGGAGCCGCACACTGATGACAGATGGACAGAGGGTCAAAGGTCAGCTTGTGCACCTCTAAGACATGGATGCCAATAGAGCTGCAAAGATGAATCGATTAGTTATCAACTATTAAATTAATCGCCTACTATTTTGATAACCCATTAATCGGTTGGGGTAACTGTTTATGAAAAAAAAAATCAAACTTCTCTGATTGCAGCTTGTTAAATCTGAATATATTTGATAGTTTCTTCACTCCTCTGATATAAACTGAATATCTGAGTTGTGGACAAAATGTCCAAAAAAAACGTCTTTTTGGGCTTAAGGAAACAATGCTTGACATTTTCAACTAATCAACTAATCGAGAAGAAAATCGACATTAGTTGCAGCCCTAGCAAATTTATTCACATGCACTGGATTAACACCATGTGCTGGTGGGCTGATACTGGCCTTTATTAAATATTACTACAGTAACTGTCATGAGTCCCTGAGTTTCTTCTACCACTGAATCGCTGCCTTAGAGAGCTCACTGTCTCATTGTTATGTTCAGAGGCTTTTACCAGCCTGACCAAGGGGAAAATGTTTGAAATTTATTAGTGGAATGCCCCATTAAAGATTAAAGATAAATATTGATCAAAAGTATTGACTATGAGCAGTTTTGACCCGAAAGTATCACTATCAACCTTCACAAAAAGTTAAACCATAGTACATGCAAGCCACAAACTCATGCACACACACACACACACACTGGTCCCACATCAGTTACGTATCTACATTGAACCGCTGCTGTTTGCTTCTTAGCTAAGTGTCACAGTACATATAAACATCATAAAATAGGTGTTTGTCATTTTTATCGGGGCGATTTTTAAACACAGACTACTTGTCTTAAAAGTAACAACACGCATGCCTACATGTCCTATAACAAAGACACACACAGATGAAACACACACATTTGCATGCCATGCAAGATCATACGCACATGCAAGAGCACATGTGCTGCTCTTGACTCCATCTTAAATCCTCATCGGGAAAAAACAACTCATGACATGAACAAAGATCACTCAGTCTGCAGTGTGTTTTCTCACCCAGACATTTCAGAGTGGTCACCTTCCCTGAGCTGCACTCAGTCTTACTGTGGTGACACAGGAGGTGGACGTCAAATCACAGAGAAACTCAGCAAACATGGAGAAGTAGTGACTTTACAGATCAGGAAACAATGTAGAAGAATATTTCATAGATTGGCTCCAAACAGTTACACTTTATTATACTATTATTATTATTCTTATTATACAGTGAAGGTATTTCAGAGCAAGTTGGAAAGTAAAGTAGCTAATAAGGACATTTACTCATGTTCTGTACTTTGGAAGGTTCTGGCACTAACGCCTTAATCTGTCTCTTGGGGACACATTATTTTCCTTCACCACATTTCTAAGGGAAATATTGTACTTGTTACTTCACTTTATTTTTCTGACCATTAGCGCCAATGGTTCCCATAGAAAGTCTTAGGAAAGCTGCTGTGCGCTCTTTAACTACGCCCTTGTAGCTGCACCAATCACATCGGTGTATCTGATATAGGCGGGCCAGAGGCGAGCTAAACAGATGACGACAGTTCAATCTACCAGTTAGCTCCGCTGGTAGCTAAGCGTATGGGGCTCTGGAGACTTCACCCTGTGTACTGTTGTGATTAGTTGTAGTGTTATCCAATTGCGTGCAGTGAGCTTTTCAATGTTTGTCATGTTTGGTGCCGCCCCTCGAGTTGGGCCATTTTCATTACTCAATGCCAGACCCTTAATCTTTCGGATTTGGGTCTGGATTTCCAGGCTACCCGTGAGCACCCACGGAGGAAATCATAAATCAGCACCTATGCCCACAGGAGCGTTTTCCATCGTCACATCTAAACATAACGGAGACAGTTTGAAACACGTTTTGAAACGCTCGCAGGTTGGTTAGGTTTAGGCAACAGAACTACTTAGTTAAGTTTAGAAAAAGATCGTGGTTTGGAATTTGCAGATTGAGCTGGATTAGGCGTCCTTCTACCTCTTGAGCTCAAAGTAGATGAAGAGAAGCAACACACACACATCCAGTTCTAATAGAGTTGCTTTAGATTATTTATATGCTGCCAAGTGTCACTGACCACAGTTATGCATACTGTTCCATTCATTCCAGTGGGGATGTGCTTTCTACCTGAAGGCTGTGGTGTTCTGGAGCTTAATGATCTGTGCCTGGTTCAGGTTGATGGACACCAGGTTGGACTGAAAGTCCTGCTCAACGGAGGTCAAAGAGACGAAGAATGATTCCGCGTACCTGACAGACACACAGCAACACAGACACAATGCACAGCTGATGATGAGGCGGTTTCTAACATTTTAACCTGATAATGATGAGACTGATATGTTAAAATATAAAAAAATGAGGGCGCCCGGGTAGGCTCAGTTGGTAGAGCGCGCGCCCATACATAGAGGTTTACTCCTCGACGCTGCGGCCTGTCAAAATAAAGGCCTAAAATGCCCCTTTAAATCAAGATCAAATATTTTTAAGCAATTAACACAATACAGTTTAAATCCATCATACAGAGAAGAAAAAAGAAAGCAAGATAAAAAGGTGTGCATGTGGCAAATGAACAGTGGGGGCTGTGTTCCAGTAGATGTTCCATTATTACCTGAAATCAGATAATAAAACAAATCTCTCTTTTCCAACATTTATCAAATAATGTCCATCTTTTGTGTGCCCTTACTGGAGTGTGCATGGGTCCGTGTTGTCTGTCCCTGTCTGTTTTGGACCTGAACTGGGTTGGTTTGTGGGTGGGTAGGGGAATTAAAGGGAAGTGACACACTGTGTTTCACTATGCTTTGCTCACCATGGCCTGTGCTGTATGTCACTTAGAGCAAAAGTTAGTTTTTCAATGACAAAAATGTTTGTGCATCACTCTGAATCTGAAGGCAAAAGTCAATCTCAACTCCCTAAACTTTGTCCATACCGTCTCTATCTATCTATTGTCGTCCAATACTGATGTATCCCAGTGCATGAAAATACATGAAAATGATTTTGCTCTGTCTGTCTCACACCCTCTTCAGCATGCTGTGCGCCTCCCCCCATGATATTTAGGTGCAGGTGTTAGTATCTGACCCAGTTTTTCCAATTATACCCTGTCCACAACAGCAAGTTGGTTGATTTCCATTGCTGTTCATTTAAATCTTCCCATTCCTCTTATGGTGACAGAAGGTTTTCTATTTGCTGTCCAATACGACTTTGTTCAGACAGAAAGCAGCACTGTGTGAAATACATGTTAACTTGTGTGGGTGACAGTGTAAAAAGTCTGCAGTGTGCAAACTATAACAAAGATGCTTTATAACTGAAGATGTCTTTGAGTTGTGCCATCGGGACCGTAACTGTCTCTCCAAAACTTGGGGGATAAATCTTATAATTGTTCAAATATTTACAATCCAGATAGAGACAACAAGCTGAACAAAAAGGGGGGACATGGACATAATGTTATTGCCCCACTAGAGCACTGCACTCCCAGTATGCAGAGTTACTTGTGGTTCCCAGAGAAAAGTAGAATGGGAGCCAGAGCCTTCAGCTATCAGGCTCCTCTCCTGTGGAACCAGCTCCCAGTCTGGGTTCACGAGGCAGACGCTGTCTCCACATTTAAGAGTAAACTTTGATAAAGCTTATAGTTAGAACTGGCCCAGGTTTGCCTGGGACCAGCTCTTAGTTATCTGTAAAGTGTCCTGAGATTACTTCTGTTGTAATTTGACACTATAAATAAAATTGAATTTAATTGAATCTCCCATCACACCATATCATGCAGATTGAGGTGAGAAAGTGTTAAGACAACAAGGGAACAGAAAACAAGGGATTTGAGCTGCAGACAAACCTGGAGTATCCCAGTTGCTTGCAGGCAGAGACCCCCAGCCAGTTGTTCCAGCCCTCTGAGCACACCGTCCTCCATACTCCCCCTTTCTGGACCTGCAGGACCGAGCTCCTCCCACTCAGACGCACTGACGGACAGACAGACAAAGAGTTATATAGATAGTAGTATCGCAGCTACTACTTGCCAGACCTTCCTCCACAGCGCTGCTAAGAAGGTCTGGCTGGTCAACACTAGAGCTGAAGATCTTTGCCCGAACCCAATGGGTTCGGTCGGGTTCAGTCTTAATTTCTATCATTTTCACGGGCTCGGGCTTGTGCTCCAGGTTGCGCGGTAAATGAGCGGTCAGGTGAAGTGTTTCGATCAGCGCGAAAATGGATGCTGAGGAGGTGAAATGGAGGCTGGCCTCTGGAGGACTTATTTTATTGCTTTGTTCCAACTTCCAAGTGGCCTATAGCCTACGTTAGTCATGAATAATTAATTAAGTTATTTTTTTTGGATAAATGACTCATTCTTGACAAAAGGCAAAAAAGCTGTGTGTGTACGAACATTTGAATAATGTCGGGCTGTAAACGGGTTGGGGCTTTTAAAAAGCTGTCAATCAAAATGTAGTTGTCGCTCTCGGGCCAAATTCTGTCGGGCTGAGGCCTCGTCGGGCCGAACTTTTAAGGCCCGATTACAGCTCTAGTCCACACCACATTCCGGGATAGGAGAATAACATGCTCTGGTTAACTGGCATTTCTTTAAACCAATCACAGTCGTCTTGGGCGGCGCTAAGCGCCGGACACAGGTACTGGTACGGTGCACTCTGCAGAATAGCCTCGGAAAGGAACAGGTTTTGGTGGAACATATGCACGTAGGGATGTGAGCTCTGGAATGAAAATGGCTGTCGAGTGTGTGATGAGAATTTGATTCAATAAAAAGATAAATATGATTTTATTGTCGGTTCTAGCTCGGAGGATTTTTCCCGAATCGACCGGAGTTTAGAATGCCAACACAAAGAAAGAGGAAGGTGACGGACATCCGGCGGTAAGCCTATAAACTACTGTAAGTAGTAACACATCCCCCAGACTCTCAGAGTGACCCAGTGTAACGTAAAGAAAACCGTAGCGTTAAATGATCAACAAAAAACCTGTAACTGGATTGCAGCCAACATTAACGTGGTGGCAGCCAGCGGGACTAAATCATTATGTAACGAAAAGTTTGGAAAAGACTTTTCGTAACATCTAGTGAGCGACAGTTGGAGGTTGTAGGTAAAGCAAGAAGAAAGCTAACGTTAGCTGGCCAACTACATTTTCTGTTGGTTAGGTTTGATTTAGTTTCACCTCTAGTGTTAGCAGTTCAGTTAGTGGTGCTCTTTTCTTTTTACATTTTGAGCAGCTCCTTTTTGATCCCTGCATTTGTTTCATCTTTTTTGAGTGTTGTGTTTTTCAGTTCAATGTAGATGAAAAAATAAATGTAGCCTATTCAAGCTTTAAAAAATGAGAGCAAAAACAGCATTCTGTAACTTTTCACAAGCAGACATGGCACTACTAATAAAATTTAAAAATATAGATATTTTACCATTCATTCTTTGGTACATACTTGCAGTCTATGTTTGTGATAATGTTGCTTGTTATTTTAAACTAAAAGTACACTAGAAATTGTTGTATACATTCTACAAAAGAAAATCAATCATCAACAGATAATACCAGACAGAGTGTTATCGTGTTGGCATAGGGGCCAATATAATTGTATCCAGTATGGAACACATGATTAAAATGCTGCAGGTTTTCATTGAGACATGATACTGGTATATGTGCTGCTGGCACATGCTTGTATTATGTCATCAGTTAAAGACACTATTTTAGATACATTTTCATCATTCTTTGTATTCTGAGATTGGCCCATTAGCTGACTGACTGATCTATTACTATGTGCGTGTGTGTTTATGTGTGTGTGTGTGTGTGTGTGTGTGTGCCTCACCACAGCCGAGCTCGTCCTCTCCGTTGTCACAGTGCACCTTTCCGTCACACTGAGACGAGGGCCTGATGCATTTAGGTGACGAGCCACAACGAAACTTCCCCGCACAGCTTAAACCCACTGTAGAAACACACACACACACACACGCACGCACACAGACAGACACACACACACACACACACACACACACACACACACACACACACACACACACACACACACACACACACACACACACACACACACACACACACACACACACAGACAGTGTGAGTTTCAGTATGCTAACATTTGCTAATTAGCACAACTCATATCTGCACCGAATTTCATGGCAATATATCCAACATATCTCAGTGTGGATCAAATTGGCAGACCGGCATACAGACCGACATTGCCATCCATAGAGTCATGCAGCTAGCGTGGCAAAACCTTTTTACAAATTGCTATGAAGTTTTTCAGTGTAATGGGTCCACAATAGTATTAATTATGCTGTAGAGTCTACACAGGTTTTTACTTTGGCTCTACTCAGTAGTAGCATCAAGAATTACACTGGGACTTCCCATCAGGGGTGTTGTACTGGGGGTGGAAAGATGATAGAAAGAATAGCTGTGGATGTAATGATGGTCCCATAGAGAATACCTTTTTACAGGGCCCAGAATGTTGTGCTACGCCTCTGCTTAGCATCCTGTATTTTGACGTAATTAAAAGAACATAAACATCACATGAGGCCAACCTCTCCAGGGGCCAGCCAGCTGCCTTTGGCTTTTAAAGTTTTCTGGTATCACAAAGCTGGCTGCACTTCTCACTTTGATCACCATGGTAACCTATGCCGCAGGGCAAACCAATCAGATCGGGGGGGGGGGGGGGGGGGACATTCCACTATACATTTCACCTCGGTGAATATCACTCTTTAAAATGTACTTTCAACCTTTTAAATGTATCTCTCGATATGTGATGGTGATCCAACTTCATAGATGAAAGGATGTGCAGTGCAGGTCTGACAGAGTATGAGAAGAAAACAATATAACATGTCTGCTGAGACATCAATCAGTTACCGACTTCAAAGAATGTGACACCACATGGTGTCTTTCTTTATCTGACAATGACTTAACTGACAATCACATTACGGCTGGAAGTGGAAGACAATGTGTCAGTGACCTCATGCATTCTGACTGCACTGTGTGGGTGGGACCTATGTTGTATAACAGAAAAGGACCACATCAAATATTGATGGAGCAAAGGCAGTCCATGCTACAGTGGCTCCATTATAGCCAAATGGACAAAGTTCACACAGCACTGAGCTCCTCACCTCCGAGGCCGATGCCGAGAATGAGAGTGACCACCACGACGAGGCACGAAGCGATCAGCAGCTCCAAGCGGTGGGCCAGCACTCTGTTCTTCCAGCTTTTCTCCAAGTCATCCTCTATTGAGGAAAAATTGTTTATGAACATCTACACTGTTGAAATATACAATATGAGCTGCCAGCAGTTCAAACATCAAGAGGAGATTTCTTCAGAAAAAAAGATGAAATTACATGTGATTTCTATCATTTATAAATACAATCTATGAAATGTGGTGTTCTCTTAGGAATTGTACAGCTACAGCATTGAAAAGCTTATGAAACACAATTCACGCCATGAAACAATGGACAACACCAACGGTCGGTTTTCTTTGGTCAAATCCAGAGTGATAAACAGCAATCTCTTGGTCCCTGCTTGGTCCGTGGCACTCCAAATCCATTCATCCTACTGATAACGGAAATCCGCCATCTTGCCAGTCAAAAAGTGTCGATCTCCGAATGCAACGTAACAGGGGGGGAGAGTAAAGATGGAAAACTCCTAAAGCTTAGTTTCATATAAATGCACGGATAATTCGTTGTTTTTGTTGTTAGTGAAAAACAATATTGACCTTGTAGTTGAAAAAGAGCCTTATATAAGAAACAATACTAAAATCAATAGATGCGTTCATTTGCAATCAGAGATCGACACATTTTGACTGGCAAGATGGCGGCGAGCGGAAAAACCAACTGCTACAGTGAGTGAATTGTTCAAAAAACCTTTCTTTTTAGTAAACTGTGTACACAAACAATGTTCTCAATGCTGAGTTCATGTGTAGAGCCCCTGGTGATACTTGGAGCAAAGTTTCATGTTGTGTCGAGCCTTCTTAGTGTTTTAAAAATAGAGATCATAGGGTTAGTGCCCCTAGCACTCCCATTCAAAAGGCCATTTGACCGAAAAACAAGAATACGGTGAATCTTAAAAGTGATGCTTCCGTCCTAAATATGCTTTTAAACAAAAGTTAGACTCGGGTACATTCACAAAAATACCCTAGGATGCATTTTGGTGAGAGTTACGCTTTAAAGACAAGTCACAAATACTTCAGATGTTTTCATTTTCTATAAAGGCTCAGGAATTTCCTCAAACAGCTGGTCACTGTAGTTTTTAAAAAACGTTACTCAAACATGAGGAAATAGATTTGTTGGGGACTATTTTCATCTGCGGATGAATCCACATTTGGTGCTCAAGTGAGTATTTCTGGCAGCACACATCATCTTACATTTCAAGCAGATCCCACTGTAACTCTACCTGTGTACAGTATTGTCCACATCCATTGTTGCATGCTGTAACATTAAGAACATCGCAAGGTCTCACCGTGCATAAATGGCTGCACCTTGGTGATTGGCATGGTCGGGCTGGGTGCAGCCAGAGGTCGGGGCTCTTCGGGTTTGGCAGATTCGTTTTCCAATTGGGGGTAAGTAGCAAAGCTGCCCAGGGGGCTGACATTCAGTGTGTTGGGGGTCTCAACAGTGGGGAGTTCTTCCTCTGTCACTGAAACCACCTCTATCCTGGAGGTGTCCGGCTGCTCAGGTGCCTCTGCCTTAAGTTCATAAATGGGGGCAAGAGGAAAGTGCACATTCAAATTTTTCTCAAGGAGATGTTCTCAAATGTCTTGTTTTTTTCCAACCAACCTCTCAAAACCCCAAAATGTTCAATCAATTCGAAATTATGTCCATCAGCTAATTGTTCCAGCACTAATTTCATTGACTATATTTTGTCCACTTACTGTTGGGGGAGTTGATGTGTCAGCAGCAGCAGTGTTGGCAGCAGGATCTGCAAAAAAATGGGATGAGAAACAATGGGATGGATGGAGATGACATTAACAGAGGAAAGACAAAGAGAATGGAAGTAAGGGAAGAAGAGATGATGAGGAAAAGGAGGAAAAAAAACAACCAGGAATCCTCAAGAAAAAGCCTGGTTTCTATTCCTGGGTTTGACCAAGTTATGTCCAACGTACTGATCTTCACGAAGCTTTTCGTCATCATGCCATTGTCCACACTCAACTTGGCTTTGTCAAAGACTATGTCCTCCTAATACCCCTCTTCCTTTTTCGGTTTCTTTTCTCTCTTTTTTCCCTTTTTCTTTCCGCCTGTCTCTGTCCTAATGGCTGCCCTCCTGCCGTGCGTGCCTACACTTTGGTACAGAGAGACACCTGAGCAGGTGAGTGCTGCCACTCGGAGTGGGGATCAGGTGGCCCTACACCTCCCACTCTGTGGGTAGGATTACATACTTGGGTGACCCTAAATTGTCCTGGGAGTCTGTGTGGGGAGGCGGGAGGGAGGAGGAGAGGCTGCTGGTCACTGCCTGGACACCGTCCAGTGGCTTCACTGTCCAGCTGCTTTCTGTTTTGTTTCGGTTAACTAGAATGGTTTTTTTTTTTTCACCTAGTTTTAGTTGTTAAATCTAGTTTTAGTAAACTATAATAACCTTGTATTGTACTCACATGAATCTTAACATCAATCCCCTCCCCCATTCCCTCTGCATTTGTGAAACGTTTGTATATCTAAAAATCCAATCCAACAGACTACTTCAACACAATATGATTATAAAAATATATATATATATATTTTAATTAACAATGCAATTTATTCTGAACAGCAATAAATAAAGCTACATGAACAACATAAATTAGATCAATAAGGTACAAAATAAAAATGTATCTTCTGTTTTTTTTTACATTTTTAAAGGGATTTTTTTCTTCTTCAATACAGTCACAGCATAAAGATAAGACAGTCTATTCAATCTGGTCATCCATCAATACTTCTAAAATACTTTCAATTGTAATTATCACTACAAACAACTTTGTGTGAACAGCGTTTCACTTATTTGGAATATAACTTTTCACATTTAATGGACAGGTTCACATAATTCACTGTCCACCTGGTGAATGAGTCCAACATTCACTCTCTCTTGGCTCCGTTTCTGTTTTGGTCTCCACCAACTCCGAAGGGAAATATCTTTCGTTTTAGCTGCTTTGCTGTACTCACCAGCTAGTCACACTCATGTTGATCCAGACTAAACTGTGTCTGCCTGCAGCAAACACTGCTTATGAGAGCAGAGTGTTCTGATTGGAAACCCAAAAACTTGGCTTTAAAAAGGCTAAAGAGCTCTGTATAGAGGAGGGGAAGTGCAGGCTTGGTGATAATTCTCTGTGGGTTCGTCACTACAACTGAAACAGTCATTTTATCCATTGCTATTATAAAAAAAAATATTAATCAGTGCAGCTTAAAGGACTGAAACAATTATGCTAGTTTGAATGCCTTTAGTTATTAACCATGCATTGTGCAATTTTGAAAATATCAGAAGAATAATCCTGTATGTTGTTTGAACAACATTTTGTCCCATCAGCCAGCTCCCGTTCAGTGGTAATCACGTATGTATTATTAGTGTATCTTTTCCAAGTGTTTAATGGTAGAGTCCATGCCAACACCATTAACACGTAGCTGCATCGCACCACGAGCAGCCATTGCTTGTTGATCAGGTCTTTTGAGCGAGGTTGAGTGGCTGAGTGTGACAAAGCATTTGAGCTTATAGTTCACTGTCCTTACTAGAATCCCACCAATTGTGTCTCTTGGATGTGGTTCTAGTTGTAGTTATTTTCATGTTGCAGTCTTAGGCCCAGTTGCCGTGTGGAGGCCAATTTCTAGTCTGTTGCTTTTCTCACAACTTGGAGATGCAACGCAAGCAACCAAATATTCCTAATTTGGCCCCGATTCTGAAGTAGCTGGTTGATAGTGGCCCCTGATCATGGTGTCCTCCGAGGTAAAAAGTGGGTGCAGGACTGGTGGCGGCCCACACTGTTGCCCTTTCTGAGCTCTCCCTTGTGGGAAAGAGCCAGATAGATACGTGGGTGAGACAGAGAGGAGTAGGTGGTGTAGTGATTCTCCTCCAGGTTCTCCTTTAACAGGCAATCGTCAGAAAAATGCTCCTGGAAAAGACAGTCAGGAAGACATTTCACATTATCTGATTGTGTTTTGGTTCCATTATGCAGCCCTGTACATAGTAAGGAAAATATATCACAAATGCATTCTTATTTAACTCTGCTTGACCTAGGTGTGAATGTATTACCCGTGTGAGCTGTGTGGGCTACATACCGCTCCATATGCCAGTCCTTCTCCACTCATACAGAGGTACAAGCCACTCTTGACTCCTCTGATTCCCACCACTCCTTGTTTCATAGCAAACACCTTCAGCCAACCTCGGGAGTGGAGAAACGCAGGCTAAAGCAATGCTTAAAGACTTGGATGCATTCTTGGGGTGTATCACAGATATCTCCAAGAGTTTTTACATTAAAACTGGGCAATAAATATTGTCCATATCTCAAGTAAAAAAAGATTGCAAACCAATAAATATACAGTGGTCGTGGCGAGGGGGTCATACTGAACTCACAATGCTCAGTGGGTTTGTGGACGCCTCCTACAGAGCCACTGGGCAGAATCTGGAGATGGTAGCCAATCCCAACACGGCAGTAGAGCAGCAGCTGTTTGACCCCTTCTCTGATTGGATGAGGACTCAAACCTGCATTAGAAAGAGATGATAGGTTGTTTGGAAAAGATGACACTTTGATAACTATTATCTTACTGGATAGTTTCATCCAGAAAACAAAAAAACAAAAAAAGATTGATTCTCTTTTAACAAAGAGTCTGTATGTGTTATGTAATAAATACAGAAAATATGTTGGAAGCATCTTTCAGTGTGTGCAAAAGTGCATCCATCTTTGTACAACACTCAGATGTCCTATTATTGTAATAACTTCTCTTGTTCATACTGGCGGTGGAGAGTCCTGGATCTGCGCAAAACCCCAGAATCTGAAGTCCAGCTGAAGCGTATATTGGGGTTTAAGTTGTCCGAGTTAAACAAATCAAGTATGTTCCAAAGTCTTTTTTGTAATGAAATTGCCTTTGTTTTTACAGGAACTGTTTCATTGCTGAGTGACGATAGACAGTGGCGTGCCCAAACGTTTTTGTGTGTATAAAGTATGTGCGTGTGCACACACATGTCAGAATACCACAATGAATGTTATTACTTACACCTGTGATTTTGGCAACTGGAAAAAAAGAAACAAAAGTAAACATGAATTCACCATATCTGTCTATTTTTACCCTTAAAGACTGTTTTTAGCCCCCTTCGTGTCCTGGTTGGTGCCACTGGATTCCTTAGATCGTCTAGTTTCTAGATACTGATGACTGATGGTGGTTCCGCAGGTCTCCTAATGTTAACATTACAGTATTCTACAGTTTCTTTCATTTCGGTTTTTGAATTTGTAATTTAAAATAAACAGACCTACCAAACATAACACAACAGTGGCACCATTTAAACGTAATATAAAGCTTCCATACTTTATTCTTTAGGTCCTTAATTACAAAATTCTAATAAATAAGCCTATGGTCCTGCCTCTGACTGGGCAGATAGCCAATCATAGTTTAGCATCATGAAGCCCCTGGGTGGGCCAATCAGATCTCAGGGGCAACCCATCCTCCTCCCTAAGCAGTCTTATACAGCAGCAGACATACAATGTGGAATACATACAAATTACAGTGCTTCACTTTTCGTAGCTAAATGTATGAATGGTTCAGAACAGCCTGAGATGTGATGTGACAAAATGACATGTATCGTCTTGACCCCTGAGCGCAGCAAACATGCTTTGAGCACTCTGTCAACAACGTTGTCCAACACGGTAATACTGAAGCTTCAGCATCCCATTCAGCATGTGCATGCATCATTTCCACTGAAACCTCGTGCTTTGGTACACAACAGACCTTATTTAAAGCAGACGCTTTGACTTGATATTAGCCGGAAAAGCAAAGGTATAAGGCCATGACAAAACGCCTAATGTAAAAAGGCCAATAGCACAGTTGGAGCTCACATACCTAAATGGAATGCAGCCACAATGAATGTTATTATTTACACCTGTGATTTTCCTGACATGACACTTGGCGAGTCGGTTCAAAGAGAAGGAACATCTGGGGTAAATGCCTTAGGGTAAATCAAGACCACATCTGTTTGTCAGTTTCCTAGATGTTCGCTTACCTTTTCCTTTCAGCAGGGTGTCCCTCATGTGCAGCTTCCAGAGGCCTCGGAGGCGAGTGCCCTGGTCCTCAGGGTCCTGGTCCTCCACTGGTTCTTGTTTCTTTGCTGCCACACTGAACATCAGGAGCAGCTGGAAGCCAGGCAGCAGCAGCAGCAGCAAGGAAACATTCATAGTGAAACACGTCAAACACCTGCCAGCGGACTAAGCGATGGTGTCTTACAAACAGTCATGTCCAATAACGAAGGGCCACAGTCCTGGGTCCAGTGAATTTGTCTGTCCAGCGGGCCCAGGTTAGGCCTCCTCTTGCTCCTCTTCTTCTGTTGAACTCTGAAAACACTTGCGCTCCACTGTCTTCTCTGCTCATCCCCTCTACACATACTTTCTGCTTTTATCTCTTCAACGCCTCTTTCTACACTGAAGCACTGACAGACAGTGACACCATGAGATACTCAACTGTACACTATCATTATCAGTGACATATCAGTAATCCTACCAACAACAGCCTGAACGTGATGTTCTCTGAAGCTGCTGCAGAAAGCAGCTTCTTGTATTCAGACAAACAAAACTTCTTCAGTGTTAACCTGTTGTAACTGATCCACTTTATAGTTTTACTTTAACCACTTAAAGAAGGGGTAAAGTACAGTGATGTAAACTTTGGCACTTTACTGTTTTGGGTGTAGCCTACATACATTAATGTGTTTTCATGTGGCCCAATCAGGCCTCTGACGGCTGAGAGACATGCAAACTGTCTGTTCAGTATCACAATCACTGTGATTGGAGAGTGAGCTGAGCTGATAATGGGAGCAGAGGAACACACTCATGATACACATACAAATACAAGTTCAGAGATCTTCCAGTTCATCCTAAAGATATTGGATGGGGTTGAGGTCAGGACTCTGTGTAGGCCAGTCTTCCACACCAAACTGGGAACACCATTTATATACAGGGCTGGCTTTGTGCACAGCATTGTCATGTTGAAACAGGAGAGGGCCACATGCATACCTCTATATATAATGTGTTTATGGTGTAAATTCATAGCATGCATCAGAGTAAAACCTGAAGTAGGTTTCAAGCAAAGGTCTGTTTAGTATCTGTCAGAGCCGGTCTACGGAGAGCCTGTTCACTCCCTATTAAGCTCCATTGTACCGAATTTGGTTGCAGTTCCACCAGAGTTCCACTGGGGGTGATCGCAGGCTAGTGCAAAATAAATGTGACTCCATGGAGCTAGACGGCTAAATTTGTTTTTTGATTAGTTTTTGTAAGTTCAACATGGATTATAGGTCGAAAAATGAATGAACGAGTACTTATGTCCTTTCAATTTCTTACAGGTTGAGTCGTTGCCCATAACACGCTAGCATTCTGCTAATGCATGCTGATTGGTCAGTGAAGTACTGATTACGACCATGGATCCCGGTTGATGGCATCCACATTCTCTGAAGTGACTCTGAGCTTGCCGTAAAGCAGCATCTCTGGCCGTACGATGTGTATAACGTCACTGACATTTTAAAAGGCTTTTCAGAACAAAATACCCAGCAGTGTGTATTTTGTTTGCCTCCCCTTTTGAATGCAAATTACTAGAAAACCTATATCCTGAGAAAAGTGGATTTTGAGGGGTATAGCTCCATAGACCTCCATTCATTCTACACTTGCCCGTGAGTGCCCTCATATGGAACCAGACTGGAACTGCAACCAGTTCAGAAGCCGGAAGTTTCCCGAGAGTGGAAGTTCTCCCCTCATTAGACAGACATTCTCTGGTATCTGTTCTGCAGCTTTTGATTGATCTTTCAATCTCAGTTTTGTATCTTAAATGTAGTATCTCCATATCTCTATCTACCTGGGTTAGGGATATGGTGTAATCCAATGTCCTCTGGGTCTCTGGAGATCAGCTGCAAAATCTGCTCTACTTCCGGCCACCAGTGACCTGACTGGTGGAAGAACTACAGAGTGCTAATCAGCACTGCTCACAGTAGACCACACACACACACATGATAAATCGTGCAATAATAATGTTACTGCAATACTTTTATTTGTTCTCTTTGCTTATATATATTGTTTGTTCATCTTTAGAGTGTCTTGTACTTTTCCCTGTCCCTCGCTGCTGCATCAGTTTGAATTTCCCCACTGATGGATTAATAAAGGATTTTGAATCTTGAATACTTTAGCTTTGGTAGCTGGGGGCGCAATGCCATTCCCAAACTGTTCTTTTCTTTTGCAAAAGAAGAGACTGTTTCCATCAGCAGAGGATGTTATGGACGAGATTTGTTTTACGGTGCACATTTTACAGTGTTTTGACTGACTCAGATATTCAGAGCCTCCAGAACCTGAGCTGCCGAGAGCAAACACTGACTGCTTGTGCTTTTGCTCTTCGATGCCAACAGAAATGGAATCGTTCTGCTGCAATGAACGTCAGTACATACTGTTTTTATTGGCTGCTGTCGCCGACGCCCTGTGAGAGCCCGTACGGAAGTAACACTTTATTTATTTATTCATGTATTATTACTCCTCACTTAGACAGCATGCTGGAGACCTTCAGGGTCCCGAAGCTAAACTGGAAGACAACCAAGACCAGCAGGGAGATTTTGGATTTAGTTGATAGTGGACTTTGGGAAGAAGCAAAGAAGGGACTACGCCCCCCTTAATATCAACGGGTCCTCGTGGAGAGGGTGGACAGCTTCCCCTTAAACACTAAGGGATTTCTACTCCTGCACCATCCAGAGCGCCCTGATGGGGAACTTCACTGCCTGTCTGCCTGGTATGGAAACGGCACCGAACAGGAGCGCTAGGCCCTGCAGAGAGTGGTTTGTTTGTCTGAAGACACAATAAGCGGTGCTTTAGCCTGCCTAAAGGATATTTACACCAGGCGCTGCAAGAAAAAAAGATTCAAACCACCCGGGTAACAGCCTTTTCTTCCTGGTACTGGATACACCAGGCCAGCACCAAGAGGTTTTACTAGGAGCTTCTTCCCTCGGCTCACTAGGATCCTAAGTGACTAAAATATATTTATTATTACACTGTTTGAGGGAACTGACAGGATTACATTTCACTGACATTGTATTTTATATAATGTGACAAATTAATTGATTAAACGTGTTTCCAGGTGTTGGGGAGCACTTTTTGCATATGCAAAATCAGCTGTATAAAGCATTTTGTGTCTCCAGAGGGAGCTGTGTAAAGTCTGATTAGAAGTGAGTTCGGCTGAGAGCTCACCGTTCCTCCTCTCTGCTGCAGGCTAGAGGTTCCAGGCTACATTAGCCACTATTAGCACCCCCAAATCTGAGGTTGTGTTGCCTCCAATTTGTGGCAATTTAGGCCACGTCCACACGTACCAAAACATCCCCCCCCCCCCCCCGTCTTTCCTGGCATCGTTTCAAGAATAGTTGCGTCCAAACTGATCCATTTGTAAATGATTCAACACGCTACTTCATACTCCAGGCCTATAGGTGGTGCGGTTTCTGCTACAGAAATTCACCAAAAACGGAGGACAGGCAGAGCATGCGCATAAAACTTGTGCGCTGTATACAAACAGACAGTAGAGGAAGAAACCAAAGACAAGAAGAAGACCAGGTTTCATAAAAGTGCGTCTTCAGGCAGTGCGTTTACAGGATTCGTTTGGACGATCGGCCAAAACGATGCAAAACGTGCGTTTGCACCAAAAAGTGTTTCTGTGTGGATGGCCCCTTAGGCACTAGGTTTTGACAAGGAAGAACAATGTATATAAAAAAAAAAGACAATATCTCTGGGTCAACATCGATTTTGATCTGTTTTTTTAAACTGCCCATCTCGAGTCTGACGCCGTCATCGGAGTACAATGCTAAGTCTGTGGATTACTCTTTTGTCTTTTAAGGAGGATTATATGATATGAATGAAAGCTCCAAAGCAGCTACTAGAGTGTTTAAATTGGTAATCCTGGTCAATGTGTTGGAACAGATGTTTATTTGGCCGCCTTGTGCATCTGCAACAGAGATCTGAAGTGCTTTGTGATACACATGATGTTTCCTCCACAGATTCATCATGTGACTTTGGACAACAGCCTGGTGACTTCTGATAGTACGCTGTTTTTAATCACACAGCACACAGTGTCTGACGGAACACATCCTATCTGAAGTGAGTAACAGCAAAGGCATTTAAATCCTCATTAGAAAGATTCTCATATTTATTAAATAATGGTCGTACATGGTCATTGGATGGTGACAAAGGCAAATCTAAGACATGAGGTGAATTTGAATTTCAGAGGCACGTAAGAACAGCATCACTGGCAAAGAACTTTACATAACAAGAGTCATGTACAAAGCTGCACTGGGAATCTTCACACATCACTTGTTATAATTCCTTCAAATCCTGTAACGTAACATCAGCAAACACACATAGTGGGTATGGGTCTCTTCTGTTGCAGCCCCACTTTATGATCAACATGAGGACATGGGTAGATCTTTTACAGCTAGTGCATCTGCCTAGTACAGCTATAAAAAGGTCAATGTTAGTCGAGGTATGATAAAATTTGACATTTAAGCTACCTCACCTGTCAGATATAATATATATTATTATTAACACATTGTCATATCGTTCATTCAGATATATAACACTTTTCAAGGAATGGGCTGACTAGATTCTAAGAAAGTGGCTGGTAATTTGTGATCATTGTGGCAAAGGCTATGCCAAAAATATGCGAAACACGTAAGAGCCTATTTTGACTTGACCAATTAAACGGCAATTCTGTTTTTCAGTCAGCTGGATTTGGCACATATAAAGAGCACAAGTGTGTAATGTAATGTCCAGTACTCCTCTCACAGGGCTTAAGATGCAAGTCACAAGTGTTGGTTTACAACTGTATTAGCCACATAGAAAAATGATGAAACAAAGTGTGGAATGTTAAATCATACTCCATTCATGTACAGTTCATCTGTAATAAATTTAGCTCATAAAGATTACATATTTCATTTAAATAAAACAGTTTACCAACAGTAATGCCAGAACTAAGAGGCTCCTTTCGCTCTCAGTTTGGACAGCAGCATCTCGTTCTTCCGACACTCCTGGTGACAAAACAAACACATCCATCATTACTCTCCATCATCGTCTGGCATGTATGGGGCTTTATCTCAGGTCAACAAATAAGGGATGCTTTTAAAATAACGTGATATTTGCTCACTAATACATTCTATGGTCACTTGGCCAATACACATATTTATATATTTTATAGACAATTATCTCTGTTTCCAAGTGTCTGCAACAGACTACCTGCTACCTTGTAATGTTAGAGAGGTGTTGATTCAACTTTATGATTATTTTTGGAGGCTGCAGTTTGTGGTATAATGAAATGTTACCTTATTAAGTTTACCCCATTTATATCAACGAGGGTACCAATAAGCTAAACAATATATAATATAGCTACAAAACTGTTAACCGATTGGTTACATTCTTCTTTTATTATAAAGGTTCTTGCCAGTTTAAAACAGTCCCTCCCTGTAAACAGCAACACCTCTCATGCCCTTCATCTGTACCTAACGAAGCACAAGCTGATACATTGTTTTTCTGTGTGCACGCGTGTCCCATGTTACTAACTTTGCTTTTTCCCTGGAGTCGTTGTGCTTTCGCGCTTCACAGATTTCCTTGGATTGCGACGGCACCTGGATCGTGTTTGCAGCTGCTGCCGTGGTCTTGCTCCACGCCTTGCTACGCCCTGCACTGCTGCTGCTGCTATTATTAGTCATATTCTATTATCCTTATTGTTACTAAAAATGCCACTGTTCATCGTGGCAATCCATTATATCCACTGCTAGAATTATAACGAGTCATATATCTGTATTTCTATCTCTCTCTCTCTCTCTGATAACTTCTGTTATGATTTGACACAAAAAATAAAATAAAATTGAATTTTTCGCACCTCTTTAAAGTCCTTGACAGTTTTGAAGTAGAGCCTCTGCTTGTCGAGCAGCTCCAGGTACTCATCGTTCAGCTGATCCCTCCTCATTTTGTTCTCCTGCTTCTTCTTCTCCATCTGGAAAAGCAGAAGAGCAGGAAGCGTGCGTCACATCAATGCTGCGGCAGCTTGTGTTGAAATGGTGGGAAGCCTGTTACAACTTGGCCTGGGTAAGTTTGCTTTATTATGCTGCGACACCGGTCTCATCGTGTGACGGCTTGTTTTCTCGCTCTGTGCTGTTCAGCAGCGTCGTCATGTTCCCACATCTCAGCATTTAACGTGGTAAGTACAGTGCTATCATAGCCAGTTTATAAAATAAAATAAAACCCAAGTTGTACCAAGCGGAATTATCCTTTAAGAGAGTTCTACCTTGATGCGACTCTGTTTGATTCCCTCCACTATTTGCTCCATCTGTCTGAGGAACTGCTCCTTGGCGGCTGAAGACGACATGGCCCTGGACAACAGCACAGCAGCTTAGAGCGTATTCAGTAAAACAGAGCTAAGAAACACACTGACAGTCTCTACGATACGATCACATCAAATACATACAACACACGAGTGTAGTTATACTTACTGTTGGAAGTTGTCGTGAATGGAATTCAGCAGATTCACCTACAGAAATGAAAGCACACTTTGTTCTTATTAAAATTAAGAACACATATTTGTCTGATCATGACTTTCACTTTTCATTTGTCAACTATATCAATACTCAACCTGGACAGATGTGCTAAAATTACAGGCAAATCTAAATTCAAACCGAACTTGGTAATATATTGGCAATTCTTTTCTGTGATGCAAACAACTGACCGCTGTGGTTCCTTACCTCCTTCTCCAGATAAACCTTCTTGTCGTCTAACGTGTTATACAGTGTGAAGAACTGTTTGGTCTCTTTATGAGTTGCAGAAACTGAAAGGCACAAAAGCATTGGCACAGATTTAATCACTTTGTTTCTGTTTTTTTTTGGAGACATTTAGTACGAACCCTGGTTTGACCAGATTTTGAGGAGGAACCCACCTTGGCTGTAGAGTTCGATGAATCTCTTTTGGTACTGGGTCAGCTCAGCCCGGCTCGGAACCTCATCGATCTTCCTCTGCAGGATGGCAATCTCACGGTTCTTCCGAGCCTGAAAAGAGTGAAGGAAGGTCCTGAGTGATTCAGCTCGTAGAGGAGAGGGTTTGAAATTCCAATGCTTATTTCATGTGCCACACATGCATAACATTGATCAAGGTACTGAAATAATCTGGAGAGCCTTCAATTCAAGAGTTTTCATCGCAGACTTTTGTTAATAATTTTCTGTTAAAGCCTAACCAATGGCGGAGGAAGTATCCTTGGCAGCAAAAATGACTTAAAACCCAACCTAACAATAAATGTGGATTAATCCGCCGCTAAAAATAGTCCCCAAGACATGTAAAAATGTGTAGAAATAAAAAAAAAAAAAACATTTTATTAACTACTTTTTATACTGCTGGGTTGTAAACCTGGTCATATGGTTGTTTATAGAATTTCAATCTGCAGGTACAGTAAGTAACTGATGTCAGTGGAGCGAAAGAAAAATACCATACTTTCCTCTGAAATGTAGCGGGGCAGAAGCATTATGTACTGTTGTAAACAGAATTATTTTGCATAATTAAAAACACCCACCACACACCCACCCACACAAACACAAGTTGTAATGCCAGTGCCTACATAAAGTGGTGAGGAAACCGGAGAACCCGGAAGAAAACCCACAGCAACACGGGGAGAACATGTAATCTCCACACAGAAAGGCCCTGCACGGACCAGGGATCGACCCCCATAATCAGCAGTGTTACTTGCCTTGAGGCAGCAGTGCTATCCACTGAGCCAGCGTGCCAAAAAACAAGTAGAGAACAATAATAACAACCAGCGAGGCTAATCTGCACATCTACAAACAAACCAGTAAAAGACACCATGAATAGGCTGTGTATTTCTTGGATTATTTTCAGTACTCTCAATTTGTCTCATTGTTATCTGTATCTGCTGCTGTGACCTCATTCCAGAGAGATCACTGCATTTCCATCTAATCTTGTGTTATGTTATGTGAAGTAGTTACCATGAGCAGACGGATCTTCTGTAGTTTCTCTCTGTCTGAGTTGTACTGTTTGTCTATCAGCTGGTTACTCTCCTAAGAAAAGAAGAGGAGGAGGAGAAAAAGTGAATTTTAAGCAAACTGTGAGGAAGATGGGTTTATTAGGGAAGGCGGTCTTTATGAATGGTTACACTGTCGTGTTTTATAGTGTAGAAGACAAATGCTAAAATAGAATGTGTTGGATAGTGAATATAGAATATAATTCGAACTAGATATGTACCTTCTCCTCCTCTGTATCCTGTCCTGATGACGCCTTCAACTCCTCGATGTTCTGCTGCAGACGGGCCATCTCTTCCTGAACACACATCAAAGAGAACATTTGTACTAATTTACTGTTGGGCAGGATGTATGTTCTGTACAAAACACCCAGCAGCATCAACTGAATGTAGAATCCCAGTGTGTGTGTGTGTGTGTGTGTGTGTGTGTGCGTATGTACTCACTCTGCAGTGTGTGCGGAACTCCTGCTCCTGCTGCTTCAGGTTCTCGTTCATCGTCACCAGAGCCCTCAGCTTCTCCAGCAAGCTGTTCATCACAACACAACTGTATTAGATGGACTGTCCCATCACTCAAAGATCATAGGTTTCATGCTGCAAGTGTCCATGAGCAAGATGGTGAATGTCTCTGAGGGCAGAACTCTGGGTCTAAACTGCAGAAACACAACTGCTAAGGAGATGGAATGATAGAACAGCTACAGATTATTAGCTACGGAATTCTTTTTCAACAGATTTTTTATTGTAATCAAAGAGGTTATTACATTTAAAAGCTTTTATTTGTATGTTTTGCATTAAACATTTTCTGGCTTTTTTGCAACCGTCCTTAATAAAATAACACATTCCTGGGTTCTTTTAATTACTGTGAATCACTGGTCTGTGTACATATCAGACTGTTGTATTAGAAGTCACTTCCAAACCCCAATTCCAATGAAGTTGGGATGTTGTGCAAAATGTAAATAAAAACAGAATACAATGATTTGCAAATCATTTTCATCATACATTCAACGGAATACACTACAAAGACAAGATATTTAATGTTCAAACTGATACACTTTATTGTCTTTTTGCAAATATACACTCTTTCTGAATTTGATGTCTGCAACGTGCTCCAAAAAAGCTGGGACAGGGCCATGTTTACCACTGTGTTACATCAACTACATCACATTCAAAATGAGTGAATATTTGCACAAAAACAAAGTGTGAACATTAAACATATTGTCTTTGTAGTGAATTCAATTGAATATAGGTTGAAAAGGATTTGCAAATCATTGCATTCTGTTTTTATTTAAGTTTTACTAAAAGTCTAGAATTTCTTAATTCCTGATGTTCCAAGTTCTTAAAGTAATCAAAAGACAAGCAGGCTGCTTTTGGGGTTGAAGGAGGAAGTATTCACTGAGGACTGACACAAATCACAGAGGGAAGTTCATTGTGTCATGAGGATTAAATCACACAAAGAAGTCGGAGATAATTACTCTCCACTTACCTGCTGTCAGCCTGCTCCTCTATCTCGCCTAAAGACTTCAGCTCTTTCAACAGTTTCTCAGAGTGCTCTGTAGCCTGGGAAAATACACAAAGGCCTGTTGGAAGAAACTTTTAGGAAAAAAACGTTTCCCCTTTTTCCATCTTAAAAAAATGTTTCCTGATGTTCGCATATTTAAAAAAGATTTTTTTTAAACCACACACATCTGATATTTTTTGAATCTATAATGAAGGGCTTATTGTGATGTGATCAATGTTACTTTGTAATGTCAGAACGAAATGTCAGCTGCCAAATCACCCTGAAATTCTCTTCATGTATGTTGTTTGAGGAGATTGTTTTTATGACAGCAGAAGGGATGTGACCTCTGACGGTATTTGCTACCAGGCGTATCTCAAAATACAAAATCAAGATCCATAATAAAAGCAGGTACCACCACCAGCGACGTTTAGTGCTTCAAAAGCAACTGACAATAATATTGCATGTATCAACTGTTCCATGTGTCTGCCAATATCATACTAGCAAACAGATGCTTACAAGCAGGCAAAGCTGTCAGTTGGCTGCAGGTATTTTAGCCTCGACTTACCTCAATCAGATTTCTTTTGGCATCGTCACAGCCGGTTTTCATCTCTGCATGCTTGGCTTGTAGCTGTCAGATAAAATAAATCCTTGTTACTGATAGTTACCTTCCCGGGTCATTGCTGTAAATCAATGTACACTTCACTTTACAATCATTTAACTGTTTCAGCACTAAAGATAGTTTGGCTTTTTGACGTAGGGTTGTAAGAGCTACTTCCCCATAGTCAGTGTATTAGCTACATGTACAGTAGCTGCCGGTCAGCACGCCCCCAGTATGGAGAAGCAGGCAGGAGTACAGACACAACTGAGCTATATATATATATATATATATATATATATATATATATATATATATATATATATATATATATATATATATATATATATATATATATATATGTGTAAAGGCAATGAGTCTGTTACCTGATAAGCAAGAATGCCTATTATGCTTGAGTAAATGAAGCCCCAATTAACAAAACCGCTTTAAAAAAATAATATTAATACTACCGTTAAAATCACAGCGAGTCTGGTACAGCCCCACTCTGGACGGTAAAACTGAGATTAGTGCTCCTATTCAAGTTTATGTTGTTGGGTAAACTGCTGATAAACAGACTTAGAGAAGATTTTTTTTCTCAATTCTTATCAATTTTAACACTAGTTGTCATTTGGGGCTGACTAAAACCTCTTTGGGGGGGGAGGCGCCAAAAATTCCTATATGCAGGAAAAACCCTGGGTGTGAGTGGAGTGGACAGTGGGCCACAGTGAACTGCTGACCTCCTCCAGTTGTTTAGTCTTCTGCTGGATCAGTTTGTTGAGTGAGGCCACTGCCCTGCGGTGTTGCTGCAGCGGGCCGTAGCGCTCCGAGCGCTCCTCTGACGAGAGCTCCGACTGCTGCAGGGACATATGGGAGATACATTTTATTAGAACAAGAGCAAGCTAAAGCCTGAAGGTTTTTAGACTGCTTGAATAGGTGAGCTGTGTTTTGTAAATGCCTCTACAAATGTCTGAAGCAGTAACCTACACATATTGGATTTATTTCTCCCCATGTTATGTTTCACTTCACCTGTTGCAACAAGAAGACTTAAAATTAAGAAAAAATAAGCTCTTAAAATGTTTGTTTTTTCCCCCCGAAGTGCTCAGCTTCGTCGAGATCAGCGTCTCAATTCCTCCTTCCACTACGATTATAATAATCCTGACTTAAGGCGCCAAAACTATTGATTGACTATTGATCATTTTTATGGTTTGAGTCTTGAAAAGCACAGAGGTTGAACTAACATTTAGAAGAAGTTGTTGATACACAGCAGCGTCTTAATATGCTCAACTCTCTACTTTCTGTCATGTCACTGTACTCTGGCTGGTTAGCAGTAGAAAACAGTATTTCTTCTGCCCCTTCAAACAAAGATGATGTACTGGATTGAAAGAGAGACTTTAGACTGAATCATCAGTCAAGCAGTCAATAATTGCCGCTGTCACAGATTAGGAGCTCAAAAAGACAGAGAAGGTATGTGACTAAGTGACTGACAGACAGTGTGGGATTTACGTTATGCTTTATATTATTTTATGTTTCATCTTTAGGAGAGAAAAGCTTTTCGGATGAGGACTCTCTTCTCCTTGGTTTATTATTATCTTAATTTCACAACAGGAGTGTGAAAGCAGTGTCTTTGAAAGTCTTTTTTCAAGAAACAGGTGTTGGAAAAGCTTATAATAAAGGCTCATCTTACCGAGCTAATTGGTACATCATCATTATCACAGATTGTTGCTCACCTTCTCAGCGTACTCAGACGCGATCTGTTTGATCTCCTCAGACTGCAGTCCCACTATCTGACCCACTGCACTCGCTGTCAGCTTCCCCTACACATGGACAATAGAGAAAAAATAATTGCAAAATTCACATATGGTTTAGCCATTTAGTTTTGTTAACATTAAATGCGGTGGTAAACAAATATTCAGTTACCAGATCATAAAAATGTAGTTAAAAGAACAGAGCCTTGACAGCTTATGGAACAAAATAATAATATTGTAGACAGAGCAATGCTAGGAAAATAAGCCAAGAAAAAGGAACTAAGAGTTATTCATATTCTTGTAGGGAGAAAGAGCAACATAGGGAACGTTTCGTTCCCTATGTTATGTATGCTGTGTGTGTGTGTGTGTGTGTGTGTACAGCTGCAGATGTTGTGTGAATGCAGCTCTAACTGCTGGGTGGGTGAGGGTTAGGTAGTGACAATTTTTCGGGACTCCTGCAGGTCACGGTATTCCCAATCAACAAACAAACATATTGTGAGTTGTAAGTGGTTCTCTTTTCTAAAACGAAATGCCTCGCAATCTTTGGGCGCACTCACCGCATTGCAGCGCCATTTTTTTTTTTTATTTAATCTCAGGCTCCGTCCCGCTCCCGTTGATTTCTATGCTCCATTCCGTCCGTATCACGTTACCAACACTGAAATTGACTCCCGTACTGCGGGAGTCCCACAGGAATCAAGGGACCCGCGGGCGTCCCGAAAAATTGTCACCCTCTACAGGGGAGTAAAGTGGTGATTCATTTCTAAACAGTCACAGATGAAAAGAAAGACAAGACAGATAACAGGCTTTACCCACCTCTTCATTTGCCATGGCAGCCATGCTGGTCATCAGGGTTTTGATTCGCATCTAAAAAGAAAAACAAAACAACCACAATTCCACCACATATTAAGGCGGGGAGTTCAGAGTCTTTGAAACAGTGGCACCTAGACTGTGGAATGCTTTGCCTCTTCATTTGAGAGCAGTAGCTGTTGATATTTTTTAAAAGTAGCAAAAGACATCTTCTTAGTCCTTCCTCCTTTCCCTTTCTTCCTTCACTTTCCTCCCTCCTTCCTTCCTCCCTTCCTTCCTTCCGGACAATTTCTATAAACTGCTCTTCTCATAGACTTATAATAAATCAAATTAGTAATTTGTAGAGTTACACATACTGTATATAGGAGTAATAAACCACAGTATGTGTTTATTTGTACAATCATAAGTAACTACTTATTCTTATGATTATTAACTCTTTAGTTACTTTATGAATTCTCATTACTCTAAAATATGGCCACATATGCCCAACGTTAATGTTTTGCATGACAAGAAGTAAGACACATTTTAACTGCAATACATATTTTCAATTCATAATATATTCAATTTGTAATTTCACTGGTTGTAGGTGTCTCATCCCACCCTATGCTTTTTGCTGCTACTTTCTGCATTTCTGATGGATTTTTGCCTTCCATGTTTATTGCACTCACTGTATAAAGTGCTCACCTCCTCCGCTGCCTGCAGGTCTTCTTCCTCGGACACTTCTGCCATTCTAGGGGGCGCTGCCTGAGAGCCACTGGCCAGCGAAGCCTTCCTCTCGTCCACCTAGAGGAGGGAGACAGGATGTTCAGGGGGAGACAGCAGGGCAATAGTTGATGTCACATAGAAGTGGTATACATCATCTGAAAGCTGGGAACCTGAAGATTAATTTGAGATGCAGCTCCGTACAGATTTTTCTAGTCATAAATCTGTAACAAAAACATTGTGTTGTGGTTAGGCGCCTGTTCAAATTTTAGAGTGTATGAGGGCTTAGAACATGATGCTGAAAGTTTATGATGACCATACTCATGCTCAGTTACATCTCCTAAACAGTTGCAGCAATCTACAGTAGGGGTTTATTTAGAGGTTTATGCCTTGACGCAGAGGTCCAGGGTTGGAGCCCGACCTGTGAAGATTTCCTGCACGTCTTCCCCCTCTCTCTCCCCCCCATTTCTCACCTGGCTGTCCTGTCCATTAAAAGGCAGAAAAGCCCAAAAATACCGCAGTGTATCTTAATGTATAGGCCTGCTAAGTGACATAAGGAAATGAAATGCTCTCTGCAAAACTCCTTAAGTGAAAGGTAACGGTTACTTTGTAAAAGACAAATCATTGAACCACCTACCTTGTCTTGTTTGGACTGTTTGCTGAATCCATAACGTCTAGAGAGAGAAAAGAACCCACACATAACTAAGGTGTGAAAATAAAGGAAGCATTTCCTTTGCCCCCACCCCCGCAAGATTTTTCAAATACACCATGCCACATTACAACATCAACACATCAAAAGGCAGTAATCCAGCATGAGGATCAACAGCCCGCTGCGGACAGGGCTGTCTGATTTAATAAATACCAAAGTAGATCAAAGAAGCACCACAGTTTGCATCCATCATGCCTAAAATACAGTATGTGAGAGCATTCTCAAACACAAAACACAGTGCTGTGAGTAGCTTGCAGAAAAAGTAAGCTCCTTACGTTAATACAGTACTTACAGGAGGAAATGGGACATTCTAGTACAGAGGTGGGGATGAATAGATGGATGAAAAAACAATGTCAGACAAATAAACAAAAAACTAGACATGTGTGGGTTAAGACTACAACAACACTGGGGTTCAGGTAAGTAGAAGGCAGAGACAGAGAGAATGTATCCTTATGAGAAAAAAAGGAACATGTTACATGTTGTAGAACTGTGTTTTTCACGCATTTTCTTAATGCTCAAATTTATTTTTCGCAGAAACCATGAGCTGTATTACTTAAAGCCACGGTGACATGGACACCTTAGCGCCACCCAGGATGTGATTGGTTTAAAAAAAATACAAAACAACCCAGTGTTTCCCCCCCATATACCAGAATAGATACGTGATGTAGCCAGACCGTACTCCAGCACTGACACAGCGCTGTGGAGATAGGTGCAATGCGAGACTACAGAGAAACACACACCAGATGTGAAATCTTACCTGCCATATTCCAGCAGAGTGGAGTGAACCCTTGACTCCTCATCCAGAAGCTCCCCTGCATCCCTCTGCCTCCTGTACTTCCTCTGGGGTTTGTACACTTCCTGCAAAATGCCATATTTTGAGAAATAGGAATTAATATTCAGTATAAAACTAATCCTGACAAAAATAAACACATCAGTTGGTAATCTTTTTAGAAACTGTTGTACTTGTGGTTTTTAAAACATGCTGCAGTATGAACAGTTATCTTAATAATGTGTATGTGTTCATGATGTGTGATGCCTGATGGTTTGGCAACTCACCAATACATCCAGAACGGCCCTCACAGCCTTGTCTTTCCTCTGGAGGAACTCTTCATCCTAGACCACGGGGTTTTACAGCACACCAACTCTTATTTACAAGACAATTTACTGTATGTAATACAGCCTAACAATCACGGTTAGAAATTCACTTTTTTCACCTGCCACCTGAAAAGTTACATTCTGCTCATTTTGGCTTATGGAGTAAATCAATATCTTGATCAATTACAGCATTTTTTGCTATATAAAATATTTTTGTTACAACCATCCATTTAAAGAAGGGGACATATCGCAATTATGGAAAAACATGGTTGGGTATTGTTCTACCTGAAAAACTAAAAACTCCCACATTTGAAATCAAAATTCCGCCCCTGGTATGCTCTGTGTTTTTAGTCATTTCCTGAGCATAATTTATGTGTTATTACTCCTAAAAACTCACATTTTCAGGCATATTACAATCATTATTTGGTACCACCTAAGTTCATCAGTCAGCCAAACTATGTATCTATCAATATTCTAGTATTCAAATAACTGATCAAAATAGTGATTTATCTCGTTCTCTTAAAGGCTACGTTCAGAATGCAGGCAAATCTGAACGTTTCTCAAACCAGATCATTAAGACAGACGTCCGCACTATGGATGTCCCGACCAGCTTTTTTGGCCACCGATCCTGATCCGATTTTTTAAATGTTAATATTTGCTGATCCGATACTTGGATTTGCCCAGATTATATAGAGCTGCACACCGTGTTTTGTTTACAAAAATAACTAATTAAAAAGAAGGAACTAAAAGATGCCTTCAGCTTAATACATTTAACTTAGTGCAGCTAGCATTTTTGTAAAACACACATATAAAATCAACTTCTATTTAGAATGGTGTAGAATTTACTGAGGTAAATGATCGGAGTGAGGTGATCGGGGTGACAGCCCATCCCCGGTCAGTTAAAAAATGCCCATATCGGCTCCAATCCGATACTTTGGGACATCCCTATCCCAAGTGATCAGTTCGTTTTAGTTTTTTCCAGATATCACCAACCTATGTGCATGGGTTTCTGTGGTAATGACTTAGATGTCAGTGTAGCTACACTGGTGACGCTCCTCTGTGTTTATATTTTATTATCTGCATAAGTATAGGTCAGTCCCTCCAGAAAAACGCGATTATGCGATCGCAGAATTCAATGCATAATCAGCAAAGTCCGTATATTCATGCGGTGGCTGCATTTTTTCAAATACTCCGCACTTTCACCGCATATATTGCCGATTTCTGCGCAAAATATGCGGGGCTTGCATGATTTCATAATCCTCGCATTTTCGTTGCAAAAAAGTCACATATCTCAGCAGAAAGTTGAAAAATGTTGTGTTTACTTCACACAAGAGCAGCAATTTCCCCCTGTTGCCATGGGAACGTTATGAAGTGATGTAATTTTGCCTAGTGAGAACAGGGTGTTGGGGGAATCACTTTTTTTTCTCTTTTTCATCAAACCGCAATTTTTGCAAGTTCCCACAATTTCATCGTATAAAATTGCATAAATATCCCGCATAATTCATCACATTTTTTTAAGAAAACGTGCCGCATAATCAAGGATTTTTGCCCACAACAATCACAAAAAAACTCTGCGTTTTTCTGGAGGGACTGACAGGTGCATAACCCTCGGCTACACAAGTGACGCAAAAAAACACTTTGAAATCCGATTTGAGCGGCCAGAGCGTCCGGACTGAGACAAATCTGTAGAAATATTATTTCAAACCACCTCCAAAATGTGGCTTGGATCCGATTTGCAAAAATATAATTTCATGTGTTTTACACTATATATATATATATTAGGGCTGTCAGTTTAACGCGTTATTAACGGCGTTAACGCAAACCCATTTTAATGCCGATAATTTTTTTAACGCACGAGTAACGCATAGAGAGAGCAACGGGATCTGTTAGTCCACTTCTTTAACTGTCTATGGCCACGCCATGTCCCGCCCTACGAAGCAGCTGATTGGTTTGGTTTAGGCATTTCACCGCGAGTGGTGAGGATAGTGGATTGGTCAGGGGATAGGACCTGAACAAATGGAGTTACGTTACCTTCGACGCCTGGCCAATAGTAGTGATAGAAGGGCGGGTCTTGTAATTTCGCAAACCGCAAACAAAACAGACACAAGCCTCGGTCGGTTTGAGCTTGCTAGCCGCGTAGCTAGTAGGCTCGTGACGGCGATTATCTTCAGAGCGAGCGAGTACTGACTCTACAGTCAGTGAGAGAAACAAAGTGTCTCCTCTGTTCTTTCTGACCACGGTGGGAAACCTGGAGCAGGAAAACCCTCTCCTTGATTTTACGTTGGTTATGAACGAGAACGAGAACCAGGAAATGAGTCACGGGAAACCAGTTGCTATGAGCACATAGACAGTAGGACGAGCCACGCTCGCCTCAGGCATGTATATACTACCTGTAGTACTATCTGCAGGACTATCTGCAGTACTACCTGCAATGGAAAATCGAGGTAACAGCGTTACATTATGTGACAGATTATTATCTCCAAGTGTGAATGTTAGTGTGAAATTGAACATAACGTATATGACGATGTTGTTTTCAATAAAAAAAACTGTCCCTTAGCAGCTGATCTACTTTTCCATGCTGATAAGAGAATTAAAATGAGAAAATATAATGGGACAAAAAGAAGTCAAGGGACATTTAGAATAGATAAAAATGTGCGATTAATTGCGATTAATAGCGAGTTAACTATGACATTAATGCGATTAAATATTTTAATCGCTTGACAGCACTAGTATCTTTTGGTATGCATTTCAGAAAAAAAATGGTTAGGATTCAGGTGTTTGCAAATAGTGATTAATCATGATTAATCCACTGAAAATTCTGATTAATTTGATTAAAAATTTTAATCATTTGACAGCCCTAATATATATATATATATATATATATATATATATATATATATATATATATATATATATATATATATATATATATATATGTTGTTGTTGTTGTTTAAGTTTATTTAGATAGGGACAAGTATGTTACATAAAACATGTTACATACTACAACATTTTAGCCAAAGCTAATTCTCAATGTCAGTCCCTAGTGGGCCTTTACATACAAAATCAACAATACCTAATTAAAATAAACATAATAATGCAGTAAAACAATAAAACTATTTAAACGAAGCCAACAGTCAGTGGTCACATTTCTGACCTCTGATTAAATAGTCTTTGAGTCTGTGTTTGAAAGGGACCCAGTTTGACTCTCCTTTCAGTTCAGTGGGTAAACAGTTCCAGGCTTTTGTGCCTTGTACAGAAAAAGCTGATTGTCCAAATGAAGTCTTACATTTCGGGATCTGACAGTTCCCATTCTGAGCTCCTCTAGTTCTTGAACCCACAGCACTGAGAGCAACTATACAGTCACTCAAGACCTGTGGGGCTTGCTGATTCAAACATTTATACATCAGCTTCAACATAGAAAATGTAATGACATTCGGAATATATATATATATATATATATATATATATATATATATATATATATATATATATATATATATATATATATATATATATATATATATATATATATATATATATATATAAAGATTATTGATATATAAAAAATGATTGGGCTGGCAGTCTGAACAAGGTCTAAGTTGTCCATCATCTGGATGTCATTCCACCAACCACTACAACCAAGTTCTGGCTCTGGGACTGACTGCGACTGTATAGTTACCTCTGGAAGGCTGTGGGTCTTCTGGAACTGAGAAATGGAGTAGGCTCTCACATAGTCGCCCATCTCTTCCCTGGTCTCTATGGCTCGCTTCACTAGCCACTGGCAGGAGACACAACACACAGCTGATCAGATACGAGAATAAACCGGAAGGTACGCTGTACAGTTCAAACTTCCACAAACGCTGAACCATCCTCACACTGGGCCTGTCATTTGCACTGGATTTTCTGGCAAAAGAGCATGCAGCGCAACACATTTATGAGCTGATACTGAAGTCCTACGCTAAGTTAAAGTGGAAATCACAGATCCAGATCACAAGCCAAATCTTATCAGCTGATACAATTTTCATTCAAATTAGACGGACAGATGGGATACTTTTGTCTGATGGAAGCAGAGGAAACAACTACTTTGAAGACAAATCACAGAAACCACATTAGATTACTTGTCATTATTACTATTTTCAAATGCTCTAAGCAAATGGCCATTTGATGCTGAATAAATATTAATATATGAAGAGTCTGTGTCTCAGTTTAGGATGAATTCTCTCACCTGTATCACTGGAAAAATGTGGATAAAATCCAGCCCTTGGATTTGATGGGGCTCCAGGCGATGAGGACACTTCATCTTCGGTAGAACAGACACTATTTTCTCTGTCAGAGCTCTGCAAAGAGAAAGAAGCCCTCATCACGGATGAAGCAATATTTATATTTTTATTTTGGTTGCTGAAGCTTTAAATGGTAACTTCTGGGTGTTTCAACTTGGACCCTAATTTTCTTTGTTTTTGGATTCAAGTGACTGATGGTTACAACAGTCTTTGAAATTTGTCCAGTATTGAGCGAGAACATTGTGACCAGTTTGCCGTGAACCGGGCTGCAATGTAATCCTATGGGGGCAAATGTGCATCGTCAATTTCGTCCACTGAAAGTGCTGTTGTTGACACTGACAGGTTCAGATTGTTATTATAAGTGTCTGACAACTTTAGGGAAATCCTCCACCATTGGACCATGTCTCACGGTGCAATCCAGCAACACTGTTTTAAATTGATGACCAAAGACTTCACCACACTTCAGGAACAATAAGCCTACTGAAAAAGAAAAAAAAAAAAAAAAAAAAAACACTCACATTTTCTGGCCAATGGTTGAGTTTTCTTGGAAAAGAAGATCCACATCAATGTCAAAGTTACATGTAGTGATGCACCAGGTCATACCACCGACCACCTGAAGAGGAGAAAATGAGGAAACAAGCTGAGTGAGGTGGAGATTTAGGCTGCATCTCGTAACCCTTATTTGATAGCTCCTCAACTCCTCGGGCTGAACCGGAACTTGTTCTGTCCCTCCTCGTTGGAGGCGTCTCAAAGCTCTTATTTCTGCCCCGAGGACCGAGCATTGAGGAGGGATCACAGAGGAGCCATGAGCGAGAGTACACGCTCATAACACTTAAATTGCCTCTTCGAGTCCTCCACTTGCCTCCCTTCCTCGCGTCTTAGTCCCTCCCACCGAGGAGGCACGGGAGAGACGC
This sequence comes from Gymnocephalus cernua, assembly GCA_023631565.1. Lineage (NCBI taxonomy): Eukaryota > Metazoa > Chordata > Actinopteri > Perciformes > Percidae > Gymnocephalus > Gymnocephalus cernua. The sequence goes on along the minus strand of CM042434.1, from coordinate 27,698,348 downwards.
GAGGAAATCACGGGAGGAGAGAGGCCACGAGCAAATGTGTTTTAGAGAGATGAGATGACCTTTCCTCTGAAGTGTCACATGAATTTGTCAGCTGTAAGTGCGGAGTTAGCAACTCCTTCAGCTGCACGGCTTCCGGGAAGGCTGCTCTCGTGTATTCTCGCCTATAGCTTCTCGATGATCCCTCCTCGATGCTCGCTCTTCGGGGCAGAAATAAGAGCTTCGAGATAGCCTTCACCGTGGAGGGACAGAACAACTCCTGGTTCAGCCGAGGGCCGAGGAGCTATCAAATAAGGGCTATGAGGTGCAGCCAGAGAGAGCGGCCTTCCCGGAAGCTGTCTAGCTGAAGGAGTTGCTCCGCCCAAACAGCTGACAAATTCATGTGACGCTTCAGAGGAAAGGACTTCTCATCCCTCTAAAACACATTTGCTGGTTGCATCCGTTTTTCCCGTGCTTCTACAGCAATACTTGTATCTTTATCACCTCCCCTATTCGCATGAATCAGGGAGTTTTCCCAAGAACATGATGGGACCAGCACAGAGAGAGAGCACCAACGGGTTGTGTTTGTACCTTATCAAAAGGTGACAATCCTTTAATTCGTGCTCTGAAGTATCCGGCTGCCAGCAGGAGCTCCAGGATCTCCGCCAGCTTGACGCTCTGCTCCTCGTCCTCTCGGGTTTCCACCTGGGAGCCAAACACACATAATCATCTAGCTACCTCTTTAGAAAACTAGTCTCCAGCCGGGCTGCTCTCGAGCAAGACACTCACTGCATCCCACACAGCTGCAGAGGGGTTGTTGTGTTACTCAGATAGCTAAGGTGACGTTAATGTCTGAGGAAAGATGCCAAATTACAACGTTAGCTAGTGCGGTGGGGATGTTTCCGTCTGCCATCATGAAGTGGTCGGAATTATTTTCTTGAAACTCTTGAATTTACTATTGTTTACGTTTAAACGCTCAAATGAAATTGGTATTTTAATTCACCTCTTATAAGCTAACGTTATAGCTTTTTCCATATACGTTACATAGCACAGTAGCCAGTGTAGCATAGTGTAGCATAGTAGCCTAACGTTATAACATAGTATGTTATAACGTTAGCTAGCTATTGGTAAACTCCACCTCTAGCTAACTAGCCTCCGAGGTATTAAGTGACATAACGTTATGCAGTTGGACAGTACAAGCTTCGTATCTGTGTTGAAACATTGACTGAAATGCTCTTTAACGTTACCTGCATAAGGTTGCCTTCCTGGTCATACTGGGCACCTATTTTAGAGCCAGTTCTCACTCTGTGGAAAACAGACGCAGCCGCCGCCATGATGAACTCAAGTGTTGATTGATGATCAGAGATCACATGACCGTAACATATGACAGTCAGATAGTTTCAATGCGGCGACACCGGCTAATATTATACATACATGGGCCAGCGTTGCACACAAAAAGACACATTGTAACATTTAACATAACTATATAGAATATATGAAACCATAGTCTGTGTTTTAAACGCGTGGTATGTCAGGGGCACAAATGTGTAGACAGCACGACATGCACGCGCAGTCAGCCAGCAGAGGGAGCGCCGAGATTACACAAATCTGCCACAGACCACTGGCCTGGACAAGAAATATAGAGACCTTACATGATATTACAAAAATAAAGTTATAGAAATACATTTTAAGATCATACACAGATCTTATTCTTGCAACACAAATTTAAGTTGCTCGTTTTTTGAAGGCTATTATTGGTGGCTGCCCATCTCTGAAGATATACTAGCTAAACTTTTAACTTTACTTATCTCCACTGCCTTCTCCAAGCTGATAGAGCTTAAGGAAACCAAAACTTGTTTTTACATTTTGGGGAAAAAAAGTCTGCATATGGGTTTCCCTGCTTTTAAAGCAATATAAAACGTAAGCTGGATATGTTTTCTTTATTTCTACGCATGTATTTCCTATTTCCGTTTTTGTTTATTTCAGTTATTGTTATTTACAGGTATCTCCGCACATTGGTGTTCTGTCATTATTGCAGTTATTGCATCTTTTTGTATTTTATTTTGCGACAGTGCTGGTCACATTGCGGCGTATACTTTACGACAACGGCTCCGTTCACGGCACACGTGTGTACAGCGAAGTCCATTCTACTCCGGCGGTGTTTACTCCAGCATGGCTAAAGTTTCGAAGAAGAAAGTGAGTAAAAAGAGTCTCAAGAAGAGCTCCAAGGTGTCAGATAAGATCGCAGAGGTGAAGCCAGATGTGGTCTACGATGACGACGGTGACGAGGAGGAGGATTTATACAACGCAGATGAAAACATCACCAGTGAAGAGGATGAGGACGGCGAGGATGAACGAAAACGCCATAAGCTGCTGGAAGCCATCAGCGCTATCGGTGGTAAGAGGAAGAGAAAGCTGGGAGAGAGATCCGAGGCGGCCATCCAGATGTCTGAGTTTACTGTCAACGCGGAGGGAGAGGGCGACAAAGTCGACCTGTCTGACCTCATCGGGACTATGGAGAAAACCTCCGCTGTCCCAGCCAAGGCCAAGAAGCAGCTGAAGAACCTGCAGCGGAGTACAAAGACCATAGAGTGCCCTCTCAGCAAGCAGGAGAGTGAGAGGATCCAGAGAGATGTGGCCTTCCAGAAGGCAGCCACAGAGGTGACCCGGTGGAAAGGGATCATCAAACAGAACCAGAGGGCCGAGCAGCTGGTCTTCCCCTTAAACCAGGAGCCATCTGGCCCTAAACCCATGGAGAGAGTGGTGACCGGCTGGAAGGCGCAGACCCCGCTTGAGCAGGAGATATTCGCCCTCCTGTCTGCCAACAAGCAGCCCATCCACGACCCCATCCTGACCCCTACCGAGGAGGCATCGATGAGGGCGATGAGCCTGGAGGAGGCCAAGATCCGACGTGCAGAGCTGCAGAAAGCCCGGGCTCTGCAGTCCTACTACGAGGCCAAGGCCCGGAGAGAGAGGAAGATCAAGAGCAAGAAATACCACAAAGTGCAGAACAAGGCCAAGCGTAAAGATTTTGTGAAGCAGTTTGACGAGATGGTGAAGTCGGACCCTGCCGCTGCCTTGGAGGAGCTGAATAAGATGGAGCTGTCCAGGATGCAGGAGAGGATGTCGCTGAAGCACCAGAACAGTGGCAAGTGGGCCAAGTCGAAAGCCATCATGGCTAAATATGATGAGGGGGCACGCAAAGCGATGCAGCAGCAGCTGGAGGTGAACAAAGAGCTGACCCAGAAGCTGGTGACCTCGCTGAATGATAAGGAGGAGGAGGAGGAGGAGGAAGCAGATGATGCAGAGGTGCTGCCTGATTTTGTAAATGATGCAGAGCAGGGACCGGATTCTTCCAATCCCTGGATGAGAGGGAAGCTCTCAGAAGATCCCACAGAAAAAGAGATAAGTGACACTGTGGTTCTTATAGCAGAAGGGCCTGGAGCGGGGGGGAATACAGTTGTCGTTGAAGAAGAAGAAGAGGAGGAAGAAGAGGTTGAGGAAACGGAGGAGGATGCGCTCCTCAGAGAGTTTGACAGCAGGAGGAAACTGCGTCAGGCTCAGGAGACTGACGACATAATATCTGTGGACGCTGAGGAGAAAGAAGCTGCAGCAGGTGACCCCGATGCATCAGACAAAGAGGAAGAGGAGCTTTCGGAGTTCACGAGCCTTTTCCAAGGAATAGCAGACAGCCGTCGGGAGGCTGAAGCCGCGAAGGCTGAGGCAACTGCAGAGGCCAGCCACATGGACACTTCAGCTCAGCTGGAGGAAGGGCTGATGAGGATCAGGACTCTGGAGGATGTGGAGCTCCTCAGTCAAGAGGAGTCAGCCACTGATAAAGCCCCTGTTCAGCCCCAGCAGCCCCCAGCCACAGAAAACCTGGCATCTGCAACTCAGAAGGCAGGCAAAAACAGAAAAAGGAAAAGAGGGATCGAGCTGAAAAAAGTTCTCACCAAAGAGGCAAAAGTCATCCAAGTCCCACTCGCTCCAACCGTCGAGGACGCTGAAGACTCGGATGAAAAGCTGGACCAGAGGGGGCTCATTAAAGAGGCCTTTGCCGGAGACGACGTCATCTCGGACTTCCTTAAGGACAAGAGGAAGCAGGAGGATGCGGGGAAGCCCAAGGTGGTGGACCTGACGCTGCCTGGGTGGGGCGAGTGGGGAGGGACGAACCTCAAGCCGTCCCGCAACAAGCGCAGGCGTTTCAGGATCAAGACGGCACCGCCTCCACGCAGAAAAGACCAACACCTGCCAAGCGTCATCATGTCAGAGAAGAGAAACAGCTCCATCAGCCTCCACCAGGTCAACTCGCTGCCCTTTCCCTTCCAGAACCACGCACAGTTTGAGAGCACCATCCGCTCTCCGCTGGGCCGCACGTGGAACACTGAGCAGACTGTTAAAAAGATCAGCAAACCCAAGGTGCTCACCCAGCTGGGCGCCATCATCGAGCCCATGGCTCGGGAGGAGCTGATGAAGGACAAGAAGCAGGCTTCCACTGGGAATAAAAGTATTGTCGACTCACGGAAAAGAAAACATTAGCAGCAGCTATTACCGTAATGCTAAAAACAGTAAATAAATAAAAAACTTTAAAAATAAAAAAAGAACTACCACAGCAGGTTGTTAGTAATTCTCCACCACTCAGCTACTATGTAGACGTTCAGTTCTGTGTGGCTCTGTGTGTGATGCTGATCAGTTTACTTCAATCCATGTTGTGAGAATGTTTCAGCATTTAGAGAGCTGACATGTATTTTGAAAATGATTTTCGGGAGCCTTTATTATTGTATTCTTGAGATTGCGATATGTTTCAATCAAATACAGAAAGTCAACTAAGTAGTAAAAAGATGAAGAGTTGATCGCAGGCTTGTGGGTTAAGTTGTTAACAGCGGTTACTTGTATGTACAGTATGTATTGTGTTGTCTAAAAAGTGGTGCAGTACATTTACAGCTGAAACAGTAACTGCTTCCATGTGTTTTTGTTCCGCACACACGCACCTCCAAAGCAAAGGTTCTCATATTGTAATGTTTAGATCATGTAAAATACTCCATTAGAAGTAAGTAAAAGTTCTTAATTCACATCGTAAGTAATAGAAACAGCAAAATGTCCCCAAAGTTTAATAAACTACTCATTATTTAGGATGGCTGTGTTATAATTTTATATTATATGTCTATATGCATTAGTGTTAGTAGCATTTTAATGTTGTTGCTACTTTATGTAATGGGTGGTTAAATGTTATGGTATAAATGTATATTGTACTTTTATTATGTAGTTCTTATTATTGGTTTCTCATACCTGAATCTAAACTAGTTACTATCGCTTTTAGAGAAATGAGTGGAGTATTAAGTACAATATTTTCCTCTGATATGTAGTGGAGCAGAAATATGCAGCGGAACATGGAGATATTAAGTCCAAGGACTTAAAAATTGTAATTGTACTCAGAGTACTGCACTTATAAGTAGAGTAAATGTAGGGCTGGGCGATTTGGAGAAAATCAAATCTCACAACATTTTTGACCAAATATCTCGTTACCGCACCGATATTGTAGTGTTGACTATTGGTGCTTTCACAAGATACTTACACAATGAGATTTTTGATAAATAATCATCAGTAATGTTGATATAATGACTAAGTGGGTAAATGCAAATAATAGAACAGTTACAACAGTGTGGTAAGTTCAGAAAAGTACATCACTTTACTGTAATGCAGCCTTTAAAACCAGGAAAAGACAACACTTATTTCATATTACGATATCCAAAATATAAGACAATACCTAGTCTCATATCATGATATCGATATATTAGATTAAAATAGATTAAATCTAATATTAGATTAGATTTATTGCCCAGATCTATGTGAATGTACTTATTCACTAATTGAATGACAAGCACTGTTCAGGCAGACAGAACTTTATTTTTAAAGTTAAGCCAACGTTCCATAGTGAACGATAACAAGTGATCAAGCTGAATTACAAATACAGTGTATGAAATGAAATGAGTGCAACAGCTTAGAACGAAGTGATGGCATAAACTGGTTACCGACATACATGAGGACAAAAAAAGGTTTTAACCTTACATTGAAGCTTCATTAGGGGAAATGCAAGGTGAATACAGTGGGAGTGAAAGTCATACAATCCAAAGAAAAAGGTATTAATTACTAATTACTATGATAACTATTTGTTCTATTAATTGACTAATTATTTGGTCTGTTATATGTCAGAAATGACAGAAAATCACAATTCCCCAATGGTCAACATGAGGTCTTATTTTGTACAAAACCCAAGTTGTTCTGTAGTACAGTCCTACTGAAAAATGACAAAAATCGATTTATTAACTATCAAAATTTGTTGCATATTAATTTTCACAATATGGAAGCAAAGTTGGTGAATGATCCTAAACAGTATCAAAATCACATTTGGGAGGAAACATGACTATCCCTATTTTCTGTTAATGATGATTGATGATGATTTGTACCGTTTACTCATTCTCTAATCACGCAGTTACTGATTCAAATCACAATTTACATTTTTTTTGAAAGATGTTCTTGTATAGCTCTTGTTTTTAGACACTTAAAATATGAGAACTTTGGCTTCGTTTTTAAAAAAATTAAACATGGTTTATAGACAACTATGTTTATATTCCTCAAAGTAAGGTATCAAAAAATGTATTGCAGTACCTAGTATTGGTATTGTGAAATATTTTATTGGCACTAATAAAAAAAATATTACAAACAATACCCAGCTGTATCAACAATAATGTATAGCGCTAAAAACAATTAGTTGATCACAAGAAAATTTTGATATCGATTTTTGGCATTTTTCAAGCAACACAGTAGGACTGTTAGTACTACAGAACAACTTGCTTTTCTTTATTATATGATAGTAAAATACATATATTTGGGTTTTGTACAAAACAAGACCTCATGTTGACTATTGGGAAATTGTGATTTTGTGTAATTTCTGACACAGACCAAATAATTAGTCAATTAATAGAACAAATAGTTATCATATTAATTAGTAATATTTTGTTGAAAAATAATCCTCAATTGTAATCCTACAAATAATAAACAATAATGACGTGTTATGGGGAAATATCTCCATCATGTACTGTTCTATTGCCAAACTATTGCATTCACATTGCTGTTTAATGCTTTTAAGGCTGTCACTTAACTTATAATAATGTCCTGCCATCAATCAAAAGAAAAGAAATTAGCTTTAACATTCTGATATTTTAGGTATTTTTACAGGACGCCAGATGAAATCGTGTCATTGAGACCTATTTGAATGATGTAAACTGACCAGCAGGTCTGCAGACGTGATGCAGCCGCTCACACTTGATTCAGCACCGGTGAGTGTGTAAGCTCCCGCTGGCCTGCCTGAAAGAAGGAGACGGCCGCAGTTATGAGTCGTACAGCATCCAACAACAGCATTTTACAAGTTTGTGCTTGACTTCCTTCCCCTCTCTTTCTCATACATAGATTTTTAAGGCCATTCAGCAGTGTCTAAAGGAAAAGCCATTACAGTTGGGTTAAACCTTCACACATGGGTGAGAGTGCATACTTTGGCAACTGACATCTCTGTATTTCACATGATAGACACTCTATTAAAGTGGGGGGATCCCGTAATGGACTATGCATCAGTTCAGGTAATGGTTGTCAGCTTGAGTGCCCGAGAGGCAGTGGAAAATTCCATTAGAAACCTTATAGTTACTAAATCAGTCATTCTCCATCTTCCTCTCTATCGAACCACCTTTTTGGGGCAATTACTACAGCTTCATTCAGCTTTCAACAATGAAAAGAGACCTAGTCCTTGGACTTACTCCTGCGCGCTGGACTGCAACAAGATCAGACGGTGATTCTCACTCAAATACATGAAGGCTGCTGTGGCTGTAAATCAGAGAGCTGGGGGTATGAATGGCCTACAACCCCCATGATGGAACATGTTTTTCTCCATTATGCCCATTTGTAAGATCTGCTTAAACATTTGTTCTAGGATGAAGGAGCATTTATGCTTACCTCATTGGTTTGCTGCTAAGAAATTGAAGATGATACCGACTTCTATTCCCTGATCAGCTTTTAAAGCGTCTTATGGCTATGAGATGTGACAGAAGACAAGGGTTATCTTACTGTATTTATCATCATGCATAGTAATTCCAAACTGATTTAAGAACAGTAGAGTGGAGTTAAATACCCATAACAGTCACTTTCTGCTACACACAGCGGTATGTTCAAAGCTGCAGTTTTATTTGCCACTGCTGCTTCACTACATTCCAATTGGCTTGGATGTCTGTGCCTGAAACAATCTGATAGAGGACTCTTACTCATTTTGCCATGTGATCCAAGGCCCAACTCCATTCCCATCCTGACAGGTGTAAGATTAACTTAGTTAGGTGCAGATGCGCTCATGCGCACCAAATTAAATTAATGGAACAAATTTCCCTCCTAATTAAGATGAAAATACGTGTCAGTTGTAACCTTGCTGAGCACTAATTATGTACAAATGATTTATCATCTGTTTCATCCTGAATAGCAATGGGCTCACCTCTCCGATAGCCCTGGCTGGCTGTTAAGAGATGGGCCCTGATTAACACTGACAGGTTGTGCTGCGAAGAAGCTGCGCATCGCCGGCCAGCCAATCAGAGCCGGCCTGAGCTCAGACTCTCCTCCCTTCCATTAACCTACATTGAGAGTGCAGCTGAGCATTACTGTGCCTCAGCTCTCCTTCTTGTTTCTCTCCTCGGAATGAAAATAAAGTACATTCAAAGTGGAAAGGTGGGGGTGATAGTGTGACTGATGCAGGCTGATGGAGCGGGGGGGAGGGGGGGGGGGGGGGGTGAGAGTGTAAAGCCTGAACTGGGGATGAATCCCAATTCATGTGCCATTTCTGTTGAGACTGGATTAGCACGTGCCTGTATGATCCAACTAACAGAGGAAGATGAAGCGTCTTTAACAGGCTCTCCACCTCAAATAGCAAATTGAATAACGCAGAATACAGTCAAGCTCATACATCAACATTTTATGTCTGGCAGCGGATAATTGCTTCTAAGTGTCCTAGAACAAAAACAAGCGTGTATCACCCATATACCTGCTTCAGGCCAGCAGGTGGTGCAATAGGTTAAGCCTGCCAAAAGCTAATGTATAAATTCCTGTGGGCTGAAATATCAAAATAAACAGGGCTTCATTATACAATTACAGCCTAACCGGGATATTCCATCTTATTTCCTCGTGCCTTGCAAGTACAGATATATTTCAATGGGCAGTAGCTCTGATTAGCATTAGAATCAGAGTCCCTTGTGATGCTAAGGACACACCGGCCAATCTGTAATCATTGTTCTGCAGGCTTGCTCACAGGGGATATAGCCTGCTTTGTCATTATCATTCAATATGCCACACACATGCTGGCATAGCTTCTGTGATGCTGCCAGCAACAGGGCATTTGCATTTCCTTCTCATAGTTCCAAGAACCTGCACAGACAATCATGCACCACAAATTACTCCTTTCTGTTTCCACTGCCTGAATATGAAAGATGCCTTTCCTTCCTGTCTGCTGCTGAAGACAGAGCAAAGCTCCCTCATTCTATGTCTCATTTCCTTCTTGTGCGATTCTTCTCCTGTAATTGTCTGTGTGTGCGTCATTTAAATGTCATTCTGTACAGGTGTCAGCTCCAGCCATTAGGGATCATTTGACTTTCTATTGTGATTTGGGGTTATTTAGCCGACACCTACCGTTGCCACAATTTGCTTGTTGGATGTTTCATTGTTGTGGTAAATGTCTGTATGCCTGCACAAGGGAGGTACCTGTGTTCTCCCAGCTCATTTCTCTTCTTTTTTTTTTAACCAAGCTTGTCTTTCCAAAACCTGGCTATTCCCCTGCTGCTGGAGACATGGCACAGCTGCGGTTAATGCAGATTCAGAGCATGTCAAGCACACACACAGAGACAGAGAGGGAATGTCAAACACTCATTTTGAGAGACCCCCACATTTCTGCTGCGAGCCCTGTCCGTGTAGGTTGTTGTAACATTCATAATAGAAATAAAATGTTTTGCTCTGACAAAACTGTGTGAAGGAATTGGAAATACGTCTTTGATTTCAACATGAAAACAAGGAATTACACATTTTTTGTATGTCATAATGACCCGGACTCTAGTCTTTCCCAGTTCTTGTCATGGAAAAGATGATTTTTTTTTTTTTTTAAAGATTACATTTTTAGGCATCATAACGCAGAGTGATAGGTCATCCCTAACATGTGATTCATTCACTGAAAAACAAGAGCAGCAGCCATTTTCTTTTGTTGCTCCCACACCCTTTCCTAATTTACGCCCTCTGCCTGTAGTGAGAGAATCGGGGGTTGCTTGGCAAACAGCATCTCCCACATCATGGCTGTCTGGGGATTGGAGGATGAGGCAGGGAGGGAGGGGGTTAGAGGTTAATTATAGACAACAGAGAGGTCACGGGGCCTATTATTTTGGAGCGGGGACCTGTAACGGTCCAATGGGGATGACATTTACGACGAGGTCCCGGACCCACCCCTCCATCACCATCTACACCCACAATCCACCCTGCGCACGCCATCACTCACATTTATACTGAAGGAGCCGACAGTGGGACTCAGTGGTCTGATAATGAAAAGGCCCTTAGCGCTTGGCACAGGCAGGATGATGAATTGAATCCCTGGCTGTTCTCTGGCTGCGTCAGGGGGCCTCCAAGTAGCCCTTGACAACTAATCGAAAGCCCCCATACCCTCCTCTTACCTACTAGACTTCCTTTATCACTCTAATTATTAGGGTTAAGTGAGTCTCCGATGGGACTGTGAGTAGTAGAGTGCAAAGAATCTGCCGAGTCATCTTATTAGATGAAAAATAAATGGCATAAGCATAAATTAGCTGCCTGAATCTGATGATAGTAGTAATAGTATAATAGTAGTATGTTCCTGGGCCTAAAGGTTGGTTGTCACAAATTGAAAAATTAAATAAAATGAAAATGGCTTTAGATATGACAACATATCTTGACATACATACTTGACATACTGTGTGTGTATATATTTATACCTATATTGTTTATATTCCTCTTATCCATCTTATATTAAGAGAATGTGGGACATGCACCAACAACACCAACACAAATTCCTTGTATGTGTGAAAAACGTACTTGGCAATAAAACCTTTTCTGATTCTGATACACAAATATTTATTAAAGCATAGGGTTGGTGATACTTTATATGATACTTTATAGTTTTGTTATTGATTATTCATTCAAAGCTCCATTGTTGTCCAAAATATATTAAAACACATTAATGAGCTGCTCTGTTGACTGGGTGACATGTTCCTTCATTACCATGAACACGCACACTGTAGTTAATAGTTTGGCTGTCTGTCTGACTGCATTCACCCTCTGTCTGAAACGCTCCATATTAGCGCATGTCTCTTAAAGGTATAATGGAGGATTTTCCCAAATTTTAGAAAAGAACCGCCCTCTCCAATTTTTGAAAATATGCACATGCGCAACACCCTACCTGCTCCCCCTATTAAACGTGTGCACGAGAGAGCATGCACGAGCCTAGTTCTCCTCGTGCACGCTCTGTTTACAAGTTGCTGTCGGCATGGCTCTACAAGCCAACTTTCCAAAAGAAGATTTGCACTTTTTCCACTATGTCAGACTCGCCACCGGTAAGTGGAAATCTATTTACGACAAGCATCTCTATAGCTGACTTTAGCATGCTACAGGCCAACAAACAAGCTATCGCCGAGAGCGGGGAGGCAGCGGTCGGAGGCCGTGGCCGTCTGCTCTCTGGCCTGTCACGGCACGTACGACGGCCTTACGTAAACATATCCCAGAATGATTGACAACTAGGAGGACCAATAGTCTTGACCCGGAAAAAGAAAATCCTCCACTATACCTTTAAGCCCTCCTTTCAAAAAAGCCCAGTCTACTCTGATTGGCTTGTGAAAAAATATGCCAGACCTTTGGAAAGGTATACTGATAAAAAATATCCTGCTTGATCTACTTAAAAAGGAAAAAGGAAATTAAGGCAATTTATCGCATCAGATTAATATCATGCAAGGCTAGTCTTTGTACAAACTATTTAATTTTGTGCATGTAAAAAATACATTTGCAAATAATGTCAACTTAATTTAATTATGTAGATCAAGCAAGATTTCTGAAAGTGTGGTTATTGGAGAAGAGTTGTGATTTTATTTTGCCAGATTAGCCTGGGGTCATGAGAACCTAATGCCACAGGGCTTTGTTGGGCTCTTATGTGGGCGTGTGACTCACAACCAGGACCCAATGAAGTGTGCTGAGCTTTAAAGCTAATTGAACATAAACAGTGATTGCAATTCCCGGACAACCACATAACACCATGGGTCCCAAAAACACAATTCCCTTTAGACTTAGAAGCCAAAAGAGACATCTGTAAATCAGTGGATACATTTTTTTTAGTGTCACAACACACCTCATTAAATCCAGGTCTTATTATACATCCATGCCGACGACACTCATGGTTCCCAAACCTGTGGCTCCTCCCACTCTAATTCTATTGGAACAGAGTTGGGTGAGTGGGTGTGTGAAGATTGGCTTTGGATTATGTAAATACATATTGTCAAGGAAAAAAATCCACAATGTCTAATGTTTGGAACAAATGCAAATTCACTTCAAAACTATATACATTAATGTAAATATACAACATTTTAATTTTTCATTGTTAATATCATAGATTTAATTATGCTACATTTATATCTGCTCCGATTTTTTCTCAAGCTGTGGGTGGAGATACTCATAAGGGGGACGGTAATGACTAATGAGCCTGCATGGGACAGGAAGGTGAGCCAAATCTGAATGGCTTGTTGAATCCCATGTTTTATAATTTTAGGCAGCCCACAGAAAACTGGCTGGGTTTTTGTGAATTGGAAGGCACTCCAGACATCCAAATGTATATACACAGGCACTGAAAAGGTGAGTTTTTATGATATGTCCCCTTTAAATCTACTTTACAGTTTTTTTTCAATTGCTAAACGACAGTGGTCACAACTGAAGCCACATGTGCAAAACTCTAACTACAGTCTACACTACCAACAGTCACATGAACTGAACTAAACAGTTCACATCAGCTGCAAAAGTCATTCCAAGCAACACAACTCTTAACACACATCTCAGAACAGGCTCAGAGCAGCCAAACACCATGAACAACCCTCACTGAGATAACACACACTGTCAAGCACATATCAAGGTATTTGGTCAAAAATATTGTGATATTTGATTTTCTCCGTATCGCCCAGCCCTATTAGCAATTGAAAAAAAACTGTAATCAAGGCTTTCAATTGCTATATAAATAAATAATTGCAGTTCTAATTTCTTAGGAACTAGTAGCCTTGTGTCGCCTTTTTTATTTATTTTGTTCTGTCTACATTTTTTTTTAGTTTGTTTGGCATCATCACATGCAATAACAGCAGCTTGCTCTGAGCTTTTTCACTACTAGGATTTTCAAAATCTGTAGCATGAAAACTACATACTGTGATAAAGTTAACTCTGAGCTATGGTGGAATGAGAGAGCATGGATAGTCTGTTTATACTCAAACTATTGTGTAGCCAGATATAATCCCTCAAACCCCATCATGAGCAGCAGGTCTCAGTCTTGGTCTTAAAATACATCCATGGTCTCAGTATGCTGAATACAAAATGGAGTGTAAATGGGATTGAGGATTAAGAGTGATCCACTCCGCACTGTGACTTTCTCACCTCTGCATCTCTGTAAGCCTATTATTAAACAAACACAAGAGCAAATCAAATATGTTGCAGAAAAAACTGTGTGTGCGTTTGTGTGTGTGTGTGTGTGTGTGTGTGTGTGTGTGTGTGAGAGAGAGAGAGAGACAGACAGACCCACACACACACACACACACACACACACACACACACACACACACACACACACACAAACACACTGTCTATTTTGATATAGGTTAGCGCTCTACAGTTTTTCTCAGTCGCTTTGGTACATTTCTCAGATCAGAATTGAAATTCTCAAAACTACCTGTTCAATCTTCACATCATTGTGTCACTTGTGCACATCAAAAAACAGTTTCTCATTTCTTTGAACAAGTTGCAAATGCTTTGGTACATCCATGCAAATGAATATGTACAATTATCTGCTGTTTTCTACATTGTCAATTGCTTATGTCATGTTGATCATCTAAATTCTGTCTTTACATTTGTCTTAGATTTTTTTTCTCCATATTGCTTAACTTTTGTTTTCATATTTGCTATGTAATAAATCCATCCTAATATTGTTTTAATATTCATGTAACTGTTTAGTGTGTTCTGTCTGAATATTGTATGTTGATGCTTTGGCAATATTGTTATTGAAACTTTCATGCCAATAAAGCCCCTTTGAATTTGAGAGAGATAATGAGAGTATCCTACATACTAGTTCTCTCCAAAATACGACTTTAAACATATTTTCAGTAGCTCTCACAAATTATCAGATTTAAATAATTACATTGATATGTAAAAAAAAAAAGAACATTATTGTCAACATATTAACCTCATTTATGATGTTATCCATCTGTTCTGCAGACAGAAATTAGTTTGGGGTTAGCTAATCCATGTAATGGAACGTAAACTGTAGCTAACAAGTCATACGTCAGTTTTGTGTAATGTGTTTACGTCATGTCATCCTGATTGGGTGGATGTGGTTCATTCATCTTAGATAGCCGGAAGTAGTCTCAGTAGGGAGAAGAGAAGGCTAACTTATGCTTATTTCGTGTTTTGCATCCTGGTGTCAAACGCTGAGCTATTTAAATGCCATATGATTCTATTGGAACGTCTCTGTCAACATAAGGTAAACGCTATCTTTGTCCTCAGTCAGTGTACTACGACGGGTAACGCCAACTGCGAATAACAAATGCAGTTAGCTAACGTTAGCTAGCCTATTACATAGCTATATAACGTTATTCAATTCAACTAGCTAGCTAGCGTCAAGCTAACTCATTTAGCATATCCGCTGCGTTCATAACTGTATTTGTTATAAGTCTTATGTACTGTAATGTAGCTAGGTGTTTAATTGCCTCATTTTAACTTAGTCATCAGCAGCAAGAATCGAATGAAAGACAGGTAAATGCTGTTGACGCTGTTTAATGATTAGCGTTTAGGCTAGCTAAGTTCGTCAGGTAGCCAGTTTATTGCCACAGCAACCCTGTCGATAGCTAACGTTAAGTCACTATTAGGACATTAAAGTTACAAAGGAAGCTGTGTTAAAGTAATGCCTTCGCTAGTTGACCACACAGAGTCACATGAGATGAACTAACCCCAGTGTGTGCCTCTTGTATGATCGTCGCACGAGAGGCACAGTCTGGGCTAAAGGTGAGCGCAGTCCAACACAAGAATCAGAATGAAAGGTTAATGTTATGAATAATAATAAATAGATTAGGTCTGGGCAATATATCAATATTATATCGACATTGATATATGAGGCTAGATATCATCTTACATTTTGGATATCGTAATATCATGATATGACATAAGTGTTGTCTTCCAGGTTTTAGAGGCTGCATTACAGTAAAGTGATGTCATTTTCTGAACTTACCAGACTTACTAGCTAGTTTTATTATTTGCCTTTACCCACTTAGTCATTGTGTTCACATGTTTGGTGATTATCAAAACTCTCATTTTGTTAACATGTTGTGAAAGCACCAATAGTCAACCCTGCAGTATCGCAATATCGATCGTTATCGATGTGTTTGGTGATAAATATTGTTCAATTTTCTCTGTATTGCCCAGCTCTAAAATAGATGCTAAATCTTTGTTTATAAGTGTGTGTGTGTTAGGGCTGCACTAGGAACATCTTTAATTGTGATTATTTTGACTGATATAGCGATTGCAATATGATTTACGATATTGAAGGGAATGATCATGTTTGTATTATTCTCATTTTCATTGACTAATATTAAATCTTAAAAAATTAAAATGATTATAGTGTGCTTTTTGCGAGGATCTGTACCAAACAAAGATGTTTTCTGTAGTCTGTAAGATAGGATTTGTAGGCCGGGACATCTCTGCAGCACCACAGTACTTAATTCAGAATGGTTTGACAAATATTTTGCCTATAATATTACCTCATCATTAATTTAGTGAGCCATTGATGAACCATGAAGTCAATGAACCTCATTTTGCAGCACTTTTAAAAAGTTGCACTTGTGTCAAAAAGTAGGCTATAACCTTTAATTCTAATGGTCTGATTCCCTGCTAGGACGACAGATGTATGTATATGTTTGTGGATACAGACGGTCTAAAATGACTAAAATAGCATAATGTAAATTGTGTCTTTCTTAATTCCCTGCCTGTCCTTGTTTTTCAGCTTGGCCTGGGATGTCAGAAGAGGACATTGAACTCACTGGCAGATAAAGACATCACATACTTTTCTATATTTTCCTGACCTAGGCATATGCATGTCCCTAACACTGACAGCCATGAGCGACAGCACAGTGACCAGCAGCCAGCAGCAGTGGTCGGGGTCCGGGCAGATGCCACGGCCTTCCCGGGGCCCCTATATCTCAGTCATCACCCACAGGTTAGTGCTGCACCTTCTCCACATTAGCTCACCTAAAGAAGAAAAACATGACGACCAAAGGCAGGGGTTGTTTTTTTCAATCTAGTCTCACGGCAGTTCGTGAAATGGTCACGTTATTTAATCTATCGATTTGTGTACACGGACACATTTATCTTGTTTATTTCGTGGTGGTCAGCATGTTTTTTAAACTTTTAAAGCATCTTTCGTGATCACAGCACGACTACTTGTCAACTGAGGCACAAGTAGTGTAGTGTGAAATGCCGAAAATACGCGCAGGTTGGGTTGGTCATTGAGCTTGCTGCTTAACCTCTAGGCCACCACTGGATGAATAGGATGGATGTCCTCCGCGGTGATGGAGGCTTGACTTTTTAAACCGCCTGCGGTGCTTGGATTACTGTGAAATCTATGCGGAGTGGGTCAAACTGGCCAGACTAGCCTGCGTAGTTCCAGTCTCCAGTGTGCCAAGAGAGAGAGGCTTCTCCCTGCAGAACAGCATCAAAACAGTGCAGCGAAGTCGCCTTGGGAAAGGCAGACTCTTAAGGCTTAACGTTATACGCGTCGAGTTGCAGAGAGACACTTATTACAATATTATTTTACAATATTATTTTACACATTTCATAATTATTATTACACAATTATTTTTATTCAAGTCGGCCCTTTATAATTGTATGAGCCAGTTTCTTTGTACTGTAGTTTGTATTGTTTTATTTCCAGGCCTATTTTATTTCAGATCGGAACAATGTTATGTGCATTGATTTAATTCTTTTGGCCTCTGTGCCTGAAGCAAGGAGACTACATTTCAATCAAAATAATATAAATCTACATTCCTTGATGATATTATTCTTTATATAACCTGCCTATCAGTTGTTTTTAAGCGCAATAAACACGGAAAATATTTGACCAGAACTTTTCCCATTTGACCGGTAAAATGAAACCTTACAGGTTACATGACCGGCACAACATTTTTAAGATAACCGTGGCGTGATGCATTATATTATGTGGTTGTCCTCCGTTTGTCCACCGGTGTAACTGGTGTTACACAGTGTCTGGGATTAGACCTATTACATTACTTACCCACCATCCCAACTATTCTTTTGCTTTTTTTTAAAATAAAAATTAAACCTATTTTAGGGCTGCGCAATATATCGATATCGTGATATAAGTAAGTAATATACTAGATATCGTCTTAGGTTTTGGATATCGTAATATCGTGATATGACATAAGTGTTGTCTTTTCCTGGTTTTAAAGGCTGCATTACAGTAAAGTGATGTCATTTTCTGAACTTACCAGACTGTTGTAACTCTTCTATTATTTGCTTTTACCCACTTAGTCATTATATCAACATTACTGATTTATTTATCAAAAATGTCATTGTATAAATATTTTGTGAAAGCACCAATAGTCAACACTACATTATCGTTGGGGTAGTGATATCGAGGTATTTGGTCAAAAATATTGTGATATTTGATTTTCTCCGTATCGCCCAGCCCTATTAAAGCACCATTTGTCAACCCTAGAATATCGCCGCAATATTGATATCGAGGTATTTGGTCAAGAATATTGTGATATCTGATTTTCTCCCTATCGCCCAGCCCTAACCTATTTAGTCTATTTTAGTTATTTTACAGCAGCAGCAGAGTAGAAGGAGTCAGGTTTCTCATGATGAGATAAAGACCGACAGGACGATGGCTGAGGATTTGGTGTCAAAGTAAAAAGCAAAACTGCAGAATCAGAGGATTTTTATCATATAGAATATATTTATATCATTTATTAGTGTGTTTTCTTGTCAAATTCACTCGCGGCTTGTGGGGGGAAAAAAGATCAGAAACTAGATTGCAATTTTGTCTCTGCATTGTAGGACCACCAACCTGTTGATCCGAGGAGCCCTGCTGTTCTCTGTTGGCGTCTTCCTGGCCCTGGTGCTGAACTTACTTCAGGTGCAGAGAAACGTCACCCTCTTTCCCCCCGATGTCATCAGCAGTATCTTTTCCTCGGCCTGGTGGGTGCCGCCCTGCTGTGGCACAGCCTCAGGTATGTCAACGCAAATATGAGTGAAAAAAAGTCCTGTCTGGTTTGTTTTAATCTTTGCATTTAAGCACACACAACATAAAGTAAAATTACCCTTAACTAGTGGCTAAACATACTGGTTTCAGATGGTCTATGGCCAGGAGACCGTTTTTAAAATGTCACACCTTTCGTTCACACACTAACTACCAGATCTAGGGGTGGCCACACTGAACACACCAGGTGGCATCGGACTGCAAACCAAAGTGGTTTAGGTTACACTAAGAGGAAATTCAGCCACAGTAAACACACATTTCAGTGGCCTAAAGACACAAGTGAGTGGTTGGGCAGTAGGGGTGGGAATCTCTAGGCCCCTCACGATTCGAGGGTCAATATGCGACGATTTGGGAATGAGAACAGGTTATGGCACATATGAAGGCACATTGTAGCAAGGCTCAAGCACTTTGACCACATGCTTCAAGACATACAGTGCAGTCACATATACACAGCAACAACACTTTGGCACGGTCCGAATCTGCAGCGGTAGGCTGCCTGAATGCTGTGGAGAGAACGACTCACCTTCCAGTCTGCTTTTCCTACATTCCCACTTTTCTTTTATATCCAGACTCGTGTGATTGTAAACATGTAAATATTTGACACAATTTTTGTACCCTCCTTTTTCCCATAGTCTTTTTAAAGGTCCAGTGTGTAACGTGTTTAGTTGTTCATTATCAAAATCTGGGTTGCCCGTTCACAGACTTGTCCTTTTTCATGAATATTTACCGAGAGCGGTGGGGTAGACAGGACATACTGCTTCGCCTTTCGCGTTTTCGCTGTCACATGATAAACTCACAGGTGCTGCTAATGCTGCTGATGGGTATCGTAGCTTCCCGGCCGTGGCAAGTTTGAAGAAGGAAACATGGAGGACCACACACATTTAAAATCCAGATTTCAGGAACAGGAGTCTTATTCTTCTTCACCCAGAAAAAGAAAATGGATATTGAAAAGAGCAAGAGACCGGCGTCATCCGAAAAAAGCATGAAGACTACCATAGCTGTAATACGTACTTTGAACTGCGTGGCGCGAGGGAGTTGATTGCAGTATATGATCTCAATGCTAGATGGGAGAAATTCCCACACATTGGACCTTTTAAATCCATATTCTATTAAAACAGTTGTTTGGGAGTAGGTGATCGCTTAAGGTAATCCATTCCTTATGTGACATTAAGTAATATTTATAAAAATCTTTGGAGTATAAACTGTTTATTTTGTAGTTCTTTAAATGCTTTTAAAATGTCTCCTTCAAACATTTGGTCTTTTTTTTCCTTTCTCATTCCCTAAACCCAGCGTCTTATTTACCTGGCAGAAACTCCACAATATTTCCTCATCTGGCATTCAGTAATTTCACAAAGTTCATGCGCCAGTAATATAATTTTAAATTAGGTAGATTTAAAGCCTACTTTATTTTGTGGGTAAGATAAGAACTTGAATTTAATCTTTCTTTACTCTTCAATTCAATTTTGATTCTATAGTGTCAAATCATAAAAGAAGTTATCTCAGGACACTTTACAGATAGAGAAGGTCCAGACCCCAATTTATAGATTACAGAGACCCAACAATTCAAAACATTATTTAAACAGGCAGAAACACTTGGTGGGTGGCCATCTGCCGCTGCCGGCTGGGAAACGGAGACACAGATACAGAAATGTGATTTCATAATAATTATAGCAGTGGCAATTATAGTAATTCAATTTTCAATTCAATTTTATTTACAGTATCAAATCATAACAAGAGTTATCTCAAGACACATACAGATAGAGTAGGTCTAGACCACACTCTATAATTTACGAAGACTCAACAATTTCAGTAATTCCCCCAAGAGCAAGCATTAATGTGACAGTGGCGAGGAAAAACTCCCTTTTAGGGAGAAACCTCGGGTGGTGAGGAAAACTTCCTTTTAGGGAGAAACCTCAGACAGACCCAGGCTGGTGGTAGGCTGTGTCTGACGGTGCCGGTTGGGGTTTGATGAACAGTGGCAATAATAGTAACTATGACTAGAAATAGTAGTTGTAGTAGTTAATGGCGTAGCAGGGCACTGCAGGGAGTAGCAGGGCGTAGCAGGGCATAGGAGAACGTAGCAGGGCAATACAGATAATAGAACTATGACTAGAAATAATACTAGTAGCAGTGCAGTGTGTAGCAGGGCTTCTAGCAGGACCACGGCAGCAGCTGCAGACACGGTACAGGTGCCACCCCAATCCAAGGAAATCTTCTGCCATATATATGTGGAAATCAAATTATCTAGCATTTTAAAGACTGATACTGGTATCCAAATGAGTAATGAATGAAAAAGATATACCAGCCTAAGAAGTGTATCCATCCTGTTTCAATTCTACAAAATAATGAAAGTGGGAGGATCTCCCACCATGCCAGATCTGATTTTATTTGAGCAATTAATCTACCATAATTTGCTTTACTATTATAACTGTGATGTTTCTGGGGTAAACATGATGCCTAGATACCTAAATCCCTATGCTAACCAATGACATGTGACGTCCTTGTCCAACTGAGCCTTCCACCCACCAACATCATAGCCCCCGATTTCAATTAATTTATTTTATAACCTGACACCATCCCAAAATCCTTCAAATGTCAAAAATGTTGGCATAGAGGTTAAAATGACATTGTCTGTGTACAGCGATATTATATGAGTTCCTCCTGTCAGATATTTTGTTTTGTATTGTATGATTCTTTCTTATCATTTGCTGCTATATTTGCTGCTATATTTGCTCTGCTATGTTTCAAATATAACCAGTCTATTCTATCAAATGCTTTCTCAGCATTTAAGCTGAGAAAAACTTTTGGAAGAAGGTTGTTTAATTTTTTGTGCCACTGAAATTATGTTTAGGGTTTGTCTAATGTTATGTATTCCCTGTCTGCAGAGCTGTATTGATTAACTTTACCTGAATTATGTAGACACCACGATTCATTTAATCAAAGTTCAATGAGATACTTTTATTTTACTAAACAAATTAATTCAGTAGTAGTAGTAATAGTAGTAACTATAGCTCATGGCATTTAAAAAAGAAAAGTGGACCATGCAGGAGCATGACCACTCACGCACACACATATACACACAGCATCATGCAGGAGTATGACCGCGCACGCACACACACATATACACAAAGCCTTACATATGAATGCTCACCAGACTCGACTAGCCGCATTATTGAAATGTTGTCCCCTGGGTGTAAAGCTGTGGATGGAAATGCAGCGCTGACTGTTCCCAAGCACAAAGCACAACAGCCCGAGGCTCTCTCTTCCCCAGACACACCACCCTTCCTGCAGAAGCCAGTCACTTCCACTTGTTGCTAACACACACACACACACACACACACACACACACACACACACACACACACACACACACACACACACACACACACACACACACACACACACACACACACACACACACACACACACACACACACACACACACACACATTGTCCCCCCAGAGAAGGGCAACTGCATTTTGTTGACTGTGCAAAAATTAATTTGTTTTGAAGCCACATTAGTTAGCTCAGAGGTTATTTGGAGTGAGCTGTGATGCAAATCACGGCAGTTTATTATTCTTCTAAATACTAACTGGCAGCGTCCGAGTGTCTTTTTTGCAAGCTTTGGACAATGAAATTAAATAATTAGCAGTTTCTGTTGAAATAAATTAGACGCATTTAGATTCATCATACTCATCTATTTATTTATTTATTCATTCATTCATTCATTGATTTATTCACGCACACAATGAATGAAGTGGGACATAATAGTTTTAAATCAGTTGACCTAAAGTATAGCACAACAGATGGTAAGTGTTCTGTTTTGATATAGAGCCACAGTTTTGTCTTAATTTGATTGGCTCATTGTCAAAAGAAGGTTGGCCAACAACGACTAAGTGTGAGAACAGAAGAACATAAAATCATACTCTGTTTTACAGAGGCAATAAAGTGTTACCATCTCAAAGATTTTTACCTGTGTTCCCCCGTACCCGTGTTCCCCCGTACCCGTGTTCCCCCGTACCCGTGTTCCCCCGTACCCGTGTTTCCCCGTACCTGTGTTCCCCTGTACCCGTGTCCCCCCGTACCTGTTTCCCCTTACCCGTGTCCCCCCGTACCTGTTTCCCGTACCCGTGTTCCCCTGTACCCGTGTCCCCCCCGTACCTGTTTCCCCTTACCCGTGTCCCCCCGTACCTGTTTCCCCTTACCCGTGTTTCCCCGTACCTGTTTCCCGTACCCGTGTTTCCCGTACCCGTTTCCCCCCCATACCGTGTACCAGTGTTCCCCTGTACCCATGTTTCCCTGCACCCGTGTTCCCCATACCCATGTTCCCCGTACCCGCGTTCCCTATACTTTTTCTATGTTTTTTTGTAGTTCTTTTACTTTCCAACAAGAAATACTACCAACCACATCACAGAAAGGCTCTGGCCTAGGGGCCCCCTAGTCTCGCATTGCCAGACACACAGCACTTTGGTGATAGGTCTGGCTACATCACGGATCTATTCTGGGATAGGGGAAAAACATTCTGGCATGTTCTTATTTCTTTGCTATGCCTGATATACTCATCCGGTCGTGCAACCTTTTAATCATGATGTGATGGTCTTCCGTGTCAAATGCCTAGCTGAGGTCAACACAGAACAATTAGCCACATCAGAGGACATTAAAATATCATTAGAAACCCTCAGAGCAGTTTATTGAATTTTATCATTGGCATTGTGTCTCTCCAACACAGCGGTTAGTTGCTTGGCCACACCCTTCTCTAACATTTTTGACAAAAATGCTTAGTCTCAGCAAAACAATGCCTCCAGCCATGTTGAGTTTGCCACCATAGTAGTGAAAGCTGGTTGTGTTGTGTCTTGATTTTCTACTCTATGTTTATTCTGTCTTCCTTTTTCCCCTCGCAGCAATGATCGGGCTGTTGTACCCCTGCATCGACAGCCATCTAGGTGAGCCACACAAGTTCAAGCGGGAATGGTCCAGTGTGATGCGTTGCGTGGCTGTGTTTGTGGGCATCAACCACGCCAGTGCTGTATCCTTAAAGCTTTGGAGCTTTATGCATCTGTTGTTGTTCAGTTCAGTGGTTAGGGTTAAATGTTGGTGGGAAAAACAACCAGTCCGTCTGAGACTTTGATAGCTTACAGTATTTCTCCCCCGTGAATATAGGCAGAGACTTATGTGTACACTGTCGTATATCAGTGTTTAAGCAGACGAATGCACTCTGATGATTGGATGGCTAACTGGGTAAAAGGTAGAGCTGTACTATACTTCTGCACTGTAACACAGCTATGTAAACAAGTTTGGAGCTACCAGCCATTGACTGCTTGGTCCTTGACCCTACCTTTGTCAGAAAGTGGACTTTGCCAACAACGTCCAGCTGTCTCTAACTCTGGCGGCGCTCTCCGTTGGTCTGTGGTGGACATTTGACCGCTCCCGCAGTGGCTTTGGCCTAGGAGTCAGCATCGCCCTGTTGGCCACGCTGGCCACCCAACTCCTGGTTTATAATGGAGTCTTTCAGTAAGTTCCCTCACACCTAGTTTGCTTATTGATAGGATGTGGAAACCAACGGACTGTGATGAACAGAAAACCTATGTTGTATATGTAATACTGTCATTTTCTGTGTATCAAGGATTTTTTAAAGACTATAGCTACATTATGTTTTGCCTTTAAAAGTTGTTCTATGGCAATAGGGCTGCAACTAATATAACGATTATTTACGTAGTCGATTAATCTATTGATTTTTTTTCTCGATTAATCGATTGGTTGTTTGGTCTATAAAATGTCAGAAAATGGTAAAAAAAATGTGGATCAAGATGACGTCCTCAAATGTCTTGGTTTGTCCACAACTCAAAGATATTCAGTTTACTGTCACAGAGGAGAGAAGAAACTAATAACATTCACATTTAATTTGGGATCAGAGAATTTGACTTTTGTCTTAAAAAATTACTCAAACCGACAAATCGTTTATTGAAATAGTTGGCAATTAATGTAAGAGTTGACAACTAATCGATAAAACGATTCATTGTTACAGCTCTATATGGCAGCACAGTCTTGTGTTACCTGTACAGCGTGTAGCTACATCCTCCACCAACAATTTCTGGCCTGGCTAAGATTCCTGTATACAAATGTTTGCAGGTTAATACTTTTCCTAAATGACTCACTGGGATTTCAGTTGGACTTAAATAAAGCTTTAGTATGTTTGTGCTGACAAATCGACCTTGTCACACAAAGCTCACACAATTGCTTTTCTTCAATGGATTTGTGAATTTCTCTTGTAGTCGGCATTTGAAAATGTTTCTCTGTCTGAGATATTTTGGTGTATTCAAACCAAGATAATCGGAGCAAAACATAGATCAAAGTTAAGTGTTGGTATGTATTGAAAGAATCAAGAGTTGCTGTCATGTGCTTCTTCTCTGCACAGGTATACTTCTCCAGATTTCCTATATATTCGCTCCTGGTTACCTTGCATCTTCTTCGCAGGGGTGATAACTATGGGAAACATAGGACGGCAGCTAGCCTTGGTAAGAAATTGGTATAACTTCAGTAAATCTGCTTTGCCAAATCTCAGTCGTATTAGTATTAGATTCATGCTGGTTTCTTAGAGTGGACTGTAAAACAAAAGAAAAGTGTCCTCTAAAGTTATACACTCAAAGACACCGGCCATGAAGGTAGATTCAGCTGTTCTGTCAACAGTCTTTCCTGCTTTTTGTTTTTTTTTCAGTATGAATACAAATTCATCCAGGACAAGACCCATCAGGACTGAGGGATCTCAGCAGGCCTCTGCTCCAAATGTTAAAGCCAGAGGCAGGTCGGCAAACATCTGCACGCAGCATAGACAAGGACTGGCTGGCCCTGGATCAGCCACTTAGGCAGGAGTGCTGGCCTGGTGCTTTCTGCTGGACAAGACAGTATTTTTGATTGGCTCTCGTCAGCCCATTCAGAGCTCAGGGTGGCCACTGGCTATATCTAACCTGAGCTGAAACGAGCAATGAGAGCAGAATTTGTTGTGTTTTTCTTCTTCTTCTTTGGTGCAGTTTTATCTCTACTTACCTGGGAAGGGATTAGCAGCGAGGCATCTATCGTTCTTCACATCAGCTCGAATGTTTGAAACCTTTGGCTTTGTTGTGCCAAACACAGTCGCACTGGATCAGATTTAAATACTGCTCTTATCTCCAGAGTCTTTCACATCCTTCACGTATCAGTGGAGAACACACAGCCTAGTTAACTTATATCTAAAAAGATATGCATCTACATACCAGACTGTTTTATTGAATGTTATTATTGAATTAGCTTATGTCTACATTTCGTTTTTTCTTGATAAAGGAATGATGTGTACTGTACGCTTGTCTGCACTGGCAGTGAGGACACCTGTAGTGGATTACGACCAGCCACACCTGCCCTGCTCGTCGCCGACATGTATAGTATTATCGGATCTAAAGAATGAAAGGATACGTGGAAGGACAGTGCTTTCAGCCTGACATCGCCAGACCAAAGAGTTAGCCTGGAACCTCTCAGTTCATTTTTAATTTCCAAGGGGTGTTATCAACAGCTGTAGAGCAGAATGTCTCTGGATGTAATGGGATTAGACCTACAACCGACCAGAGCAGCAAAATGAGCGATGGACAAATGTAGACCGACTACAGCATGCGAGGTGAGCTGTGATGACGCAGCGTCCAAATGTCTGTGAATGCTGTTTTTGCCATCAGAATTTAGAAATAGTACTTCAACAGAAAGTTCCACATGAGCTGCAGATATCTTGGTTTTTTACGAAAATGTCTCATCGTATCCTTTTTTTTACTAAGCTAGGTTAGTGCAAAGGCTCCACAAGTCATCAGTCATCGTATCAAACCCGCCCCATATGAGACCATGATCTGGTCGGAGGGGGACCACATGCATCTGCAATAAAAAAAAAAAATAAAAAAAAACTAGCTCCCAGATTTGTCTGGTTCCCAGGCTACAGAGCGTTCTTATTGATTGTTCAAAGCGCCGAGGGTTTTGGTTGGGAGTGAATGGTGAATTTTGGAATTTACAACGGCTTAGGAAATTAGTTTCCGCCATACGTGAACACATTAAGATGTTTTCTGAAAGATTTCCCTTATTGTAGAACCATTCATATTTTTTTAAGTACTGGGATCAGGGATCAACATTTATCCAAAAATAATGAGTAGCCTTTTCAGTTTCCTGGTTAAAAAAATAAAAGTAAAAAAGGCCAAAAAGCAGAGTTTGCCTGTCCCAAAATAGCAGGAATGCCAAATGTCCCAGCTTATTTTCTTCATAGCGCTTGACTAAAACTTGATGGTTATCCTTTATAAACCATAGGTGTTAATTACCTAAAATATAAGACCATATATAATGGAGATACGTAGGTAGAACTTAAGAGGGGTTGTATTCAAAATTCTGGAAAAGAAACACCAAACAGCAGGCTGGGATTGACTCCACACAGCTCTCGCAGATCGCTCCCCAATACGTGAAATGTCCAGGTTTTTTCACGGACCAACTATCAAAGCAAAGAACAGAGAAGCTCCGATTAGATGATTCATTCTCTGCTCAAGACGCCATTAATCCACTATAACTTAACTAGCAAATATTTGTTTACTGCTATATTATTATTATTATGTTCTAAATGTTGAGTAAAGCCCCTTTACAGTAGGGCTGCACGATATGATGAAAATATGCAATATTGATAACGTTGAATATCGCGATAACGATATTACTTGCGATAAATAGATATTAAAGTGTACTCAGTTCTGCATTTCTGCTGCTTTCAGCATTCTGCTAAAGTACAACAAATTGCTTGTTGAATAATTTTTTTTTATTTCCAACATTCTTTTCTTGAACCAATTGAACACTGAATTGATTATAAAAGGCACCACTAAAAAATAATAAAAATAAATAATAAATTACATTTGAAAGTGCATTTTTCTACTGATAATTTCTTTCAACTAACACGAAAAATGTGTCTTTAGCAATATGTCGCAGCCTTTCGCAATGTGTATATTGCACCAGTTGATATTGCGATGACGATAAACCGATATATTGTGCAGCCCTACTTTACAGTAGAATCAAACTATTTTGGGTGTAAAGATAGTATATATGATCCTATATAACTTGCCATGTTAACTTATGCAGTGCCCGATAGGAGCGCGTGCCTGTTCGGAATGGTCCGAATGCTTGGTTCACAGTATTTTTTATTTTTTTTTGCAATGCTGAAATCCTGATTTTATAACCACGGCATCTTCTGACAAAATCGCTGTAATTGCTTGGAAACTGATCACACAGAGAGAAAAGTTTGAAGCGATAGAATGCTTTTTTTGCTTTTCCTCTTGCACAGCCCTTATCTGCAGTACTACAGCTCACGGCCACTACATGACGCGCCCGTCGGCTCGCTGCTGCTCCTCAGTCACTGAACAGAAGAGACAGAGAGAGGTAAAGGCCTCTTTACAATCGCCGTTCCCGACCTGTCGCACGACAATGTGACGTCAAAGTGACGTAGATCACGCTGGTGCGCCAGGATTTAGTGCGCGACCACTGTATTCCACTCTATTTTTTTCAGCGGTGCACAACCAAAGCAGAAACAGGAAGCATGGACGAGTTTGAGGGCAACCTGATGCCAGGACTCAGAGTGACTGCAGGTCTCTCTGGTAAACTTACTGGGTTAAGAAAAGTTCTTTTATGGTGAATGAAAGGCTTGATCTGACCAAGTAGGTCATCCAATCAAATCGAAGCATTCACGTCAATGCAGCTGACAGTTCTACCTTCCTCTTCTAGTCCGTAGAAATAACAAAGTCGGTAGCCTTTCCTCATTAGCGCCCCCTCTGTTCAGGAGAAGACTGCAACTAGTTTTGCGACCACCAGCGTGAGTATAAACAGTTACGGCGCTCCCGTGACGTCACATTGTCGTGCGACAGGTCGGGAACGGCGGGCATACCTCTCGCTTGACCATGGCAGAGAGAACAACCTCGTGCGCGCCTGTTCGAACACTGCCCTCGCCTGCCATGTGCACAGCTGATTGGATGCAGCAACTCGCCGCTGCTGTACAGAGCCTTTCAACAGCGTGCCGGATCGTTTGAAAAACCCGATCACTCACAGAGAGTCCTCAATTTATAGTTGGATATTAACAGATATATCACGCACACACAAACAAAACTAACACCATAAACTGATAAGTTTGTTTAAGACAGTTTGCATTTTGTGTGTACTTATGGTGTTATGAGTGAGGTATTGACAGGAGAAATACACCTTAGGATCCTGCCTCTGGACATACTTTGAATACATGTATTCCTTTTGTTCTGACGTTGGTTGGATATTTCACTAGAGGAGTTGTTTCTTCCGACTCTAATGCAGCTGCATCACTGTTAACTTGACCACAAAGAAAACCTACATTGTTTAGCAGTGTTAGTGTGTTAAAAATGTGACGTTCTTCTCTGTATGGTGTAGGTGTTAGATGGTTGGACAGATTGAGAGAACTCTTCTGGGTAGAAGCTAATGTATAAAAACAAAGAAGAAACCATGCAGAATAAGAGGTTTGACTGGATCATTCAAGGGACACTTTAAATTGTGATTAAATATGATGGGCATAATGAGAGTCCCAACATTTAAACAAACTATAAAACAGTGTTTTTGTCATATTCCATGATATAGGTTAGATGATGTGGAAAAACATGATGGAGAAACCTTTATAATGGATTTTTTTAGGGGGTAGCATATTTTATATCACCATTGCAAGAGAAACGGTATAGTGGTTTAACAGGGATTAATAGTTCCTCTCATTAAAGCAACCTCCGAAACCTGGACACGTGCAATTTGTTGGTGTAATAAAGACCTTGGCCTTTTGGTAACTGTCTCGGATTTCTTTGTTTACCCGATACATACCACATGTTTCGTTCAGATAGTTACACAAGCAGTTAAACTGCAGTGGACGATGCATGCAATTTGAATGAATCTCTCCCATCTAGTGTTGAGATCATATTGCAATCACCTCTCTCGCTCCACGTTGTTCAAAGTATAATATGTTCCTGAATATAAATTTCAGGAACAGGAGTCTTCTTCGCCCAGAAAAAAAAGGATATTGAAAAAAGCAAGAGACCGTCTTTTTGAAGTGTGAAGGCTACCGTAGCTGTAATACGTACTTTGAACTGCGTGGCGCGAGAGAGTTGATCTTAACGCTAGATGGGAGAAATTCCTACACATTGGACCTTTAAATATATGCTGTATAAGATACAAAACAGAGTTCACTTCACGCTCATTAAAAGATAATGCAATAGTATGCCATATTAACACGCGTAGGATAAGTTAACAGCTCTGATTTCAAGGCTATACAGTATTTGAATTTTAGGTCTTAAAATTGTGTTTACAGACATGGAAAGGTTACAAAACCTTTTTTATTCAACCTGTTCCCCAGCTAATATGAACTATGAGTAAACCTCGATTGGCTTACAAATAAAATTAAAGCAGAGAGATGTATGCTAAGATACACACTGGTTAGTAAGTGATGCATTTTGTGTGGGATATTTCACAAGATAAGCCGAGTTGTCTGTGTTGCATTACAAGTCTAAAACCTATTTAAAGCTCCAGCTAATTAAGTGGAGATACTATTATCTGGCACAAACGCTGAAACACCAACTGTAGTGCCACTGCAAAATTGCACACATCAACTGGTACAGTGTTCATTGCTAATGTGGATTAATGTGTCCTGTCTTGTACCCGCTCCCACAGACACAGACTCATATAGACAAAAGTAATTAAGATAAATAATCAGGATTTAAAGAGCCTTTGTTTGCATTATTGCTAAATTCTAGGATAAGGACACAGTTTCTCTATGGTTTACAGGAGTGTATGAGGCAATTTGCTGTGTGAATGTTATTGTTCAAGGCTAACTAGCTAGTAAAACAATAGGCGTGATGTGTCATAGCAGTAAGTGCTGCTCCGAAGAGCTAAACTCCCCACCACTAATGAATTCATTAATCTCTCTATTTATTCCTGACAAGCAATTATCTCCTCTCACAGAATGAGGGTCAGGAGGCAAGGTTGAGAGCTCGCACATATCTGCTGAGCAGGAAACATGAAGAGGGAGCCAGTGGCTCCCAACAAAGGCAAAAAGGCCTTAATTTCGTTTTTGGTCGAAAATGAGTTAATGATATTTTTTTGCGACATTCAACACAATCCTTTATCATGTGGATAAGTATCTTGAGTCAATTCTGTTGTTTTTTCGAGAAAATAATGGGTCGTCTTAACAGTAACTTCCAAAAGCCCAGGAGGAACCAGGGCAGAACACCGTAACACCAGTTACCGCTCTTTGACTTTGTTTTGGAACGCTCAAATTGAGTTGGGGTACTCTGCCTTTGTTTAGCTGTGTGTCGGCCTGTTGTTACGGTACTCTGCCTTTGTTTTACCGTCCATTGAAGTTTGCCTTGTTTAAAGCTCCATTGTGTAATGTTTTGAGTTGATTCTTAGCAAAAACCCATTTGTTTTTTCACAAATATGTGCTTATTCATGTGTAATTACTTCCACCAACTAATCAACGTATTCTCGTAATAGCGTAGAATCTGCCATTTAGAATCATGAATATGTAATACATGAGTGACTCGCTCGTATGTATTCAGCCATGTTGTGCCTCCATCTTTAAAATATATTAGCCAAAGAGGGACATACCTTTCGCGCTTTTACACTCAGTGGCACCGTGACGAATTACTCAATCGATTTGAAAGCCTGTTGAAGATGGAGGATCACGCTGTTACTTTACTAACATTAGCTTGCATTTGTTTGGGATCTTGATAGCTGATGTTAGCAATGAAATGGTACCAAAATAACAAAAACATAACACTATTATTACACTGGAAGGAACACTCACGGACAAAGTCGTACTTCTTGGAATAATACAGCCACCGTAGGAGTTAAAACGCGATCCGATTGGGAGGGGCTAGAAAGTAATATTCAGTTGGTTGTCATATACAATTTCACCGCTAGATGGAAGAAAATTCTTACACAATGTTGCTTTAAATTACGTTGTAGCCCGTTAACTGTCATACATTAGATTGTATACAGGTGTTACTACAATTATTTTGTAAATGGTGATCAGCAACCAATCATTGATAATGTGGAGGTTACTGCGTTTTGCCTTGGCGTGACTTCTCACTTTTTGCAGACAGTACAAAGATAGAGTACAGTAACTTCCAAATAGAGGTCAAAAGTCAAGTTTTAGCTCAGATTTTTTTATGTCGACAAATTTCAATGCTAAAACATCTAACTGCCAGATTTCCGATGTCCTACCTATAATTAATTTGGCTGGACAGCTAAAAAACTTTAAAGTCATTTTTCTCAGTTCCACACTCTAGCGAGTTAAGGTCTTTTGCCTTTGCAGGGCAGTGCAGTCATCGTACTGTACACACAACACTTTGATACCCCTCTTTAATAATCCTGTGTATGATAATTTAGGTGCTGGTTTTAAACTTTAGCCTTCATCCAAAAGGAGACTTAAGTAACTGACATCACTGTAGTTGCCACGTTTTGTCTTGGACAGGGCTGTATGTATGGGGTGGCAGGACGAGGCAGATGACAACAACCACATTGCCTTGCTATACCAGTTACCACCCACCTTGCATCTAAAACTATAAGATTGTTTAGTTTCAATCAGCAACATAGTGCATTCAAAGTCAATGGCTAGCTTGCCTGCCAACAGCTAACATCTGTACAGTTGGAACAGCAGCAGTGCGTGAAAAAACGCCCTCAATGAACATGGCTGCAACGCAATGGAACGTCATCCTGCCAGGCAAATCAAACCTGCCGATTGTAAAAACTGAAGATGAATCGGTTAGGATCAATGTCTGGAGTTGTAAAATGTGAGATGTTAAAAGAAATTGACCAAAACAAATGAGACTAGACGTGTGCATTAGCACTATGAATGCTGAGCTGCATGTCCAGGTGAGGATGTGAGGATGGAAGTTGTCACCTGTTCTGTGTATAATTCAACCCGAACCAAGATACAGTAGCAACGAACAAACAGACATGACATTTACTGATGGAACCCATGTGTTCAGCAGCTTTGGAAAAAAAACAACCTTAGCAGTTCATCTGGGGAATCGTGTGTGTGTGTGTGTGTGTGTGTGGGTGTGTGTTGGTTTGGGGAAGGTTAAATTGCAAATCCCTAAAAGATAAAATTCCTGCTCCATTTGCACACACAGACCTGGCTATAATTAAATACAAACCAGCATCAAGTGGTGTTGAGATGAACAATACACTGGCCTGCTCCATAGCAACATGCGTTTACAATGCTCATTAATCACGTACTTCCACAATAATACAACCTACCTAATTCAACATACCTTTCAGGTACACCATTCCCACACCTGTGTGTAGCTGCATATGGAATCAATAAGGCCAGATTTAACATAATGATTTACATTGTTAGTTCACTTCTATATAGCCACCATCACCAGCTTGTGCCACCCTGCCAAAACCTACTGCCACCTTTTTGACACGCCATGTAAAACTTGCCAGGTCTGCCATGGCTGCTGGAACTCATAAAGTTTGACCGTGCACTCGCTTACATGCTTTTCACACATAGCGGGGCACAAAACCTATAAAAAGCACGCAGTAATCACTAAGGACAGGCCGAATCCTATGAAATAGGTCTTAGCGGGGAACCACGGCGCTCCATCTCCAGCTACTCTCTGAGGGATGACCGTCCAAACTGGAATAAAACCCTGTTAAACGGTGTCACAACATGAATCACTGCCCCCGGAGACATCCATCACTGCTTAAAAGGTGACCACAAATGATCTGTGAACCACTAGATATTGATTACTCATGTGCTGCAGGTGTCAGGTTTAATGTTGCAGCGGCTTGATAGTGTCGCGTCTGACAGTCGCTGCCCTAACTCTCCTCTGATAGATTTTAATGGTGAAATATTGATTTCTTTCTGGCCAAGGTCTGCCAGCAAGGGCCAGATCATTTGTTGGGGTAATGCAGGACACTCTGTGCCCTGGGCCCAATCAATCATTTTGACAGGGAGCACCAAAGAGAAAAGGAAGGAGGAAAAAAAGACCTGGTGAAGCTGCAGCGGATACAGGCCTGCAGAGCAGAGAGACGGAGGAGTGCAGATATCTCCAACGCTGGCTCTAGTTAATATGAATACTAACGATGTGTTTATTGAGTGGGAATGCTCAGCAAATCACAGCTGACGGGATAACAGTCGATGTGCCTTGAGCAGGCAATGAGGATCTCGGAGAGAGGGTCTATATTTTTTTTCAGCGGCTCTTGGCTGGGGCTGGGGAGAGAGACTCAGGTAATGTGTTGTGTTACAACTCAGTGGTCGTTCCCCCCAGCCGGAGCGATAACAGACTTGCTAATGGGAAGCCATCAATCACAATCAGCCTCCTATTCCACCAGTGTCTCCGCTCTCCTCAGCTCTGTAAGAGGGAGCTCGAATAGAGGTAATAATGGAGTTTTGTGGCTTAGCAGCAGCAGCCGCCGCAGCAGCAGTAACACGTCCTGGAGTCATATTTCCAGCCAAAGCAATAGATTCTTTGCCATGTCAGCATGTCTTTTAATAAGAGAGCCACAAAACGGCCATGAGAAGCAGTTAAAGCCTGGACGAGGCCTTGGGCCGCTAGGGGAAAGGAGAATTAACGCAAAGCCGGTCTCAGGTGGGGATGAGTGTGTTGGGTGTTTGGTGCCAAAAGAAGCTAATTGGTTTTTCATTACACTGTTCAGTCTACTGTTACATCCACACAGCACAGGCTGCAGACAAAGGACGAGTGAATGAACGAACGAATAAATGTGTATTTCCTATATTTCTGGCCATTTGAATTCTATTTTATCATAGGAGGTTTTTAATTTGCATCACATACTACTCACTATAAAACGGTTACCGTTTTCAAGGTACACCACGGTTTGAAAAAGTCAAGGTTTCAAAACCACTAACATTTTCCGTCATACCGTTCCTAAGGTATGAGCTGTTTTCTTTATGAGTGGTCAAGGAGAGAAACTGCAGTTGAGTAATCCATCTCCCTGCCAGTGTGCAGTGTGTTTAAAAATAAAATATATTGTGTTCAATGGAAGATTTTTTTTTTTTTTTTACCCAGACATTTACCACAATACAGTGAAACCGTGATATTTTTGCTGAAGGTTATCAAACCATCAGAATCATATACCGGCCCATGCCTTAACAGGCCTAAGTACTGACTTCCCTACCTTACCTGTGCCATTCAGATGTTCCTGGTGGATTAACGTGAACAGAGTATATCTACTCTTTCTTATTTCTGAGCGTTATATAAACTGATGTGCAGCATTTGATAAGCCTTCGTATTGAGGGATCTGTCACTCACGCTGGACTTTCTGGATACTGAGAGGTTGTGAGTCACAGTGACAGCCTCATGACTCACGAGACAGACCGGCTGAGATGTGATTGGACCATTAATGACAGATCTAGGGTCAGTTTTTTCTACACACATATGATCAATAAACTGGATCTAAATCACTGTTGGTCTGTTCTGTACACACATCTCTTATTCACTATAGTTGAAACCATAATGAAACGATAACGTCAAAATGATCATACTTTTAGATTTATTGATGCTTTGTATATTGTACATGGCTAAATGACCTGTTCTCCAGGAGGCACTTTAGCTCTAGTGAGTGTTTGTGACAGCAGGGCGGTGTGTGTGGGATTGAGTCAAAATAAATTACAGTGTGTGTTCATGGTAATGAAGGAGCATGTCACCCAATGTAACAGTGTGGCTCACTGATGTGTTTTTATGGCTCGGAGGGAAAAGATATATCAGGCTTTGATCCACACACACAATACTTGTTAGTAGATACATCTATTGTTAGTTTAGGATTATTAAAACCAACGTCTGCTCTACTGAGTTAAAGGCCTTCCAGATTATTTCAGTACAACATTATACATGTTTGACACATGAAGACAGTGGTGTAGTCTAATGTATTGTAGTGGGTATACTGTACTGTATATTGGCCAGAATCTGCCTTTCCGGGGGGGGCATATCATAGTGGGGGGTCTGGGTGTCCTCTCCTAGGGAAGTTTTGAGCATCAACGACTTAATTTCCTGTAATCTGATACACTTTTATGCACCAATTTACAGTGAAGAAGAATATGTGAAGAAGATGACAGTTTAAAATATATCAAAAATATAATGGAAAGTATGTTGTTGTGGGTCATTGGGCATTTTTAAGTGGGTATATGGAAATTCTGGAGCTTTCTTATGTGATACCTGCGTATCACATAGACTACTGCATGAAGAGTATAACTTCAGAACTCCAATGATGTGGTTCTGGTTCTGCAAGGATGAGAACATTCTACAGGGTATGAGCATTAGGATAAACACACACACACACACACACACACACACACACACACACACACACACACACACACACACACACACACACACACACACACACACACACACACACACACACACACAGTACTTGTTAGTAGATACATTCATTGCTGGTGTGGGTGTTTTCATGGGATTTGCTGACAATTAGAAAAAGATGGACTTCAACTGCATCCTAAACCAGTATACCTAACATGCTAGCTTTATACTGTAAATTGATATTTGTTTTTCAGCACTATTTATTCATTTAAATTCTGTTTAATGTGTTAAATTGACTTGTTGCCCACAAGTTGAGGACCTCAAATTTGGCCACATTTGCTCACATAAGATCTGTGTTGTGTGACATTAAACACCCAACGGCCTAACCTAGTAATAGATGGTATTTTCTGTAAAATACTATTATTTGAAACATGCTGTGGTTTCAGTGAGAACATGTCGTAGGTGTTAATTGCAGTTTGTGCTAAACTGCTCTGTTCCATGTAGTGTTGACATGTATGAATAAAGAAATAAAGAGAGTGGATGACCAGCAGGGGGCGCAATACTACACGTCTCCTCAACCAGCCTCACTGACTGCAGACGCTGTCACCGACTGACTAATGGATGAAGTGATTCGGACATGGGTGAATAAACACTCTTTATTTTGTCTTAATTTTAGGGAGTTACAACATATAAAATGTCTAATTGTAAACAGGAATATAATCATAATAATAATAATATTATGAGTCTACTTTTTTAAAAACCATACATACCCGTACATACAATATAACGGAGCTGAGCATCATCTCCTTCTTCTAAAAAACAAGTTTGCCAATTTCACGTCTCCACAATTCAAATCAACGGCACGCACACGCACGCACACACACACACACACATGCACGCACGCACGCACGCACGCACGCACACACACACACACGCATACACACACACACACACACACACACACACACACACACACACACACACACACACACACACACACACACGCAGCGTCCCAGGAGGGATCAAGTGGAGGTTAAAGACTTGCAACCAGACTAATGGCTGACTTGCGCCTTGTATTGTATCGTTGTCTTCAGGCTGTCTGCGTGGAACATGTTTGTCAATCAAAGACGTGGCTGTATGTGGCACCAAGTTCCCATGGCAACCTGGTAGCTTCAGAGCAAATGCAGCTACACAGGGGCCCCAACCCACACATCCCTGAAACCCAAATACTCCAGGGGCCCCCGAAAGGTGTCTTCCATAGAAAAAGAACAAGAGTAGAACGGACATTCCCATTCAAATGAACATAGTAGGATGGTCAGTCAAATGACCACGGCAAATAGTTCTTCAGAGTTCTACTCTTATCTATTTCTCTGGTGTCTTCCTTCCAAACACAATGACTTCAATTTTTATTGACTGTGCAGAGCAAGAAAAAAATGTCATGTATTTTGTTTTGACACTGTGTGTGTGTGTGTGTATTCTATCATTGGTTATGTTTATTGTTTACTTTATGTATATTATTTTGTGGACATCTGTTTGATTTTAGGAAAATCTAATTTAACCTGATGCTGTAGTGGTGTTGAACAAATGTGAAAAATCTTCTTTGGCAAAACGCAAATCAGCAACTTGTTTTTAGGGTGATATCCACAGACGGCAAGAGTCACACACACATCAAAGTGAGGACTTTGTGTGTGAGAGTGTGAGAGGGAACAATGGTGTGGTCACACATGAAGGGCTGTGTTTTGTGGCCAACGTTCAAGTCCCTGAATCTCCATAGACGTCGAGCCAGTGGGGATCCAACAGGCTGGGGCCGCTGCAAAGACCAATGTCAACAACTGGGCTTCACAGACCCTGACTCACTTTTGTAAAAAAAAAAGAAAAAACTTACAATAGTCACCTGTGAAGGTGACAATAATACTTGCTGGATTAAAAGATCTGCAGTCTGAAAATTCTGCAATCTCTGAGACTTTTTATAATAAAAAAAAAACATAGTATACTCTTAACCCTTGTGTTGTCTCCCCGTCGACCGTACAATTTTGTTTTTTTGGGGTCAAAATTTAAAATTAAAACTTTTTTTGATCCTCTTTTTTAGACACTGTTGTCACTTTTCCCCCAGATGTTTTGTTGCTCGTTGATTTTTTTCTGCATTTTATTGGACATTTGTGTTACCTTTTTCCTTCCAAAATTGAATAAAACACCTAATTTCAATCAAAGTACTGATCATTTATTTTACTTGTGAAGAGCGTTGTATGGAACATCCACGTTATATATATATATATATATATATATATATATATATATATTTTTTTTTTTTTTTTGACAATTTGATTGAAAGAAACCCAAATTTCTGAGAAAAGGGGTCAAATTTTGACCCGAGGGCAACAGGAGGGTTAAGAGAAACTCCAACAAGACAACCACTACCACCTGCACAGAAGACAGAGCTAAATCATATCCCAACACTTTCCCAACTTTTCACCAAAATAACTCAGGGGAGCAGTAAAGGTCTTTCATCAAGACGCTCGTCACCACGGCCATGAAAACCCTCCTCAGTGTACAAAGGCAGGCTGTGCTCCTCCTCAGGCAGAAAGTGAGTTTTTGTCTAATCACATATGGCATTGTCATCATACAGTGATTTCCTGCCCTGACACAAACTCCACAGCCACTCGGTCATGGAGGTCCAACCAAATTTTCTCAGAGAGGGTCTGAAGATTCAAAGGCACTGTCACGGTCCCCTCAGTGATTTCGACTTGTCCGCCCCTCTCTCTCTCTGCTGGGAGTGTACAAAGAAACATTTCAAGCGAAGATGAATTCCATCACTGTCGGGTTATGTGTGCAGCAGCAGTTTGTGAAGTGGTTTGCCGAAAAGCTCAACATTTTCAGGGATTGCACACTCCCAAACACCACTGTGTTTTGTGGTGTGTTTTTACATGAGACATACAACACTCGGCTTTCTTCGCTGCCTCTTCTTTTTGATGTCTCCTTGGTAGCATTGCCCTGAGGTAGGCCTGTATTTCAAACACACCAGGGTTGCTCTTGATAATTGGTGTTGCTGATGTTGCAGCAACTCTGAGGTAACCTATTTATTTTCCTGCAAATAAATAGTACAGTCTTTTTGTCCCAGTAACAACTCATTTGGTGGTTTTCAGGTCTTTTGACAGCGAAGGATTTTTACAACCGTTGTTTCCACAGCAAACAATGACTACATACTACATACATCAGAACACATCGTAACTATCATTGAAACATTGTCATTAAAATGTTAATATTTCACCTGGACGACTATCTCAACTATTCCATTAGTACTTTCTCAGATATTGAGGATTTTTTAGCAATGCTGGAGAGTAACATTTGGGTGACATATTGCACCAATGGTATAGATGTATACCTTTTAATATCATGTAACAGTGAATTCATACATCTATTTTTGAAAGGTTCAGTGAGGAACCTCCATGATACTGGTAGTGGACTAAGTGGCTGTCGGATGTGTAGCATTAATAAAAGGCCCAATACTGGTGTTTCGCGTTAATGTGAACTGGAGACCTGAAACCTAAAGTAGGAACTTCACTCTCTCAACTCTCTATCACTGTATGCTGCTGTTTATCCAGTTGCTTTCCTCTTGGATTGCCCGCACACAGCCTCCATCCCATCATGTTAGCTTGTATGCTGACAGACACATATGACATGCTAAATCACTGACGCCATTAGACATGCTTGCTGACCAAACGGATGACATGCTAGGGTCCTAATCCTGGGTTTGAATTGCTGTGCGTGCCGTGACTAAATGCTTTTGGTCAAACACAAATCATCAGTGTGTAATCCACTTAGCTGTGTGTGTGTGTGTGTGTCTGTGAGAGAGAGAGAGAGAGAGAGAGAGAGAGAGAGAGAGACAAAGATGGTGTATGTGTGTGGTCTAAAATAGCATAACAAACTGCAACATAGCAGCTTTTAAGCTGTACATGGCCTGCAGGTCATGGAGGAGCTGGGGGTGTTAAGATAGCAGCTCCCAGATTAGCTAATGCTAACGCTACTGTTCATGTAGAAGTCTGTCCCCGTTCTCTAACCTTTTTCATCTGACAACATTAGCCTCATTATTAAAC
Organism: Gymnocephalus cernua; assembly: GCA_023631565.1. Lineage (NCBI taxonomy): Eukaryota > Metazoa > Chordata > Actinopteri > Perciformes > Percidae > Gymnocephalus > Gymnocephalus cernua. The sequence continues at coordinate 27,658,338 of CM042434.1, read as the reverse complement.
TGCCATTAAAAAAACAAAATGTTGGTACCTTGAGAAATGAAAAATCATTTCTATTTTCAGTGACACTTTACTTGAAGGTATCTACATAAGAGTGACATGACACTGTCATGAACACATGATACCTAACCCTAACTAACCCTAACTAACCCTAACTAACTCTAACTCTAACTCTAACTCTAACCCTAACTCTAACTCTAACTCTAACTCTAACTCTAACTCTAACTCTAACTCTAACTCTAACTCTAACTCTAACTCTAACCATAACCATAACTTGTCATGACGAAAACCGAATGACACAAAAAGAAGCTATGTCATACACGTTTATGACTTGTTTATAATGTTTATGACACGTTCATGACAGTGCCATGTCAATCTTATGTAGATATCTTCAAGTAAAGTGTAACCATATTTTCTTTGCATTATTTCAACTACCGGCATGATAAATTCTGCTGCACTGATCCATAGACAGAGAAGGTCATGATATCACCCACAGGTCAGCGATGTTTTTTTTTGTTGGTCTCTGAAAAATTAGAACATGTTAAACGACTGTTAGCATACAAGAAACGTCTTAACATCGGAAACACATACGGTGTTAAAATATTCTAAAATCAAGATTCCCTTACTAGCTTATTGCAGTTTGGACCTGTCCCACAGCCTTCTCTGTCCTTCCATTATATAACCTCCCAACCCAACACATGAACGCATTTCCATACAGATCTGTTTCTCCCTCCTTTCCTCCTCGAATAGCAATTTTATTCAGACACAGGAGAGATGGGAACAAGACTTGGGTATATCACTCACCCCGCTCGAGTGGGAGAGAAGCACTCGGCAGCATTGTCCAAATGTGTAAGACTGAGAGTAATACAACTGAAAATACGGCATAGAGCGTACATCACCCCTTCAAGACCTTATCTGGACTATGCTGGCATGGTTGCGGGGTGGTGGGTACCCTTGTGCATTCTTTATGGTCCTGTCCAGCAGTGACAGCCCTTTGGGAAGGAGTCAGAGGGCCCTATCTTGCAGCGCAGCGCAAAGCCAGACGCAAGTGTCTTTGTTAGTTTAAGAACGACGCAGTTGTCAATTTCCCGTCCCGCTCCCACGTCGTTTAGATAGCAAATGCACCTGCGCCCATCTTTGCAGGGAGGTGTGTTCAGGTGAATTCTTGGCGTATTGCTATCTTGAGGCAGCGGGAAGTGATCGCGCCAGGCACCAACAAAAACCTGGTCTAAAGTCAATAGCGCAGCATTTCATTGTTATTTTAATAGCGCATTAGTAAAATGAGCCTAGGCTCGTGCACAACACGTACACTATGCTTGTTACACACACACACACACACAGGGAAGGGCAGCAGCACACAAACATGCAGAAGATTACAAATAAAAATATTACGGTGCAAATCCGCCATCATAATAGCAATGCGCCAAGGTACAAACGCACCTGACTTTTAAAGGGAATGGGAGATGACACTCTGATTGGTTTATTGCATGTTACGCCCAAAACACACCTATGCATTACTGAAGACACTAAGTACAACCCTAAAGGCTAACTGTTTTGACATGTATAATTGGCTCGAGGAGTTCCTGAACCTTTATAAGTATAGAAAAAGCAGCGTCCTTATTGGTATATCCAGATGGTGTTGGGAATGGATTGTGGGCTGTAATAAGGTCATTCCTTTCCCCCTTCGTAATTATAACAATGTATTTGCTGGACCTGGTACCCCAGTCTTGGCCCCATCATATCCCTTTCCGCTTGAGAATATTCTAAACAGTGTAATTCCCCACCTATTTCATATGTTTATCCTGTCACTAATTTGTAGTCATGTTATGTATTTGTGCTGTGTGTTTCCTTCTTTGTTTATTTGTTTGTCATGGAAAAACTGCCTGCTCTGTTTCTCCTTGTGGTTCAGGGCGGTCGTCTACCAATAGGCAGCTCGGTGGTTTGATCCCTGGTCCCTGCAGTCTACATGTCGAAGCTTCCTTGGGCAAGGGACTGAACCCTAGTGAGCTCCTGATGCTGCGCGGTCAATCTGTGAATGTGTGTGAATGTTAATCTGATGAACAGGTGGCACCATGTACCGCAGCCTCGGCCACCAGTGTATGAATGTGTGTGTGAATGGAGTGAATGGTGCCTATAGTGTGTAAAGCGCTTTGAAAAGTGCTATCTAAATGCAGTCCATTTACCTTAACCATGAGCCACCAACGCTATAATCTAATATCATCTTTTCTGTCTTGCCATTGTTCAATTCAATTTCAATTCAATTTCATTCATAGTATCAAATCATAACAAGAGTTATCTCGAGACACTTTACAGATAGAGTAGATCTAGACCACACTATAATTTACAAAGACCCAACAATTCCAGTAATTCCCCCAAGAGCAAGCATTTACTGCGACAGTGGCGAGGAAAAACTTCCTTTTAGGGAGAAACGTTGAGTGGTGAGGAAAACTGTCTACATGACATAACTGTTGTTATGTCTGGAGTGGCAGTGGGTTAGGGTTAACCCTTACCCTGCAAAGGTCTTGTAATGTAATGTCATGTCATTTTATTTAAACAGGGACAGTGCACAATTCAACATTAACCTTGTACAAAAACAAGGAGAGATGCATTGCACCAGGTTGTAGCACGATTGCTATTTTCTGCCCATAGTCCCTGGGCAGGTAGGAAATGGTGTTTGCTAAACTCTGCTGAAAACATAAATAATTTAATATTAAATAAAGCAGTGTTTACCAACCTGGGAGATCAGTACCTTCATGAGTGATCGCAGGATGAAGAAATGATTTTGATGTCTTCTTAATTCTGCATTCCTCAATAGTTTCAGTGCATTTCACAATAATTTAACTGCTACAAATTGTCAAGGTGTTAACACTGACGGCAAATTAAAGGGGAACTATGCATTTTTTTTAAGCTTAATTTACCTTAAGGGAACAGTTTCAGAGTCATTGGAATAGTTATGACTTTTTTTAGGTTGAATGGTGGTCGTCTCGCTCCCCCCTAGCGCCTGTGAGCTTGCAAATTTCGGCAGCCGCCACCGGCCTCAGCATCAGGAGGTATCGCGTGATATCAGGTCTCGCGATGTAACAAATTGCTTTACGGCACTGCACACATACAGGAACCGGCTAGCTATAAGAACAAGGTAGCAATGGACTTTTTCACACTATCATCATGGCTGAGCCGGCAAAAAAGAAGCAGAAAGCTAGGAAAGCATTGTCGGGGGAACAGAGAAAGAGGAAATATCTATTCCGAAGCTGTAGGGGGAGCTCTATAGAGAAACCTGGGAGCAAAAAGCCAGAAAACAGTGAATAAATTGCCAAAACTGCATAGCGCCCCTTGCAATAACTGCAATAACCCTTAACATGCATGAGCAAGAACATCCAAATCACATTTTCCTCTGTTGGTTTAGTCCTCAACAAAAACAAACAACAGAAGGTTGCACCCATACAGTGCGAGTATATGTGTGCATGTTCACATCCTCAGTGCGACTGCCTGTGCTATGTGACCAGCTTTCATGAATATCAAGGTATTCAGAGGCATTTATAAGGGTTTAACACTGTGCTTAATCCCTGCTACAGAAAAACCAATTTAGCTGCCATAAAAGGGCCGCCTCTCCCTCTCCCTCGTCTTCTCGGCTCTCTTTCCTCTTCCTCTATCCCAATGATGGAGATTAGGCTTATTAAGAGGGCTTATTGTCTGTGGTGTCATGGATACCCAGTGATTACACACTCTGTTGCTGCTCCTCCTTCGTTCGCCCTCAAACCTCGTAGGGATTCGTTGCCTCCAAAGTCAAATCAATTATCCCCCCCCCACCCCCACCCACACACACATACACACACACACACACACACACACACACACACACACACACACACACACACACACACACACACACACACACACACACACACACACACACACACACACACACACACACACACACATTCACCTCTGATATCATGCCAGACAGGCTGTGCACTTCATTGTCAACAAGCATAGATGGCAAAGGCAGGGAAATACTTGAAAAGAGGCTGTGATTGGGATTGCGGAGTGTGAATGTCACAAGGTGGCTCATCCCATCTTTCAGGGTAGAAATATTCCTCCCTGGCTTGGTGCTGCCGATTCATAAAAGTTAAAAAATAAAACTGATTTTCTTTAGTGTGTAAAGAATGTTAACAAAAACTATTTTAAGCAATTCATTAACAGACTGAATTTGAGTACTACTACGTATAGTAAGTGTTATTGTTGCTATCGTTTGTGGTCATTCCCCTCTTGCGCAGACTGCATGAATGAAAACTACTTCCTGAATTGGAAATGATTTCACCTCTGACCTTGTCGTTACCACCACTGGTATGAGACAATGATTTGTGTTATTCAGGAACCCCCTGCTGCGGCTGTGCTCACAGCCTAGATGTTAAACCCTGGGGGAGCCTGTGGGCCTACATGGAGTCTGGCAAAGCCAGCCTTAAGAGGGGTGAGAGGGGTGAGAGGGGGTGATGGCCTTAAATGTCCCCCTGCTGCCGTGGCACTGACCCCAGCTGCTCCTTTGAAACCCTCGTTCACGGCTGATATCATCCACTTTTTCAGTTGTAGAAGACCAGTAATACGCTGAGCCTGAATTGACTTCACCTGTACACCTTCAGCACTCACAAATCATAAGAAACTGGCAACGGTGGGCCAAAAAAGCCACCCACTTACTGTTTTCAGGAATGTAGCTGTTTGTTGGGTCATAACTGCAGCTGTGGACTCAAGAAGCGTCCTGACGTCTGACACTAGCTCTATCCGAGTTAGACCTCTAATCCCTCCCAGAGCCGAGTCCAGATCCCCGGAGCACCAGGAAGGTGACATTGCATCGGCCGTAAGTGTTGAAATGTCTCATAAGAGCTTGTTGACTTCGAACTGTGCCAACCCCCCCCCCCCCCCCCCCAAAAAAAAGCCTCATTTGAAACCTCTTCCAGGCAAAGAAATAAGACCGAGAGGATGAGCAATTGGGATAAAGAGAAGGGAAGCAGGTGAGGAAGACAGAAATAGAAAGACAGAAGAACAGAAACAGAATGTATAATTGAGCTTGTGCATGAACGGGTTATCTCTTGTCAATAGACCCTGAACACAAAGGTTTGTATGAGGGAGGCTTGGCGCATGTGGGACCAAGAGGGGTGTGTATGTGTTTGTGTGTGTGTATGTGTGTATAACCAGACAGCAGAAAGGTCTGGAACACAGGAGACCCTGGCCACTGATAGGCACTCAGGAAGCCTCTTCAGCAGGTTAGCGGCGACATAATTAAAAAGATAAACCTTATGAGCAGGGCACAGAGATAAGGGGTGTAATGAGAGCGAGGTGGGAGATCATCCAATGAGAGGAGAAGAGGGGGGTTAGAAGGTGGTCTCAGGGGAAATAAACCCCAACCTGTCAATCATCTGCCAGAGATAAGTGCAGATATGGAGCCCTGGAGCAGATCTAGGAGAGCATGATCTGTACCTTAATGTAATCAGGGGTCTCCTCAAATGAGGGCTTTTTAAAGTGAGGTGGATCAAACTACATCAAATACCAAACCTGATGACACCATACATGAGTATAATCACTTACAAGGGTCGCTTCTCTGGACATGGTGGTTATGTATGTGGATCCACAATCCACAAGTCATTCAAACAATCTGAACTCCCCACAATACGTCCAATGCCAACATTGTAACAAGTCCAAATGCCAAAATTCTTGCTTTCTTCATTAAAGGTGCACTATGAGTTCCTGCATTGTTTCAGCGCGATTTCATTTTTGTCTCAAATCATAGGCATCTCTCCTTGATCCGTTAGCTGCCTGCCCCCTGAACACACTGAAAACGCCCGGTCTCAGGAGGCAACACAACAGTAGAGGCACAGGCTGTGCACCAAAATACAACAAACCACGTTCCAGCCAATCACCGACAAGATGGTTGGGGGAGGGGGTGGGGGTTAGTGCGCATGCACATAATAGGGAGGGGGAGGGGGGACAGCGAGCAGAGTTGATTGAGTAGCGTGAGTTTGCATCTGTGAGTAACTGCTGGATAGCTGGTTTGTTGTATTTTGGTTCAGAAGAATGATGCTAAGCTATGGGCGTGCCCAATTATAAACACATTTTACAGTACAGACACACAGCATTGGTAAACTTCATGAGAAAAGTCAGTGTTCCTCATGTTTTGCACATTGAGTACAGAAGCAAATGTAACGTAAAATAACAGGCCACAGCTTTCTCATCCCTCGCTTCTCTATTTTTCTGCATTTCCTGGATTATTATGACTAAAATGAACTACCATCACTACCATCTAAGCACAGCTGCAGTGATCCAGCACTCCTAGTAGAAGCGTAGATGTGTGTTATGGCCCAGAAAGATTCAGTGCCTTCATGGCCTGTAGCTATACTCCGCAATGGCAGTAGCACAGCCCTCACAGCTGCGTAAATAACAGACATGTATTCATATAGCGAATAATTCCCACCCTTCAAAACACACATACAACAATCTGTTCCACTTGCAGACGTACGACTCTCTCCCACTCGGGTGTGTAAATGATCTGGGAGCACATTGTCTTTTCCTGCGCCAGCCTACCATGTGAGCCCTGCACAGCCGGGTGCCTCGTGATTGACAGTTAGCTCGTCTCTGCGACACTCGGCTGCTCGTATGTAGAGTTTAGAGCCGTGAATGCAGGCGTCTCCTGTGAAATGCTCCCGCTCTCTCCCTCCTCCTCTCTGTCTCGCTCCCTCTTCTGTCTTTGACACCCCCGATTAGAAGGGAAACCTGCGTGGAGAGAATGCATCTCTAACAGGAACAGCGTGTGGTGCTGTGAGGTGGAAAGTGAGCTCTCTTGTTACAGAGCCTGCAGTAGAGGTTGTTTACATGAGCACCTGAGGAGGTACAGGGTGTACAGCCTGACAGCCAGTGCTGCTTCATCTCAAAGGCCCCCTGTGAAGAAAATGCAGGAGCAGGAGAAGGAGAAGGAGCACTAGGAGGAGCAGGAGCAGGGGCAATTTTCTTGCACCTGTTTGACAGGGAAACCCCGCTTTCAATTTAGAGGTGACATAAAAGGGAAAGTTAAATTCTGATCAATGATATCCTGGGTTGTAAAAAACAAACATGGCTGCCTTGTCAAGTTGAAAAGCTTTGACACTAGGCTAGGTAATTATCACCCCACATCCTCTCCCTCAGGTTCCTCTGGTTTCAGCCTCGGCATGCCTTACCAGGTTTAGTGCCTGAAATCAAGTCATTCTCCGGGAACACCTTAAAGGCCAAATGAAATGGCAGTTAGAGCACCTTCAGCTTCCTTGATGTGATTATCAAGAAATATGCGTGGCCAAGTATAATTATGGAAAGGGTGGGATCAGATCTGACTGGATCATTTAAACATGGGCGTGGCTTAGTGAATACAGCACAATACGGAGCTGTTGGCCTCCAGCCACACCTTACAGCCACATTGCAGGTAGACATAATTAAGCATTTAAACACTTAGAGTCAAACACACACCTATTTATTTCTCTTAAACGTAGGAGCCACTAGCTATTGGTTAAGAACAGTTTTATATGGTGGCAGGGGTTTGCTTGAGTTCACGATGAGTCATCAAAAATGTTTTAATATAACTCGACAAGGACCGTTTTGGTCTCCACCAACTCTCATATCTATTTCTTTATCTTTTCTGTTGCTACTAACATTGTCTGTGTGCTTTTTGGTGCTGGACAGGTAAATGTACAATGGGTTTATCGGAGCGTTTTCCCTGAAAAACAGCTGCCTTTGTTGGAAATGAGGTGGAGGGGAGTCCAGAAAAGCAACGACAAAAATTTGCCAAAAGATGCTGTCGAGCTGAGGGGAACTTCAGAGTTGGTGATAATTATCTGTGGGTGTGTCGTCACAAGTGACCTCTTTCATATTACTGTAAAAATGGTCATTTCAACAATAATTAAAAACATATATTGATTAGTGCAGCTTTAATTTCTATTTCTGCAATGTCAGACTTAATTAGTAATTCTAAACAGTAATACAAAAGTCTACATCTTTAAACGTGTTGCATGTTCATGATAATGCTAATTGCCGAGTGAGCTATAATTAAATCTTTTTATCAGCAGTAAAGACGTGCCTTCTTTTTTCCCTGTTCTCTCTACGGGTACAGTGGTATTGACGTAATGGAGACAATATTTAGCCAACATGCCTGAGCTCCTGACACATGATAATTAGCATTGTTCATCAACCAAAAGAAGCCATGAAGATGTTGGAGAATCTCTCATCCTAATGAAAGATGAGTCCTCTCTCAATTTGAGTGTTTCCTTATTCAAATGAGCAGCACATAAGCTTAATGAATCCTGGAAATATTGATTTGTCCTAACTACATAGGGTTAAAAAAAATAATTAGAAAATACATTACACCAGGTATTATTATACAACACTTTTTCCTGTTTTTCTTTTCTGGCTTTAAAAAAAAAGTAGTTCATCACTTTTGTCAGTATTTGACATCGGTGCCACATTAATCTGCACTGACTGATTAGTTGCCAGTGATATAGGTCATTTGACACGGCCATGTTAATGAGCTGTTTTACTGAAAAAGAAGTAGCATACGGAATCGACATATTGTCTATAATGTTGCAGTCTTGGCTTAGTGTCCCAACAGCTGAAAACTTGTCTATCAGAGGAGGATGTTGAGCCAAAAGCCTTGACTCACTCAGTTCCACTCACAGTCCTCTGGGAACAAAGTTCATCTGTACTGTCTGTCAAGAGTTATTTCAATTGTGCGCTCTGAATTACAAGCTGTTTTATTCCAAATGCTAAATTTACAGCAGCCAGCCTTGTTGAATTAGTCATTTCTGGGAACTCGGAAGGATCTTTATTACGTTGTTTATTGTGGTTTGGCATGCTTTCTTTGCAGGGTACCAACAGTTCACCATTCATCCTTGCTTTATTTTAATTCACGAGTTATGTGGGGGGGGGGGGGTTAAAAGGGGGGAAACCAGTTAAGATAATGTGTACCATCTTCAGTACTGACAGTAAAACAGGGAGAAATGAAGCTCTTCTATAAAACTGATTTATTGCCGCATGTATTAATGACATCACAGTCCTACACATACATGTATATACATTCACTACTGCTGATACTACTGCATGAGAAACACTAAAAAATATAACACATTTGCAAATAAATAATAAACTAATTATTTAAAGCTATGGTGCGTAGTTTCTGCCGCCTCCATGAGGAATTCTAAGTAATGACAACAAAACTGTTGGCGCGTCCACATGATCCACGCGTCCTCCTCCGCGTAGTTGCTAGTAGCCAAGGAGGACACGGAGGATTAAAAAAAAACATGATGGACTCTTCAGAAGAGGTAATTCTCTTTACTCGAGTTTCTGTGCCGGACGCCACAATCTTCTGAGCACAGCCATACTGAGAAATCCAGAGAGAGTTGTGTGGAGCTGATAGTCTTAATTAGCTTTGTAGCAACTCATTTGGCAATGACTTGAATGTAACGGACGTTCATTAATATCAAAAAGTTACGCACTAAAGCTTTAATAACAATGTAATAATAAAAGTCACTGTATGGGCAATATGCCGTAGAGAACAAACACAATATAATATGATGTTTTTCTTTTTCTGTTGTATTTGAGAAATGTAAGTAAACCTTAGAGTGCATGTACAGTATGTGCTAATTTCAGCATTGTAGCAATACATTTGTCCCTGAATGTAATAAAGTCATTAGGGTTAGACCAATGTGTGGGGCTGCTGTTTAAAGGTATAGTGGAGGATTTTCTTCATCAAGACTATTGGTCCTCCTAGTTGTCAATCATTCTGGGATATGTTTACGTAAGGCCGTTGTACGTGCCGTGACAGGCCAGCGAGCAGACGGCCACGGCCTCCGAACATAGACAGTATATAAAAGCCTCCGACCGCTGCCTCCCCGCTCTCGGCGATAGCTTGTTTGTTGGCCTGTAGCATGCTAAAGTTAGCTATAGAGAGTCTGACATAGCGGAAAAAGTGCAAATCTTCTTTTGGAAAGTAGGCTTGTAGAGCCATGCTGACAGCAACTTGTAAACACAGCGTGCACGAGGAGAACTAGGCTTGTGCACGCTCTCTCGTGCACACGTTTAATAGACGTTCCCTCTCGGGAGCAGGTAGAGTGTTGCGCATGTGCATTTTTTCAAAAAGTGGAGAGGGCGGTTCTTTTCTAAAATTCGGGAAAATCCTCCATTATACCTTTAACACCAGTACAAACATTCTGTTTAATTACCATGAAAATGTCTGCTCATTCAACCAATTCTTAATTCAGCTTTATTTCAACTCAGTGGAATGGTGGAAAGGCTTTAAAATGCAATAAAGAAAAAAAAACTAAATACACAACTTTCTGATGTGGATTTGTTTTTCTTCCAAAAATGTTTACACAAATGTTGGTGGTAAACATTACTGATCCAGTCCCACTGCATAATTCCCCTCTCGCAAGATATAATCCCACATAAGAAGCCTCCTGTCCTTAAAATGTGACACTGTGACATAGCTCTATTCTTGGAGCAGGAGACTGAGCCACTCATCACCAGGACATCGGTTACATACATATTATCCATACACTGGCGCCCCATATAGAGGATTTCACAGCCAGAGCCGGTGAGGATGACATAGCCGGTGCGCTATGTGGCCTCTTGCCTCTCTAAAAGCACAATAGCAACTGTGGGATTGATAATTTATCTTCTCTCGGCACCTCCTGGCTCCTATGAGAGCATCGGTGCACAGTTGTTCCTTGGTGATACCAGAAACTGATGCATTATGGATCAAAAATTATGCTATTCTCATCATCCCAGTGTTTAGGGTACTCAGAGAAAAATAGTCCATATAGAAAAATGTACATTTAATCAAATTGATAATTGAAGGATGAAATGAAGGCTGGTCCACTCTCACTCAGTCTGAGCTCAACAACAAAATATTGATGTAATCCACCTAAACTCTAAAAAAAAGGGCGTGTCACTCAATCCCAATCCACACATGGGAACATCAACATTTACTGTATGTGTAAAAGGATTGAGCAATAATAAGAGCAGACATTCACTTTGTTTTTTCAAAATAACATTTGCAGGATTTATAGTGGGGAAACTGTGGGCTATCCTGTGTGAAACTTGAAGATATAGAATAATTACCTTCAGGTCCTCCATATCGTTCTATTTCCTGTTCCTGTGACTAGTTTGTTTTGAGATCCAGCAGAGGTGTGTTTAGCCTGATCCAGCATGCTAGTCCTCTGTTGTGCCACTAGAAAGTGCTCTTCAGCAGCTTATCATTCATCTTACACAATCCCTCTGCCTCTGCACTCCATCCCTCCGTCTTTCAGATCCCCATCTGTCTCTCTTTCCACCTCTAAACCCGAGTCTGCTCTGCAGACAAACTTCTGCTTCTAATTTTGTAGAGGAGGCAGAGAGAATGTGATTTAAAAGTGTGAAGAAGAAGACTACAGTCTGTACCACCAGCACTGCACATGGTCCCCGGGGTCTCTTTCTCCGTGTGGTCGGAGAGCACAAAGGAAGCGAGGTAACGTGTCCACTGGGAGCCTCTACTCTCAGTACAAGCTTCTTCTTCCCCTTGTATTCAGGTGATCTGTGTTGTGAGTTTCACAGAAGGTTCAGAGGTCAGTATGTGTTGGTATTCTGAGTTGTATTTGAAGCAGGTACAAGCCAGTAGAAATGGGATCTTTCACTGTTACTATGACAACTTTAAAATATCTCAACTGATATAGCAAAAAGAGCACTGTGCTTGAAATAGGAGTGCAATACTATAGCCACGGAACAACAACAGAAGCTGTGACCAGTGATTCCTCCCAAGCATCTGCTTCACAGTGGCAGCTATCAAAGAGGCTCCCAGTGAACACCGAGCCTAAATCACTGACTGCTGTAGTGTCAGACCACTTATATTGGCACCTTGAACTGTTCATTCTTGCCTATTGTACCAGACAAAGCCTGAGAAGCATAATGATGCGTGGATAAAAAGGTTCCTCTGTTGCAATGTATTGCCAGTAGCTTAAAATTACTTTTTGATTCTGTTACGAATATGGGATCTTTTTGCTGGTTTTTAAAATATAGAAAGAGTAATTTGACAAAACAAATTCTCATCACATGGTCCACTTGATTTGGTGTTCTGAAACATTCACCCACACCTTGTGGCCTTCGCTATCTAATTGTCAGGTGTAGCAAATAGATAAGCTAACAGTAAGTAATAGAAGAAATAGATTGAGCAACAACAACAAATTGCAGTACCAAATGAGTAAAGACTGAGACGACAAAAAGCTGGATTCACAATTTTTTTTGGCCCACATGGATAAATCCAAAGTATATTATTATGTTATTAATAACCATGACCATACATCCATGTCTAAAGTTAAACTAGCATTATTCACCGGCATTAGAATGGAGGTCAATTAGAAGCAGACAGAAAGCAAACAACTCAATTTGATTGGTGTTTGGGGAGATGCAGTTAAAACTAGAAGACCTGTACTAGGCTGTTAAATCTAACGGCTTCATACTGTCTTTCTATCTTCACTGTTCATTTTGGCAATATAAACTGTAACATATTTGTTGAAAAAATAGTTGTTGACGACATTTCCACAACAAAGTGAGAGTAAAAGCTACGCAAATGAAAATTTAGTTTTCATTTGTTTCACAGTTTTCAATGAATCAGTTCAAAAAACTAATTATAATGCGGAAAATGGACAAATATGCTAATTGTGTGTTATAGAAAAGTGATATTCAGCGACCTGCATCTGAAGAATCACACACGGATTCTGGTAAGCATCCGCCAACACCCAAATATTTCAGGAGTTGATTTAGCGGCTTTACCTGTTTTGTTTTAGGTTTGTAATCTGCTCGTAATGTTAGCTAACGTTACACGTTCTTAGGAGGAGAGTAGACCTAACAGATTTATGGACTACATGCATCCCAAATCCCACTGAAGATTAGACAAGAAGCAGCAACACAACGGCTGGGACAAACACTAAAACAGGCAGGCGAGCACGCTGACATTTACAAAAGAAAAGTTAATGTAGGTGTACACTAATGTAGCATTATTATAGTTATCAGCTGGTCACTGTCATAGGCTATCGTTAGAAATGAGTGCAGGATTACTGTAATGTAAACTGTCAATCATTTACATCTATTTTCCCATAGGTGTTCTTCAAGGGAATATTGTTCAATTGATGTGCTGGGGTTTGGGATTGATAACTGTATTTACTGAGAGTCATTCTGTTGTATAACCACAGACTAGAGGGTATTGTGTGTGTGTGTGTGTGTGTGTGTGTGTGTGTGTGTGTGTGTGTGTGTGTGTGTGTGTGTGTGTGTGTGTAACCTCGCGATCGACAATCTATTCACAACAATGATGTAAAAAATGCAAAGCTAAAATGAGACTAAAATTTCACTAAGAATGTCTTTACCTTTACTTTTGGTTGACTACAATTATTCATTCATCCAACCTATATTTATACTCGAGAGATCACTGAGGTACAGCCCTCACTCACAATGACATCGAGTTACAAAGACAAAGAATACAATACAGAGAAGGAAGCAACACCATCATAAGAACATACAGTAGATAGGCACTAAAACTTTACCGAAAAGAAAAAAACAATGTGATAAACAAATCAGGACAACCAGGATGCAAAAGTAATACAACTATGTGAAGCAATTACAAGTAAAAGTTTGGAGGTCCAAAATCAGATTTCTAATATGTCCAAAAGGCACAAATGAGTTGATTTTAAGGAAGTTCTGTATTATAGTTCCACGAGTCCAGTGAACTTAAACTAAAAGCAGTTTTTCAAGTTTGGACTGAGCTTGTGGAACATGAAGTTAAAGTAAGTCAACATAGCGAGTCTGATAATGTGCTTTTTTAGACTATAACAATGATGAAGGGATGGAAATGTGACTAAAACTATGTTTTTGTAAAAACTCTCAAACTAAATCAAAATCAGGGGCCAAAATTAACACTGCAGTGTTACCCGAGCCATTAAGCATTCCTGGAGTTGAAATCCAGGAGTACAGCTTCTGTACCCATATTGATACTAGCATGCTGCAATGCCTCTATATCTTAATAAATGTTAATGGTACATCAAGAAGACATTATGGAGTCATGGTACAGCGAGTCTTCATTTAGAGCCACATGTGAGAGGAACTAAAGGCCAACTGTTTCAGGGTGCCCTGTCTGCTGACCTGTAATGGCCAATCCATTCTGATTAATTGGATCCTTTAACGAGCATCCAGTGACAATTATATGTGTGCTCCAGAGGGAGAGGTGCAGGATGTTAGGGTGGGTCCCCTGTGGAGTGCTGCTTCACTGGTCCCAGATCCTTCCAGGGGCCCCCTGAGAGCACTGGGGCTCCCCCGTCATTGAGGAGGAGCAGCAGGCTGGGGTGAGATTACCACAAAAGATGGCTAGACCCGTTCTCCGGGGAGGGGAGAGCAACGTTGTAGCTCATTCAGATGGTAAATTGTTAATCAGGCTGCTGTTGGTGTGATGTTGAAGTATTTACCATGCACCAGTTTAGACTTTTCTTTCAAATGTGGGAAATCTCCATCAGTATTATTTCTGAAATACGAAACTGGAAATATTTTGTATGTCTGGTTGATGGATGACCACACTGATTGAATTTATACTGCTGTACTTCTATTGTATTACTATTACTACCACTACTTATGATAATGACGTGCATTTAGCCAGTTTCAAATCAAGTGCAAAGTACATTACAAAGCTAGCCAATTAGCATAAAAGTAGTTTCTTGGATGCATTCATTTTGACAGAGAGCTTACTTTAGTAGTCTGGTCTTGGTCTGGTCTTGTTTGAATGGTCTGGTTTCATTCAGATAGAGAGGGAAATCCAGCACCTGTAATATTTATATATCAAAATATATAAATTGTTGTTTGATTTGTGTGTTTTGTAGTTTTGTGATATTTAGTTTGTTTTAGTTTAATATGTTTGTTTATGAATGTGGAATTTGTTTTGTCTGTGTCCTAGTGTGAAGGATCTGGAATATGAATAATGAGATGTATGTTTGGAATATCTTTACACTGATTATGTAAAATAAAATAAAAAAATAATGCAGGCAGTGAGAGCTAAGATGAAGAAATAAATCGTCCAGAATCCCATTATTGAACCTTGTGGGACTCCTTATGTAAACTTGTTGAAGATAAGGAGTAGAGCCAGTTTAGAGTTCTATACCCAAACCCAATTCAAGCAAGCTAACAAACAGTAAGGCATACAGTGCAATAATGAAAATAACCCAAGCGACATTGCTAAAAACAAAAACAAAGGGCACTGTTCACGCTAAACAGTTTCTGTTAAATAATGCACTTGATTTGAGAATGATTATTTTAAATGTTAGTTTAACTCCTTAGAATTTTATAATAATAGTGTGTTCTAAGTTTTGACAGTGCAGAGTATAAGAGCCGTAAATGGGAGGATAGACTTCTAGCTTTATTGGACCATGCAGGTTAAGTGGAGAGAGGAGAGAGTGGTGATGGATTCAATTACTCCTCCTTTGTCCATGTAACAAAGAACATAATTAGCACTAATGGTGATAGCAGCAGCCACAAACTCAGCACCTCCTCTCTCTCTCTCTCTCTCTCTCTCTCTCTCTCACACACACACACGCACACACACACACACACACACACACACACACACACACACACACACACACACACACACACACACACACACACACACACACACACACACACACACACACACACACACACACACACACACATTCAACTCATTACAAAGCACATACCTAGCCAGTCACAAACATACAATAAATTCTCAACAGTTGTTAAATGCCCACACTGCAGCTCAACATACAGCAGGCAGAAGGAACAAAAGGGTCAATTCAAACAGTGAGCGAATATTTGGGCAAATTAGCTTTCATCAATTTAATTTGCAAACATTGCCAGTCTTTTCAGTGCAAGAGGTTGCCTAAATGAACCTCTGTGATCAGAATCAGCAACCTAACTGATCCCAGTCACTGCCTTTCATTCAGCCTGTGAATGCTCTTAGCAGTGCTTCTCTGTCTGAGCAGCGATAGCAAACTCTTTTCATTGACTGGCATAATAGTCCTCCTGAATCCCGTTAATTACTGTGATGGTAAGATATGGATAGGGCACTATACGGATGGTAATTGAAGAGATGTGTGTAACCACCCCTGCCATTATTAATCCACATAATTTCCTCTTTCATTTCAAATTAATTGGAATTAAATGCTTGCTACATTAGCCTCATAATGAAAGGCAATAATCTACAAAAAATGTATAAGAGCAAAACCTTCTCTGTAGGTTCAAATTAATTAAATTTCTTTTTAGCCATATTTCATTAAAATGCTCTCATTTCAGGCCAGCTAGTATCAGGCCCTTCGTCATTCAAGAGGCACTGATGAGAGGAAAAAAAGGTGAATTGTTGAGAGAACCCAACTGTCAGCGAATTTGGTTCCAAATTAATTATTTCAGCCCGATAACCCTTTTCATCTCTTTTGACTCACTTTATAGAAAGAGCCAATTAATTATGTCAAACATGCTCTCTCCTTTTGCTCCCCAGAGTGGGCAGGCAGGGTGATGGGGATGTTTACTGTAAGAGGACGGGATGATGGTGGGGTGGTGGGTGATGGGTGTGTGTGTGTGTGTGTGTGTGTGTGTGTGTGTGTGTGTGTGGGTGGGTAGGGGGGGGTGTTAGGGAACAGCCCGCCCCTAATCTCGACACACCTGTCAGGCATACAGCTCGTTATCTAGGCACTGAGGGCTCAGGCTGGTTTTGTCAGGAGCCGGGCTCTAACAACAATCCAGGGGAACGTGTTGGAGCCGCATAGTCGAGCACACACACACACACACACACACACACACACACACACACACACACACACACACACACACACACACACACACACACACACACACACACACACACACACACACACATAACCTCTCCAACACACACATACACACACACACACACACACACACACACTGTCCACTGTTAGACAATTCACTCAATTAGCCCACCGCACTCAGCCGCAGCCTTAATGAGATGGGGAGTGTAGAGGAAGTCGAGGGTCAATGGATGTTGTTTCTCGTAGAAACTCTCATTTGTGTTTTTATTGACGCCCATGCAACAGTGTGTTCTCATCATTGTGGTTGTGTTTTGGTGAATCTCAAGGTAGGGACAGTAGAAAACAATGCAAATCACCTTTTTTGACCAGCTAATGCTGCATTGTTGGCAGAGGCAACATACACAATGTAAGGGTGGGACTAGTCCAGGGTCTTTAAGTGATCTGATCCAGAAGCATTAAGGCCGGGGTATACTACAAACGCACTAGTTCATGTGACGTGTCCAACCATATCAAAAGGCAAAAGTGTTTACAGCTGTTCTGAATGGTCATACTTTGGAGACAGGTTACATAGCCTGTAGTCATAGTGACAGGAGGCAGGACAGGACTGACAGGAGTATTTGTGTGAAAGATTGATCCTGAACAGAGGCTGGTGTCGAAACACCTTAAAATGCTTGCTACGGATGCAAAAACTCTCTCACCCCTGCACACCTGGCCAATCACTGCATGAAGTGTGCCTGACTGTTTCAGAAACTTATATCAAATGTTTGGACATTGGCAGCCTCAAAGCACTGCCCTGCCTGAAGTTGGGAGTCACAAAGCCGCTAGTACAGCTGTGGAGTGTTAAACCAAGATAATGGTCGACACAATGAGACTAAGACGAGTCCCGCCTGAGACACATACAGCATAGGTTTTGATTCATAGTTCACCGTCAGACTTTTGTTCATAGTACCACCCCAATTCTAGACGAATGTTTTGTACTGTATCATGCTTAAATCATAATCTCCACGGTAACTGCGTTCATTTTATTTTGGCTACTTTGTGATACAAGTGACGGCGCTGATTGTTTTATCAGTAAAGATATTCTGTATTCTTCATTCACTGTGATAGATAGTGAGGATCGCAGAAGATTTGTAGAGGAAATGGCTTTGCGAGATGTGTGTGATACTTAACAGGCAGATGTGTGAAAGGCAGCTAAGTGCTGGCCTCAGCTTGGTGCTGAGTGACTGACGGTGCTGTGGCGTAACACCAAAAGTGTCCACAGGCCTTTGGAAGGGGCGTGTTATGCCCGAGCATGTGACCACGGCTGTGCAACCTGGAGCCGAATGGGGCCTGAAGAATTCACAAATTGCTGAGTCATCTGTTAGGAGGAGAGAGGAAGCCTGTGGCATCGCTGCCGGCAAAACTCAACTAAAGCGCGCGATCTGCAAGGTGTGTAATTCTTGTCTTAGAAAAAGAAGGTGGAAATTCACACCCTCTTATCCTAGAGGCCCATCTCACATAGTTGCTACAGCTGACTGCACTTTGTCAGTCATTGGGAAAGGGATGGGCAGCACTAGGAGAACACAAATACACCAATCAAAGATACCAAAAAATGCATAAACAGGATATGAACTACCACCTGTGACACACCTCTGTGTCACCAGTGGTGTCACAGGTGCTAGTTCACATCCTGTTAATGCTCTGTTTTTTTTTAAATCCCCTGTACCTGTGATTGTGTGTTATCATTATGGGTTTTACTTCATTCTCTCTGAAACCAGCATTTTATCCTCAGTTTCTGGGAGCAATGTTACTGCCACCTTTACTTTAGTCATTTGGCCTAAAACAAATAAAAAGGTTTACATTACTTCAGATTACAGTACAAAAAAAAAAGCTTTAATTGATCACATTGATTTAAAACTTTGTATTTATTTTGGGATTCTGGAATTTTCAAGAGAAACCGAGAAACTGATGTTTGCTTGAACTTTAAGCTGCATTCATTACATTTTCATTACATTACAAAAGCTGTAAAGTCTACAGTTCATGACTCCTCCCCCTCACCAAACCTGCACCTCTGTGTTTGATTGTAGTTAAACTTCCAGCTATGAACAATTATTCAGACCCTTTGATGATAATGCAAACTATCCCACAGAGCTAATTATTTTGATAATTTTGGTCAACATGAGGGCTAATTACTCTCCCAGGCATAGTTTGGGCAAAAACAGAAAAGGTGCTTTTAGATGAGCCAAAGAACATAAAAAATGAAATGAGAGTAGAAAAGTTATAATGCAGTGCTTCTCACCTGAAAAACGATCCTAAAAACCCAGGAATGTTCGTGGATACGTGTGCGTGTGCGTGTGCGTGTGCGTGTGTGTGTGTGTGTGTGTGTGTGTGTTTGCGTGTGTGTGTGTGTGTGTGTGTGTGTGTGTGTGTGTGACTGTGTGCATGGGAGATAGCTTTTCGGCTGAGTAGAAGTAATTCTCGTTGATTCGTTCCCAGTCACACATCCAAATGAGTTTGGATGAGAAACACAGCAGGGGGCCTGATGGCCTCCCGAAATCCAAGGCCCCATTTCTCTGCATGGAATCGCCACCCTGTCTGTTGAATGTGCAATGAACGCATGCATTGTAGATGTGGAAGTTGATATTCAGTAAATTGCAGTCACAACAAAGGGAAGGGTAATTTTTAGATTTGTCATGCTGCAGTGTCTTCAGTTTGGTGTCTCAACAGATGAGTTTACAATATTTCCCAAACCGGCATCTAAGACAATAGATGTTTTTCTTGACCTTGACTTTTTTTAAACAGAACCTTTTCTGTATATACACAGCTGTGCCACTGTGACACATCTGCATAGTGTCTGTTTTGATAGAATAGCACTTTTAATCATGGAGAAACTCACAACAACAACAAAGCTAATTTAAAGCCGCACTAATCTATATTTTCATTTAACAATGTATCAAATGATTAAATGTAATGTAAAAGCTTTTGCTCATAGTATATCACTAACGTCAGTTCCTCTCAGCAATATGAAGCTTATTAGCATCTTTTCAGCTCATTGTTTTGGTTTTATGGCCCACAACCTCCTATTACATGTATTGATTCTCTGCTCTCATCAACCTCATTTGCAGCAGGCAGCTGTTTTCAGTGAAAAAGCTCTGATAAACTAATGGTACAGTACCTGCGCAGCACCAAACAGCAGGCAGGCACAGCTAGCGACTATCTGGTGGTAGCAGTTGAAGAGCCACATATTTCCCACTGACTGTAAAAAATAGCGGACGAAGTATCCGTCCCCCATTGGTTTGTGGACTGCGTTCTTGTTTTTTTTGCAGCCTGACGTGACAATTTTTGACGAGAGGATGGAGATGGGGACCATGACGTGGCCAAGCCAGTGTGTTTATGGTTGCAATGGTGCCGCGCTAAGCCAAACCCTAAAGAAGGAAAGTTGCCGATTTTCAACCTTCTTACGCGAGTCATCCAGCGTTTTGTCGGCAGGTAAGCGCAGACCTTTCATCTGCTTCCCTTAAGTTACCAGCTAAAGCTAGAGTTTGGATTTTGGCCGTCGCCATCTTAGTTTTTTGGAGCCAGAAGTGACCATAATTGGACAAAAGGGCGGAGCTCTGGGTACTGGCGTTCATCTGCATGTAAGGCAGTAAAAAAAAAAAAAACTTTCCCTTACGTTACCAGCTAACATTAGCTTGGTTGGGAAAACGCTGAACAAGACATTTCTAGGCGACAAATGTTCCAATTAACTTTGATAAAGTGAAAACACACAGTGAGAGGATCAAAGTTTAAGATGGAAACACAGACAACACCCAAGACAAAGTTCAGGTCTATTTTAATGTACACAGACATTTATAGAAACAGACTTCTTTTTGTAGCCAGTGGAGTCGCCCCCTACTGGAAATGAGACAGAATACAGCTTTAAGGCACTTCAGCATTGGCTTCACTTTTCAGACCCGGAAGATGCTGCTTGTTGCAAAAACAAAAGCCAGCTTGTATAGAAGTCTATTGGAAAATGACCCTACTTTACACTTGATTAATTACTTCAGTAAACATTTTCATAATGAGTTCATGGTCTCGATCCCTAGTGTTCTTCAATACAGCATGATGTTCATTTTGTAAATGAGGTTCCCATTTGTTTTCAGACGATAAATGATAAATGATAAATGATAAATGAAAAATGATGGGCAAAGCAGCTCAGCCCAAGAGCTGCAACTTCTTCAGTATCCTTGCTCCAGCTGAATTTAGTCCCCTCAGCAGAACAAAAACGGTCAGGGTTGCTGTACCAACGGAGCAGCGACAGGCAGTAAACAGCAGAGGAGCAGCGTGCAGGTGGATGCTTCAAAGGGAGTGAATGTTGTGGCTCTTTGACCTGCCCTTTGCCCATCTCATGCTTCCCAGAGAGCTCTGGTGTCTGGACTGCTGGGAGAATATAGGGAGGATCACACCCTGGACAACACACACACACACACACACACACACACACACACACACACACACACACACACACACACACACACACACACACACACACACACACACACACACACACACACACACACACACACACAATCAAATTTACATTTTAGTTTCAGAAACAGAAACAGAGCTGCTGCTTTTGAGACAGAAAGAGACCTGATTGGTTGAGTTGGTCAAATGGAGACCACGATCCAGCATTTTCAATGTTTAAGATAGCTAACAGACTAGGAAGACAGAATAAGAAAGGACTCAGATATAAATAAAAAATGTTTTAACAAGAAGGTTAGTTTAAATTGAGACTTGACATGTAGACTATTATAGGAGGTTAGTGTGGAACAAGTGCTCAGCAGGTGGGCTGTGGTGTAGGTCGGGGGAGGCTGTAAATAATATAGTATCTATTTCTCATAATGCATTGATGCAAATGCATTAGTAATAATGAAAAAAAGATATGTAGACAATAAAAAGTCAGAACTACAATATAATGCTCCTCCACCGACTGGAGCACCACAGCAGGTAAAGACTAAAGACTAAACTTCCTAACCCACCACTGCATTACTTTCCAACGTCAATGTTTCATCACTGCGGAACCTCCAGGCAAATGTCACTCTCATTTGAATAAAGTTGACTTTTTCAACTTTTGACTGCTTCCACTTGCCTTTCATGCCTGCATCATACCTGGAATCTTAAATGCCTTGCGAACCAATTCCCTTGTATCTCACGGAACATTGCGTCATGTCAGGTAATTTCAGGTTTAACACCATCAGCCTTCCAACAGACAATCTCTCAGTGCTCAACAGAGCCATTGCACGCATGCATAGCACTCACAATAGCAAATGACATTGATCATTCTGTACTTAACACGTACATGAGAGTGGAATTTCAAAAGAAAGGAGCGTCATTTTACTGGAAAACAAAGTAACACGCACAGCCTAGTTGAGAACACAATAAGCTACTATTAGATTTAAGATTAAACATTGGTCTGGGGAGTCTGCTCTGTATTTTCTCTGTACAAGAGGCGTGACCAACGGGCATAGTTCAAATTACTCTGTACGCAATTGGATAGTCCTTCAACCAATCAGACCAACGATCCAGGTGACGTAGCAGCGACAGCGGCATCAACAGGTAGCTGCACTTCAGGGGCCGGCTTGTTGAATGTAAACAAAAAGCTGCTTGCCGTTGCTTCTCTATCGTCATCGTGTTAAACCCGCCAATAGCACCAGGTGGATAAGCCAGTTTGTGATTGGTTCCCGCAAAATTGTGAACCGAAGCAGGAGAATTAAACGTACAGGTTTCCAGACCGAGCTGCAGGGCGAAATCAAATCGCCGGCAGAGTGGGCGGGGTTTACAGTAACATATGAAGTAAACGCCATACCAGAGGATTAGTATAAAAGCAAAATGATCTTTATTTACAAATAATGCCATGAATTAACAAAAAAAGACAATATTCTGACTGAGCTGTTTACTGTTTACAGTGAATATTCCTCTTATATTCCTGTTTACATGCAGCCGTGTGCAAAACCCTCTTTCATTCCTTCAACCACCTTCTTGAAAAGGTTGGCCTTGATGTTTGCATATATTCAAAAGCCTGTTGATATCCAAGTCTTTCATAATGTTTCAAAGTAGCTGTGTTTCTCCTTCCAACCAAAGATGTAGTCTTTTTCCTTTGGCCATGCATCTCTACAGTATAGCAGCCCTGTAAACTGCTGGCTGGGTGGTTTGTGTACAACAACCATACAGCAACGCACAGAGCTGACGGTAAGCCGTGAACAGGCAAGAGGCCGTAAACTGTCATAAACTGCAGTAAAAACCCTGATTGAGAATGCGCTATACATGTTTGAAACCTGAATAATACTGGCATATGTCTTAATCAGAAAATGCTATATTTGAGAAAAAGGCCTTATCCAAATAAAAATAAATAAAAAACACTGTGTCCAGATGTGCATACATCTACCTCCCTATTTACGTTTTTCTCTTGACAGTGAGAGAATACCAACAGATGAAGGAAAGAACTAGAACTCTGTAAGAACTCATTTGAAAAAGATCTATGAAACGGTGACTTTAAAGACCTGTCATCATGAAAGTTAGCCAGCTACCTCAAACTTCAAAGACGCTGCTGGGTTTTTTGTGAATCATGTTGGTTTTACTGTTAAAGGTACAATAAACGTATTGTCTATTGTAAGTTAACCTGGTAACCTATGGAGATACATGTGCGCAGCATCCCTGTCTATGTTTGTATAACCTAAACTTTAACTTGCGTGTATATATTCACCCTGGCATCAGACTCGATGGTGCATGGCAACAGGTTGTCCACATATCATAGAGCAGCTTGCGCAGGTGCCTCAGAGGTCAGAGAGGGTCAAGGGTCTGAGGCAGAGGAGTGAGAGGGGTCATACAATCTGTTTTAAATGGTCCGCTCTCCCCTCAGCTCCTTCCCCTGCCACCTGTCCTGCCTGTGGGAGGTTTGCACAGCGTCCTGAGTGGGGTCACGAGGAGCGGTCAGCAGCTCTCCGGACACTTCAGGTTGGTGGGAGGCTATGTGTGGAATGTCAAGACAGTTTAAGTGTGTGTGTGTGTGTGTGTGTGTGTGTGTGTGTGTGTGTGTATATACATGTTGTGTATAATATAGGGAGGAAGGGCAAAGCCAGCACCTTACCTTACATTGTATGCATCATTGTTTGTACACTCTTCTTTGTGTATGTAGCCTATAATCATGGATGGCTTACTGAGCAGGCCTACAGAGTGCAGGCCCAGAGCCTTGTTTGAAGGAGTTGGTAACATTTCTCAGTTAGACAGTCAATAAAATGATTATGAAGAGACACTAAATGACCGCAAAGAGATGCAAAATGACAACAAATGATACAGCCGAGTAGTCATTTAGTGTCTTTTTCACTCTGGGTCTTGTGCTCTTATGTAGTAGAGGTGTCTACTACACACACACACACACACACACACACACACACACACACACACACACACACACACACACACACACACACACACACACACACACACACACACACACACACACACACACACACACACAGTATATATGGACACATGCATGCATTCCTATGATAGGAATGTGTGTTTACTCTTTGCTGCCAGGCCACACCGTTGCAACACCAGCTGGACACCTGGCCTCTGGCCTGTCTTAAATTAGGCACCCTTCTCTATGAACTCCCCCGCTTTGCTTCAGTTTTCTTTCCTGGCTGTATTTTCTCCTGTTGTTATCCCCATTTTTTCTCTTTTCTATGCTTTGATAACTCATCATTTATCTCTCAGTTACTTTTTATTTGTTATCCTAATTTGGGTATGCAGAGATAACTCTACACAGCACCATTTCTACAAAGTGGTGTTTTGCTTTTTTGTAATGACTGTGTATGCTTTGGATTTTAACTAAAAAAAAAATGTAGGCAGTTAGCATGAGCAAATTGGTTGGCACATCTGCACCATTTCCATTTACCCACACTTGAAATTGTTTTCTTTCATTTTGTTGCGGCCTGCCTTCATTCTCGTACACACCTGTCAACAAGAGCAATTTCCTGCATTGCAGAGCATTTCTCTTATCGTGTGTCCACATTCAAATGAGGCAATCTGCCAAGTGAGGGGGATTTCAGGCACAGGCCTGAACATTATTAAACTGGATTCTTTTGTGTCAATTGCAAGGGTGCCTACAAATGGAATCAAATATGAGTTAATGAATCATTCATAATTGTAGAGGTGATGAAGAAAATACACAAAAGTGAATTAGACCAGAAAGCTCAAAATGAGGGTTCCGTTTGTGCTGGATTAGTGTTATTACATGTGTCCTTTTTACTGAAATTAATACTTTACAAATTACTGATATGAAAGATTTGTACACAGAAAATCACTGAACACTGAACACCTGCAGGTCATTTTAGTCCCGTGTGAATAGGACAGTGGCAGTCGTGGCAAAATGATCCTAGATAGACAGACAAGAGTAAGAGTTTGTTGATGGAAGAAAAACTGGAGCCAAGGACAGAGGAAGGATTTCTGACATGAGATGTCACTACAGTAGCTCATGTTCCAGAGAGCTGAAGTCAAACCACAAAGTCCACGTTCTGTTCCATAGGTAAGAAAACCTCATTCACTGTCACATTTAGTCCTGTTCCAGGAACTCAATCACCCAGAACCTGGAGCCTCCCATAACCTGAACTTTTAACACCCCTTGAGTCTTTTGCATGACAATGCAGCAAAACACACCAACCTTGCCTGCAATGCTTAGGCAGACATGTTCTTATTAATGTTGCCCCCCCCCAGCTGTTACATTCCATCCCTCCAGGGACTTGGATTTGGTATCACCTCCAGAGCAGTGCTAACATTTTGTTTGTGGAATATGTCCACAAGACACCTGCAGTACAGTGAAAATAGTCTCAGGAAGTAAAGAATATTTACACCCTGCATAAAAAAGGCCACATACAATATTAAATGAAGTTAACTGTTTACACAATACAGTAATGTGGGCTATTTAAATGAACTGGATACATGGTTAAACGTCATTAGCTCTTACCAGTGTATCTCTGTGTACTTTGTCCACAGCAATCACACCAATGAATCCCAAAACGTCCCAGTTAGAGAGTAAAGGGCGTAAACATATTCTTTGTAAATCTTTACAATCATTCACCGAAAGGAACCAAGCAGCCCTGCCTTGTTGCACGGCCAACATTTTCTTCAAAAACATTTTTAGAGTGTAGCTTGCTAGCTTGAAGTTTGTTGTTTCCCGTGGCGAAGGGATATAGAGAACGCCTACGAACAGAGAGCGGAAGGTGAGGTGCAAAGCCTGACATGGTGGCTCACGGGCTGGATCCTAGAAATGTACTTCTGTTGATCCAGACTAGAAAGAAGTGGTCTTTCCAGACCTCTGTAGCACACTCCTCATCTCTGCTGCAGGCTAGAGGCCTAATTTCTAACATAAGAATAAGAAACGCTAAATGAGAGATGCCATTGAGTTACAGAAAATAGTGGGACAGCAGCTATAGCCTGGATGTCAGGACTACAGCTCTCTATAATTTTACAAAGTTGTACACTACCAGTGTCACAGTTTGTATGCCAGCTGTCACAGTTTGGGGAATAGAGGAGTGGTGTTCTCTTGGCTGGCAGAAATGGCAGCAGGGGTGCGGGTCCGGGAAAAGGAGCTGGTTTCATCACCGTCAACGCTCTAAATGAGTTACAGACCAACAGGACTTGTAAGAGGATCCAGCCAGTCTGCCGGGCCTAGTTTGTGCCGTCAGATGCACAGGAAAAGTTGGTTACACTGGTTACGTGTTGGTTACATGTGGTTACTATATATTGGTTTACAGTTATAGCTTTACATCCTTTACTCAGATAGCATTGACAGGTTGGAAGATGCAGACACAGGGGTGACTAAATATGTGTGTTTGTGTGTGTGTGTGTGTGTGTGTGTGTGTGTGTGTGTGTGTGTTTATATATGGTTTGAGAGCTGTCAGTGAAGTCTGTCACAGTCTGTCTCTTGGATCCGATAGCTCACTAAACACACCCTCACATCAAAAAACAAAGGGGCAATGAAGCCCTATGAGTGTGAATGTGTGTGAGTGAGGGTAATAGAGAGAGTGAAGAATGCAGAGAGGGTCAGGGACTCGGCCAGAACTCTCACATTCTGTAAATGTGGGTGGGCTGCAGGCGGAGGACATTTACTACTACTGCACGATATGTTCCTACTACTCCCATTGTTTACAGCTGTACTATGCACCATAGTTAAGGAAGAATACACGTCTTATGAACTCAAATCGCACAGTGGGGCTGCAGCAGGGTATAGCGTCAGCTAATTGAGATACTGTAGAGTCAGTATTTGATATAAATGCAACGTAGTTGAAAGTTCCAACCCACAATCTGCCATATCATTCAGCATGGATTTACTCTTGTGAAATGAATTACAAATATGTGCCAATAAAGGCAAAAGCGAGACATAGAAAGACACCTGGACTCAACATTATTTGTTCATTTTTAGGTAGGGTTAAAAGTGTTGTTCTTGTCCTCGTCTTTTATTGAGTGTCATGACATTCTGGCCCCTCTATTTGCATGCCATGATTACCAGAGGAACCTGCACAGCATTGCCAGCAAAATAATACACACCACTTGTTTAGTTGAGTTTCATCTTCGGGCCCCCAGTTGCAAAAGTAACAGAGCCAGGAATTCCTTTATCCAATCAGCCATTGCACTCTGCACAAGAACAACTGCACATGGTCAATTGTATGGCGTACTGTTTTAAAATCTAGGTCAAGATAATAAAACATGAATTTATAAAGAGAACTGGATATAATGTTGGCGGCGGGCCCTAATTATTTCTATTAAAGTTGCTCAGTGGCACATGCAACATTATGTTGGATATATTGATAATGACAATGCAACGGAGGTAGGTTAACATTGATAATAAAGCTTAATATTGCACAAAGGTAATTACACTTTATTACAAGGTTAATACCCTATACTAAAGCTGTTGACATCTCAGACATCTCAGACATCTCAAATGTGACCTCAACCACACTCCCTTTTGAAAGATGTCAAAAGCCAAAAAAGGTTAGAAACCACTAGCTTAATTTTTAAAAGCTTGTTATATTGACTGTGGCAGATTAGGATTTCTACTTTCTTCCTGCCAACTAAATTGTCACCGGCCGAATTCAATACCAATTGGATTGACTAGACAGGATTTGGCTGGCTGAAGGGACTTTACTGCTGGAGTGATTGATACATTAACTTTATTATCCCAGAGGGAATTTGGTTTACAGTATGGGCAAAACATTTTACATACACAATAAAAATTCACAGTAAAAAAAAGGGAATAAACTGCTTTTTTCTGCGACAGGCCCTTGAGCCACTCTTTTAAAATTATTAGGTTCGACCCCCCCCCCCAGTTTTACTATGTTTTTGTTGAAACACATCAAGAGCATTGGTCTTTCCACTGGGGGCTCTTCTGAGCATTCTATCGGTGCATCATTGTCAAATCCATCTCGCTTGCTTATTGAGAGAATGCCCACATCAATGAAACTCCTTACCACGTTTTCACTGCTACCTTGCACGCAGGCACATTCTCAAATGAGCGTGCACACAAACATGCGACAAATTGCCACGGTTTGAAGACATGGAGGGGGAGATTAACACCCTGGTGATATACATGCCAAAATAAGACTGGTAATCGTATTGAATACCGTTCTACCGATGAAGAAATGTAGTCATTGAATCATCATGGAAGACCAAATGCAGTCAACCTCGCAGGCCAGGCAGTTCCCCCTTATTGTTACCAGTATTATTTTGGCAAATACATGCATTTGCCAGGGTGCTAATTATCTCCTCATTACTTCAAATGTTAAAGGAACACGCCGACTTATTGGGGCATTAGCTTATTCACTGTAACCCCGACAGTTAGACAAGTCGATACATACCCTTCTCATCTCCGTGCGTGTCGTAACTCTGTCTGACGGCTCCACCGTTAGCTTAGCCTAGCACAGATCCTGGAGGTAACCGGCTCCAACTAGCCTACTGCTCCGAGTAAGTGACAAAATAACGGCAACATGTTCCTATTTACATGTTGTGATTTGTATAGTCACAGCGTGTACAGATAACAACGTCACTTGAGACACAGCCATCTTCTAACTGTATATAAACTGGGAACTATATTCTCAGAAAGGGAAGCACTGCTACTTGGGCGGAGTGATATGCTGCAGCTCTACTCAGAGCTGCAGCGTATCACTCCGCCCAGGTAGCAGTGCGCTGTGACTATACAAATCACAACATGTAAATAGGAACATGTTGCCGTTATTTTGTCACTTATTCTGAGCCCAATAACTCAGCGTGTTCCTTTAAGTTAGAACTTGTGCTGACTCGCTTATAGTGTCACACGTTTTGCAGCAACATCCATACAGATTAATCCCATCGAAAACACAATGTGACGTCAGATTTTATTTAGTATTCTCAATTTTCATTCAACATATATTCCAACCATAATCCCATATATTCAAACTTTCATTGTATTTATTCTGACTTTCATTCTATATATTCAAGTTTCATTCCATATATATCCAGACTTTCATTCAATATATTACCAAGTATAGACTAATACAAAAGTAATCCCTCTCAATCATCACTTATGACCCACTTGAACTGTATCTCTGTATCTACAGAGACTCTGCCCTCTGCCTCTATTTTCACTTTTCTTCTTATTTTGCTGTGTGCAGTACGTTTATGGGTGTCAACAGAGAGCCTTTAGGTCTTTTGTGGGTGTGTAACCCCCAGCCAAAAACAGCATGCAGGTTGTGCACCCGTCTAATTCCTACCTGTCGCTTTGCCCCTCAATGTCTCATATCGACGTACAAGTTTAACTGACACAGACACCGACAGGATGAAGACATGCATGCACTCATAATCCGAATAATGCTGCACCTTTCTGCAGAGGTGTATGTATTTGTTTGTGCTTCCGAACATAACCACTGTGAAACAGCCCTCTATGCCTCTAATTCACAGCGCTCCCCTCTTTTTTTTAGTGTGTATGTTACATTTTCTGCCCACACTGTAAACCACATTCTCTCTGGGATAATAAAGTTAATCAATCAATCACTCCAGCAGTACTGTCATTTCAGCCAGCTAAATCTTGTCTAGTCAGAGGAGGAACTCATAT
Source organism: Gymnocephalus cernua (assembly GCA_023631565.1). NCBI lineage: Eukaryota > Metazoa > Chordata > Actinopteri > Perciformes > Percidae > Gymnocephalus > Gymnocephalus cernua. Next base: position 27,628,392 of record CM042434.1, on the reverse strand, counting down.
TGCCACTACATTATCTCCCCTCATTGGGTGTGTTGAAAAGCCACTCTGCGGTGCAGCCACTACAAATAGACCTGTTCAGTTTTTCCACTGTCACCTCAGCAACCTCTCGCTCTTCTCAGGGCCTATCATCACCCCTGCTGCCGTAGTGTGACCAACAATATTTAGAGTGACAGCCACACTGGAACACTGATGTTATCACTGTGGCCCAATAGAGGTTGTGCAGTTGCTTTACAGTTCTTCTACTGACAATGGGCCTTATTCACCAAGAAGAAGTGCTTAAGAAGAAATGTCGTCTTTAAACACACTTATCCAGTTCTCACGAAAATTCGGACATTCACCAATGTTTTCTCAGTTAAGAACAAAATCTATGCACACTCATGAGCATACTTAAGCACATTTGAATGCTGACATGTTTGTGCAATATAATTGGTTATTGCATTTTCATCAGTTGTATAATAGTAGTAGTATTTAACTAAAAGGATTTTTTATTTATTATATTTCATTATAACTATTTGCATAGGTGTCAAGTAACAAAGTACAAATGCTTTGTTACCTTACTTAAATAGAAATGTTGGGTATCTATACTTTACTGGAGTAATTATTTTACAGCAGACTTTTTTACTTCTACTCCTTACATTTTCATGCAGTTATCTGTACTTTTTACTCCTTAGATTTTAAAAATAGCCTTGTTACTCCTATTTCATATTGGCTTGTTTTCATTTAAAAAAAGTACCACAAGCTAATTGTTTCCAAAACTCGCTGTCTAATTTGAAAAAGCATATTGATATTTTTTTCTTTACTTCTATTACTTTTACTTTTATACTTTAAGTAGTTTTGAAACCAGTACTTTTACACTTTCACTTGAGTAAAAAGCTTGAGATGATACTTCAACTTCTACAGAAGTCTTTTTAAACCCTAGTATCTATACTTCTACTTGAGTAATGAATGTGAATACTTTTGACACCTCTGACTATTTGTATTATTTTACAAAGCATTATGTTCTTTTAAAATGAATAAACTATTAGCACAGTTAATTGTTTTTTTGGGGTCTCAAACATGCAACGTTTGGTTTATACTGCAAAAGCAATGAATGAATGAACCAGTGTATCTATTTTTATAACCACTACTGATGATACTAAATATGACACCTAGTTTGGCATTCACTTCCTGCAGAAGTGCCTCCACTTCAGAATTATTTATTTATTATTAGAGTCCTGTGCTCCACTCTCTTTATAATTTAGTTTGGGCATTGTAGAGTACAGTAATTATCTCTACTTTATTTTTTCAATTTCTGAGTGCACACGACATTGACACACACTTTCAATTTAGTACCAAAACCAGAAAATATATATCTCCACAAAAAGTGTGTATGAGACTGAAGCAACTATATGTTTGTTCTAAGTCATCTTACAGAAATAACAACTATTACCGCAAACTTCTTTTATGTCAGCTAGCAATTATTAATATTAGCTGGCAATAATCCTGCACGTTCACTTAGTAAAGCAGCGAGTGTTTAAATGTTACATTACCTCACCAGACATGTTAGCAACTGCACAAAAGCACAGGTTGTGGGAAACCATCAGTTGTTCATAAACACTGGTGCACCAAAGCTGTGAAACTCAATAAATCACGCCTATTCAACGCTGATGGAATTGCGTGCTCATGTACAACCCCAAATCAGAAAAAGTTGGGACAGTATGAAAAACACAAATAAAAAAAGAAAGTAGTGATTTCAAAATGTACTTTGACTTGTATTTCATTGCAGACAATGTGAACACAAAATATTTCATGTTTTGTCTGGCAAACTTAATTTCATTTGTAAATATACATCCTTTCCTGTCATTCAGACCTGCAACACATTCCAAAAAAGGTTGGGACAGGAGCAATTTAGGGCTAGTAATCAGGTAGATTGGTTAAATAATGATGTGTTTTGAAACAGGTGATGTCAACAGGTGATTGTAATTATGATTTGGTACAAAAGCAGCATCCAAGAAAGGTCTAGTCCTTTAGGAGCAAAGATGGGCCGAGGATCGCCAGTTTGCCAACAAATACGTGAGAAAAGTATTGAAATGTTTAAAAACAATGTTCCTCAAAGAAAGATAGGAAGACATTTGCTTATTTCACCTTCAACAGTGCATAACATAATTAAAAGATTCAAGGAATGAGGAGGAATTTCAGTGCGTAAAGGACAAGGGCGCAAGCCTAAGCTGAACAACCGTGATCTCCGATCCCTCAGGCGGCACTGCATCAAGAATCGTCATTCATCTATAAGCGATATCACCACACTTTGTCAAGTACCACAAAACGTAGTTACAGCCACAAATGCCAGTTAAAACAGTACTGTGCCAAAAGGAAGCCCTATGTTAACAGTGTCCAGAAGCACCGTCGACTTCTCTGGGCTCGGAGGCATCTGGGATGGCCCATCACACAGTGGAAATGTGTACTGTGGTCAGATGAATTAGTATTTCAGGTATTTTTTGGGAGAAATGGACGCCGTGTGCTCCAGACCAAAGAAGAAAAGGATCATCCAGACTGTTACCAGCAACAAGTCCAAAAGCCAGGGTCTGTCATGGTATGGGGTTGTGTCAGTGCCCTTGGCAAAGGTAACTTGCACTTCTGTGATGGCACCATTAATGCTGAAAAGTACATAGAGATTTTGGAGCACAATATGCTGCCTTCAAGAAGACATCTTTTCCAGGCACGTCCATGCATATTTCAACAAGATAATGCAAAACCCCATTCTGCACACATTACAAAGTCCTGGCTGCGGAGGAAGAGGATACGGGTACTTGACTGGCCTGCCTGCAGTCCCGACCTGTCTCCAATAGAGAATGTGTGGCGCATTTTGAAGCGCAAAATGCGACAACGAAGACCCCGTACTGTTGTTTGCAACATTACAAAGTGGTAAATGCTTTACTGTTCCAACTTTTTTTTAAATGTGTTGCAAGAACCAAAATAGGAATTTAGTTTTTTTGAAAAAAAACCCCAATGTAAATCATGAGGAACACATTAAATGATGTGCTGTTGTATTGTCTGCAATGAAATACAAGTCAAAGTACATTTAGATATCACTACTTTCTTTTTTTATTTGTGTTTTCCATACTGTCCCAACTTTTTCTGATTTGGGGTTGTATAACGAGAGTGTGAGTGTGCAATATTTGCAAGAGTACTGTGTGTGTGTAAGTATATATATATATATATGTGTGTGTGTGTGTGTGTGTGTGTGTGTGTGTGTGTGTGTGTGATTTTGTTTGACCAATTACTTTGTGTGGCTAAAAGTTTCAAAACAACTGAAGTTGACTACAGACGCCTGCTACTGTCGGCCGCTTGTCTCAATGACTAGACCTACTCAAAAAAACGCAGTGCAACTATGAATGCTAAAAGATAACTGATTAACACTCCTCATAAATAACTTATTAATTTGCTTTCAGGCAAATTCCTTTCAATACCCTAACAATTTATAAGAAGTGTCTCTCAAATATTTATAAGCCAGGGTAAGTGGGCAATTTGTGCCTGACTAATGACAAGAGCATTCCCTCTAATTACACAAGTTGCAATGGGATTAGACAGTTCTTATTTCTTAAAGGCCATTGACTGGCATAACCACCAGTGTCAGACGTTCACCGCTGACAGGAATGGAAGCCACCATTACACGCTGTGTTAATAAAAGTGTGTCGTTTAATTAAGGCTAAGGTTTCCTCTCGTAATAAAGCAGCGCGTTTGAAGACCATGCCTGACGTTTCAAGAGATTTGTACTTACAGCCCCGCACGTAATTAATAAGACAACGATAGCGCAAAGTGCCTGTGGTTCCGAATTCAAATTGCAGTGCTGGCAAACACACAAAGCTGCTAATAAACAATATGGAAATGGAATTCCCTGATGACCTCCAGAGGGTTTGAGATTTCACATGCACTTGTGCAAAATTCAAGCAACGGTTATGAATACAGAATGCTTCAACCTTGTGAAAGGCAGAGAGAACAGCTCAAAACCCTTGTTGATAGTTCAACATTTATTTCAGTCCCCAAGCAGTGGCACATGGCTCAGCATCAGAGAGAGGCTACAGTATCAACCCCCCCTCCAATCCACTTCATACAACCGAGACAGAAGGTTATTGCTGATACGGTGAGGCTTTGAGGGCCATTATCAGACAGCACAAACAATTAAGGGTGTCAATAATGAGAGAATAAGAGGGGTCTTTTGTGGACGGCCTTTTGTGACAGAGGCCCCTCTGGCATGAAAAGACCTAGACACACTGTTGGACCTCCCCCTCGCTGGTGTGCCGATGTAGTCATTAGCTAGTGATAAGCCGGGGAGGCGGCGCTAAGAGATAGAGCGCAGGATCCAATTTGGGAGGAAAAAAAGATGTGGAATAGGGACAGTGTGAGCTGCAAACCTATGGAGTATACATTGCTCTTACATTAAGAAAGATTTATAATCAAGATCAAATATATTATTTCACCTTTTAATGTAGCACTGGGACCCCAGATTGCCTGAACACATAATGTGGTAATATCATGACTGCTGTCCATGATAGTGCCAGATAAATATTCAGCCTACTGTCATCATCAGGGTAATTTTTTTCCCACTGTTCTCTTCTCCTGCCATGATTGACACCTGCATCCGCCGGGCCTTGGAGAGCAGCCAGCCATTCTCTTGTGTTGCGGCTCTGCATGGTCGATCATGGGGGTGCCGCCCTCGGACCCTGGCTGCTGGGGCCCGACAGGGAATCGCTCGGCCCCCAACGACACGTTTAGGAAGTAGCACTGGCTTGTAATTGTCCTGTGCCAGCGGGGAAGAGTGAGGGGCACAGGGACAAGACAAAGGGAGGAGAGGATGAGCGTGAGGGACAAGGCCTCCGAGCCTTTCATGGGAGAGTAGCCGTCTAGACATCAATGCTTCACAGGAGAGATTGAGCCTCTTTTAATATGACTTTGAGAAACTCTTGTTCCCCCCTTTAGAATAGGAAAGGAAGGCTGGTTGGTGTTTCAGGGGGAGGTGGGAGGTCAGATTCAATGATCCGAGACAGAACTAGAGCTTGACCTTGCTGATACAACTTGATGTCAGAGGTCTGATGACAACAGTCCGTACCAGGCTTTACATGTCACAGCGCCCACTCACTTCTATTCAGATCATTATTGCATTGATGTTTCTCATAGCTGACAATTTTGGGTGAATAGTCAAAATGTTTATACATACAAGTTGTAAAGGCATATGAACAACATTTACCTAAATAATACAATATGTTTGGGCATATGTGTATGCAATTTGAGGTTTACAACAGATTTACTGCACTTCCACTGTTGCATGCTGTATTTGCACTTCCTGTTACCTTTATTAACCTGATTTTATTTTACTCTGACCATTTTTAACTGTACATTGTCTTCTACACTGTAGATATATATATATATATATATATATATATATATATATATATATATATATATATATATATATATATATATACATAATGTCACTCATTCTTCACTATATACTCCTATCTAAAGGACCTCCAACCTAAAGGACCAATTCTTTTATTTTTATAATACTATATATTATAAAAACATATCATATAAATAAATATTTTGTAATACTATATATATTTAATTTATATATATATATATATATATATATATATATATATATATATATATATATATATATTATATATACAGTATAATATCGACAAACAACTATGGAATATTTATATGAATCTTGTTTTTTGTTTTTTTGTCATCATACAATGATTTGTGAATTCATGTCATTAAGCTGTTTATTCTGTACCCAACACTCATCTACTGCTGTGTCCTGAACAGGTGCAATGTGTGTGGGTGCGTGCGTGCTTCTGCGTGTGTGCATATGTGTGTGTGTGTGTGTGTGTGTGTGTGTAGAGAGAGCAGGTGGGGGGTGGAGAGAGAGGGTAATGGGTCAGGGCTCTATTTTGAACAAGTACTTACTGGTTCTTTAATAAACCTTTGACCCCCCCATGGCGTCATATATCCCTAAACAACTGTGTTGCCCTGCCACCCACAGTGACTAGCTGCTGCGGGGTTTTCTCAAAAGACACCGCACTGTACACATTTACCCTTAACACACCTCAATGCCAGACTGGGTTTTTTAGGGAGTAGCATACTCTTATTTTCTTATATAATAGCCCATCTTTGAATGTACCCTTAATTCACTGACTAATCCAATTATTCATAATTTTAGAACATGATATTCCTTGTGGAGTCCCACAGGGTTCAGTCTTTAGCTCATTATTATTCTGTACAAATTACTTGATCTTGATGTCTTTTTAAGAGTGTTTGCTGGTGCTGTAAATGTCACTGTGGTAATTGTCATTTCATTAATGTGTTATTCTGTTGATGCACAAATGGATTTCCACTCATCCATAGTGATACATTGCAACATCACTTATGCTAAGCTTTCTCAATAAGTCCAACTACAGTATTACAATCACTTCACTGTACATATATATGACATGAATGAATGTATATGAAGTTTGTGACACATTGACCAAACATATAGTAATAATGTACATATTGACACACTGGCACAGTGTTGACATATGAAGACCTGTGCAGACCTCACAAGCTAAAATAAATGTGATTAGCTCCACAGTATGGTTGTGAGGTGACAGCCATAACATTACATGCATTACAGATATTCTGCACAGCTTTCTAATTCGCCAAGATCCCCGGTCAGTTTGTGCTGATTATCTTTGTCTTTGTTCAGCCATGGTGACAATCGCTGCTCATGGTTAACATCCAGTCTGTTCTTCTGTATACTAACAATCTGCTGGAAATATAAACTTCCTGTATGTTTGGCTATTTCTTTCAGTGAAGACCAGACACAAAGAGACAGATCGACTGACACATTGTACATCCAGAGAAGAGCATGTGATTTATCATACAGGTGCACCAAAATCCCACTGTGAACTTAACTACAACTTTAAAACTCTCCTTGACTTGCAGAATGTGACTAGACAGCAGTCCTAGTTGCTGATTGTGTAATTAGCTGCTGCCTGATCCAAATTTCATGCAAAAAACTGAAAGGGACAGAGTGCAAATTCACTGGTGGAGAAAGTATTTAGATATTGCACAGTACATGATTTATACTGTATTATTATGTTTATATTATTATTATATTATTATTAATTTGTTATTTATAAGCTGCATTTTAATGTTTACAATGCATATTTTTAAATTATAACATATGGGTGTCTACAGGTACAACAACAACACCTCAGTGTGACCTGTCTCAAATTTTTTGGTTGGGGGTTTGGGCTGAGGGGTCAGGGGGTTGGTTTATATGTTAATTGTGACTACAGCTGTTGCAGATGTGTAGTGGACTAAAAAGTCCAATATTTGCCTCTGAAATGTAACACTACATTACATTCCACACACCACTTGGTGTAGAAGTTGAAAGTAGCACAAAATAGAAATACTCATGTAAGTTCTTTAAATTATACAGTACTTGTGAAGTAAATGTACCTTTATTCCCACCACTAAAGTCTGTACCTGAGTTTTTAGCTTTCATAGCTGTCTATTATTATTATTATTCCCAGATGTGATCTCTCTAATATTGCCCACTTATGAGCATTTGCCCTTTTCCGCTTCCCCATTATTCTCTGACAGCAGAGTAGCAAGATTTAATGTGCATGTGTATGTGAATGTTTGTGTTGGGGTGTTGCACCAGAAGCAGACGGGGTTCTCCATCTCATTTGAATGTGGCTCTGTGACCCCTGCGATGTGGGCTGGGGTCAGGGGTTCAGCCCAGGACAACATCCTCTATCACTCAGATGCTGTCACATTGCCCCCTCAGCCACGAGGGCAACAGCACCCTTAACAATAATCTAATTAGGTATCAATGAGCTCCGTAGCCCTGGATGTAATTGGCTTTTTATGGGCGGGTTTGAGGGGGAGGTGGGCTGGGGGCGTACAGCTGGTGGCAGTAAATGAGACAAGGTACATCCTCATAAATGTTTAGCATGTGCCACAGACACACACATGACATGCTACACAACACATACACACACACACACACACACACACACACACACACACACACACACACACACACACACACACACACACACACACACACACACACACACACACACACACACACACACACATTTTCATATTGTAGATGTATGTCGATCAGCAGGTTAAGGTTGAATCAAAGTTTTTTTTGACCACATTAAGGTGAGGAGTATTGACTTTCACTATACAAACTTGAAAAAATAACTGCATGATCAAATATTCCATACTTCATTGCAGTAGGATTTGACCTGCTCTCACTGGCAAGCTAGTTTCACTATAATACTATTAGCACAATATTTTTTTACATGCAAAATTCCTCTGTTTTCTCTTCCTTGATGACTCACCCTACACTTGTAATGACTGATTTGCTCAGCCCTCCTGTCATGCTAAGCTATTATTGACTGTTAGCTTAACAGTAGCTAGCAGAGCGTACAACTTGGGAATACTGTACATCACATTACAAAGGCTGCTCTAGCTGGCCTTAGAAGGTAGCACTTACATGTTGCAAAGAGGAAGAGTTTGATTGATATTTAAATGTATATAGATGCTGGGATTTTGGAATGGCCCTTCAGAAAGAAAGCCAAGTAACAAAATAAGACAAGGACCCCCTGAACCCCTTAAAGTCTTTGGGGGTTCTGCGTGGATATAAAACTGACTATAATACTCATATAATACAGCAGCACAAACGTGCAGACCTATACAATGGTCTCAGAAGCATTATCTGGCTTTAAAATAAAATTCTAGCATATTTCTTTTAAATGTGCCCATGGGTCATTTATTATCAACAGTGGTATCTCCACAGTGATCAATGATTAGATTTCATGGCATATATAATAGGATTAGGGGTGTAGTGGTGCCGGAGCGCACTGCAACAATGCTACAACACTTTTATTTCCAACTGAGAAAATAGAATATACGCAGTTTGCATATTCTGGTTGAAATTCCTCTTTTTTTAAGCGTTTGAATATCCAATCATCACTAAAGCATCCGTCATGCAAGAGAGACGCAAATAGCACTACACCCCAGAGAAGGATGTTTATACGTGAAATTGATTGGCTGATCATGATGTGTTGAAAATACAAGTAAAAAAAGATGTATTTGTTGTATATGTATCTGAATTTGAGTGTACATAGTGTTACATAAGACACTGTTATGTGGTTGGCATTGTGATGGTGCCCCATCCCTCCCCCACCTCTGGTCCACTTCCTCCTTGCTATTGTCCCTGGCTCTGCTTGCCTCGCTCTTCAGACCCTACAGTGTTCTTCCCTGAGCTGGCCACGCTGACCGCAGTGCCGACGCGCTACATTAGCTCAACGCCAAAGAGCAGGGGTGCGCTAATGAGACACGGGCGAGGGCTCTGTAGCTCGTTCATCATCCTGCTCCCTCCAATCCCAGCACCCTTTTATCAGGCCCCGGCCGGGCCCCGTGTCTTCTCCTTCGACATTAATCAGCTGTCCGGCCAGGCAGGGGGCGTGATAATGCCCTATTAGCCGCTGAGCCCCGGAATCATTACAGGCCAATGAAAAGGCCAAGGATTACGCTCCCACCAACCCCTTTACCACCACCCTACCCTCCAGACACTCACTTAGAGAGAGAGAGAGAGAGAGAGAGAGAGAGAGAGAGAGAGAGAGAGAGAGAGAGAGAGAGAGAGAGAGAGAGAGAGAGAGAGAGAGAGAGAAAGAATTTCCTGAAATTAGCAAGCTGGCACAATGGCTTAGCCCCAGGAAAGGGGTTTGTTTGGCTTGTTTACCCTCCCTTCCTCCTTCCAGCTTTCTCTCTGTGCTGGATGAATACATTTCAGCTATTCTAGAGGCCTTTGTTTTCAGTCTGAAAGCTTATTGTCATCAGAAGACGGCGGAAGAGCTTCTGTAAATCAGAGTTTAGGCTAGTTTTGGTAGCACAAACAACATCATCCCTGGCATTTCCTGAGCCAGATTTCCCCAAAACACATCCGCACTGAGATGGCCTGTGTGTGTGTGTGTGTGTGTGCGTGTGTGTGTGTGTGTGTGTGTGTGTCTTGGCTTACAGTGGGACTAAGATGATCTTTGGGGAAACCTCAGTTTAACCCATATATCTTTTAATTTCCATATCCAGTCAGACACCTCCCATCCATCTTTCAGCCCTTTGCCGTAACTCATTTATTATCACCATTGGGATCTCCACAGTGATCAATGATTATGAATGTCATCAGAGAGCGAGTTGCAGAGCACCAAAAACCCTCTGTAGTAATTCGTTGGTATGGATCATAATCATAATGATGAGATATGCCTTCACTTCCTTTTCTGATTATCTGTCTGCATGCACGAGCGAGCTGGCATTAGAGGTAGCAAAACATCCATCATGTGGAGACACAGGCAGATTAGTAGGGCTAGCCTGGTGATAGATAGCCACTGAAAGGGTAATGATTAGCTCTGTTAGTGTCCGTGGAGCCGGGCCTGCTGGTGTCACACACTGCCCTCCACCAGCCATGCAAAGTGGAGCAGATGAGGGCCCATTTGTATTCATTAGAGCATGGAGTTAGCTCGTAAAAAGGTACTCCTCTTTCTCTCCTCCGTGTCTGCTCCCATCTCTCTCAGTCTGTCTCACACACAAAATGTGCACAGCCTCAGCAAGAAAGAAATCAATTCTGAATCAAAACATTTGTACAAAGTGACACAGAACAAGGAGCGACGAAAAATGCCCAGGTGAGGTGCATGTGCACCTTTTCTGCAGACTTGCCTACTATGTTGAAATGCAGCCTGTGAGTCTAGACCTGGGCGAGGCTGAAACACCGGCCCCAATTAGGAATCCTGTGGAGCTGATAAGTCTGCTTGTCCTGCCAGATAATAGCATCTTCCTGCCTGCTCACACCCTGGAGGGGAGTGCACTGCTGTAAGTCATGACACACACTGATCCAGACCTTTTTGACCCAAACCAGAAGGAATTAAGATTCAAGCCTTTAGTTTCACTGTAAACTGGCGTAAACAGACAATAACGTGACATGTTCACAAAGATGAACACACCATCAAAGACACAGTAAACAGGAATTAGGAAGCACAATGCCATTCCACAACTTAAGTTCAGTTGGATCTCCTGTCTTCTTTGTGAAGTAGTTGCTTCACTCACCAGCTCTCCAAATTCTTGCTCATTTATGAATTTTGTTGGCAACAAAGGAGTTTCAGGCTCAAGGTAATGTTTCTTGTGTTAGAGATCTCTGACACAAATTAAACAAGTTCTTATCTAGCTGCTGATTTAATTTATAATGTATAAATACCTATTCAACTTAGGAACATGACTTTGTGAGGCTTGCTGTATTTGAAGCATGCATGTTGTTTAAAGCTCCCATATTATGCTCATTTTCAGGTTCATAATTGTATTTTAAGGTTGTACCAGAATAGGTTTACATGGTTTAATTTTCAAAAAACACCATATTTTTGTTGTACTGCACAGCTTTTTCTCACTGCTGCAGTTCCTCTTTTCACCTTGTGTTCAGGTCTCTGTTTTAGCTGACAGAGTGAATTATCTTTTCTTCTGTACTATCTTTGATTGCAATCGCACATGCGCAGTAGCTCAGATCGTAGCTCATGTCAGTTAGCTCCATAGACAGTAAAAGAAAGGTTGTTTCTCCAACTTTGGTCAGTTACAAGGCAGGATTAGCCAGGATACTTCTTCTAAACAAGGGCGCACATGTAAGTAGTTCTTTTGTAGATTATGGTGAACTTGTGTGTGTTGTAGCAGTGCTTTGCCATTGAGAACGACCTAGCATGCTGCTACCAGATTTTGAACAGCTCACCCGGAGACTGAAGGCAGGACACATTCAGAAACCCGTATCTCACTCAAAACAGCATGGATGGATTTTTTTCCAAGTTTGTATGCTTGTGGAAGCACCAGAGACACACAATAACACCCCAAATCCCAGAAAAAGTGATTTTTTTCATAATATGGGCACTTTAAGAATATGATTGCTTGAGCTGTTGGCATTCTAAAAGACAGATAGATGGCTTGCTGAAGAAATCTTTAAAGTTAGTTGGTGACAGTCAATAGGAGAAAAGCAGTCTAAATATACAGTATACACACTGATGCAGCTGCAGGTCCTACAGTTGGTTCTACCGTTCCTGCGTTTGAAGATAAATCGATACAGGTTGAGGGCAAGTGGTGATGAATTTCATCTCTAATAGTTATAATTTTCATTAAACAATTGAAGAAGCTCATGAAGTAATACATGGCTCAATAGAGCTGTAATTCTCTTTCAGGCTTCCTGGAGTGATTTTGCCAGTCTAAACGAAATTCTTCCAGATTGGTGGAACGCCATTTATTTTTAAGTTTTCACAAGGTTTGTCTGATAACACCAAAGCGCACATGTGAATCAGAAGGGGCAAATTATTCTTAAGAAAACCACCAATGCTATGTTAGGTGGGAAGCAGAAATAAAATGCCTCGATGTATCATGGTTACGGATACTTAATAAGTTATATGATCTTGTGACATCATTTTCAATATATTCACATAACAGTAAGTAATGAGAACACACTGATTCACATTTTAAATTTCAAAAATGGACTCATTAATGGTGGAGCACCTGACCTTAGTGAAGCCTTCGGTGCTTTAATGATTTTCATCATTATGTGTAGTAACCATGAAACTCTTTCATGTGTATCATCAGAGCTTATTATCTTTGGTTTAACAACATAGTTATTGGTATTTATTTTGATATTTGGAACATAGATAAATTGCAAAAAATGAAAAAAAATAATCAGTGTGTCTTTTAAATAGATTACATTTAGACTTTAATGCAGGCTGCATGTGACTTGATACAGTCATGCATGCAATAGAGTACAACTTGCATGTTATCTTATATTACTTTTTAATGGACAACTAATGCTCAAAACATTGGTGTCTACACTGTAAAGATGCATTTATTTTCCATTCCAGTATGTTAATAAAGCATGTATTTGTGATTGCAGAGAAGCCAGACTAGTCTGTGTTATTTAGTCTACACACATTCATTTCATGATTTTTTGTTTCTCAGTGTACTGCATGTTGTTGTTGAGGTGAGACGAGACAACGTGTCGGCCAATTAAAACCACTGCGTTGACATGATGGTTAGATGACACGTTTGATGTTCTAATTAGTCCAGCGGGGTCTTTTACAAGATGTTGGTTCCGTACAGTCACCTCTGACGGCATACAACCAACACAAACAAACTCCTGGTTTAAACGCTGTACTGTCACTGTACTGCCAGTAAATGCTGACGCCATTTACAGCTGGTTCTCAATGTGTTGGCAGACAAAATTAAAGGAGTAGTTCAACTATTTAAGCAGCCAGATTGATAATTAGATTAAGGGGTTAAAGTTGGAAGTGTTATTGTTTAGGTTTGTTTAGGAATAATTGAATTCAGCCTAAGGTATTTCAAACAGTGTAAGCAATCAACTGTGACAGTTTAATATAATTACTATCTGTTTTGCTATGTTTTAATTAATCGTTGTCCGTTATCTTCATCACTTGTCAGGATGCTGGACATTTTCCATTTTTTGGAATACACAAAATGTTTTATATGGATAGGATGTCATTAACAGTGACAGCAACAGTGGCTGCACAGATAACGAAAATAAAGCATAATAAAAACAATAGTGGTACATATGAATGTAAACTGGGGCAAACTGTGGTAAAAAACCCAATTGGGACGCATATTCCGAAGGGCTGTATATACATTACGTTTGCTTCTAAAACACAAATAATACCGGCATATCCCAAATGTCTTAATCCAAAAAATGCTATATTCAGAAAAAAGGCCTTATTCAGAATATCCAAACAGAATATTCACAGGTTACATAACCTGTGTCATATTCTGAATAATAATGACATATTAGTGTGCATGTAAATGTACTTATTGAGTTGAAAGGTACTAGAGCACACGGAAGCTGGAGTAACACATTTGATCCACTTTTATTACAAATATGTTGGTAAGTGCAGCAGAAAGAAATGACACTCTCCTGTTCTGCTTTTTATAGCAATTATTGCCAGCACAGTTATCTATTTACAATAGGTTGGAATCAGTATTTGACTTGAAAGATTACAGATGAGCTGCAATGAACATCACTCCAAGGAATTTTCCTGATTCTTGATTATAGCAGTCAAAATCCACCAGATAAGCATGTGTTGACATTTAGCATTTGCTTGATCTTGTGTGGGACAATTAGGGAGTGTGTAGGTTCAGTGTATGAGACATTTGTTGATGAGATTGAACCTGTGAACTTTTAGTTTTCAGACATTTCTGATAGCAGTTTACCACCCCCCTTTCGCCTTTATGGTCATTTAGGTATTGACTTACCTATTGTGGAAGACATTGGGGACATTGGTTTAAAATAGTTAAAGGAATACAATTTGAATACTGCCATCTTCTCTGGCTGTCATCTGTTCAATTTTTTCTTTTTTTTCTTCTTTCAGATGGCTGACAACATGCGACTCTAAGTATGTCTGTTCAACCTCAACAGGGAAGAAATGAAAGCAGCCTGAGGCTATTGTCACAGCTTGCCTGCCACTGTTGGGGCCCTGTATTGACATACTGATGATAGTGTCATTGTAAATCAGCCTGGTTGCAGTGTATCAGATAAGTGGCGCACTTCTACATGAAGACAGAAGGCTGTAATGAATCAACAGGAGCACAGAGGCCTCTTTAAATAAATACAGTTCACGGTGCAGATAAGAAAAGATCAGAGGAGTAACATACTGAAGCAGCTGACTGGACAGCCGTCTGTTACATACATATATTATATTGGCAGTGGCGTTATAATGCAATAAATTATGATGACAGTCACAGCTATTATTCCATCACTCTTTGTCTCAGTGTTGAATGGGTGTGCCTAATTGTGAACCGCTTTCATAACCTGGGTTCATCATACATACTTAGCGTCACGTCATCACTTGTACAGAAGTTGCTCTCACTGATAGAATCAGCATCCTGACACAGCTGATCTTCGCAGGGTGATTTATGGGAAAGAGAGGATGTGGCGTCGCCTGCCAGCAGACAGCAACAGGCGTCTGCTGCTGTCTGGACGGAAAGAGGAGGACGAAAAGCCCCGATGTGACCGTCCTTTAATATCCCCCCGTCTCTCTGATAACAGGGTTGGGTGTGTCCCTCAGGCCAAACCCAAACTGTCTCAAGATGCTTGACACCACATGCTTACCTTCCTCCACTGTTGAAGACATGGAACACTGCTGAATGTTTTCTGGCAGCGTTGATTGACAGATTTATGCCTTGGTACGATTGTCTTTTGAAATACCTTCATTTAGGTTTTCATCAAACAGATAGACAAACTTTCAAAAAGACCCCACAGCCCCGTTAACTATAGAGTCACTGATTGTGATTCATTTTAAAACTCCATTCATGTTAAAGGCAATGCTGTCCACCTGCACACTGCTAAATGTAATTCAGATTGTCTAACAGTTATAAAACAAGGCTAAGAGTCTACAGCCACACTATAGCAGCTATGTGAGGCTGTATTTAGGCACAGCGGTGCTTTGAGCTAAATTGTAATGCAAGCATACTAAAATGTTCACAATGACAATGCTTACACTGTCATTGGTGGGAAAAGTATTCTGGAACTTTATTTAAGTAGAATTCTAAATACCACATTGTAAAATAATCTATTACATGCAAATATATATAGAAATACTCACTTACTACACTATACAGTATATCACAATATTAGTTTGTTAATACTAAAGCATCAATGTTAGAGCAACATGTTACTGTTGAAGCTGCTTGAGGTGGAGCTACTTTATATACAGTTAGGTAATGTTGTTTAAATGTTCCCAGCTGGGCCCCTCCAAACAGTCACAAAATTAACCGGAGGGTTGATGGAGATGATTATTGGAATGAAGAATAAACACATTTCTGCTACACAAATTTGCATTCATATTTTGGATTTTTCTTTTCTTTTTTTTCTGAAATATTGGATCGTTTTAGCTTGTTGAGCCAAGAACAGTTTAGCGGGGGAATCACTAACATGACAACGGGCCACACAATCATAAGAGGTCACAAGCCAAAATGGGTGGGAACCACTTGTTTAATCTTTAACAATGTGTTGTATTCCATAGTACAATTAGGTCAAAAAAAGAAAAATCTACAATCAGAATATAACCAGTAACTAGAAACAACAGCTGTCATATTAAAAAAGTCCCATATTTTCCTCTGATATGTAGTGGAATCAAGTAGAAAGTAAGTTGTGTAAATCTACCTTCTTACATTCCACCTCTGGCTGACATGCTGATTTTTACTGTGTTCACCATCTTAGTTTAGTGCGTTAGCACTACAATTTGCTTATTCTCACCATGTGTTTTTTGAGGCACCCACTGTGTGAACTACAACACAAGCGGGGGTCTGTCTGCTGACAGATTTTGTCCCTGCAATAGCATTACAACCGTGCAAGATGCAGTCACAAAATGTTACAGGTGTAGATGAGCTCAAAATGAAGGCCGAGTTCAAAGATGTGTGTGGTCGGAGCAAGGGTGTGGGAAGTAGGGCGGTAGGAAGTAGGGGCCATTGGTCCCCCCATTTTATGCCCAGCTGGTGTGATCCCATCGCAAAATGGTCTCTAGTTAGTTTTGCAGGTATTTGGTCATAAACCAAAGTATTAGAAAAAGTGAAACTGTCCTTGATGGTGGCTTAATGAACAGTCAGAGAATTACCAACGTCGGTAGGATTTCTCCTCTGGGGACATGAATATACAAAATGTAATGGCAATTGATTCAATAGTTCCGGACATATTTCAATCAGACCAAAGTGGTAGAACGACCAAATGATTGAAAAACCGACACTGCCGTCCCTAGAGCCATGGTGTTGCTTCACCTCTGAGTATATTATTATGCTACCATAGGAAAAAAAATAATAGAGTTAAATAGAGTTTCCTCAAACTGCTGGTCATTGTAGTTTTTTAGTAAAAGTAACTCAAACAGGAAATACAGCTGCAGAGTAATACACATTTCTATCTAGTGAGTATTTAGGGCAGCAGGACAGTGTATGTTAACCTGATGTGCCAGATCGTTTGTTAACACAGAACCCTTTGAAAATGCAAATCCATCTTTGGAAACTGTTTAGAAACTGTAGAAAAGGGCAGGCGCCGTAAAAAAATACCTGGTAGGTGATTGGATGAACCATCTGTCTATCACATCCGCCATTGTTGTTTTGAACAAACAATCACAGCCGTCACACAAACAAACTTTATTCTTTATTGTCACAAAATTTTATTTCTGCAATTTAACCTATCCTAAGTATATAAGAAGCAGTAGACTGCTATAATACCTTTTGGTTATGGGGCGACCACTCTACCTCCGAGCCACAAGCCACCCTGACCACGTCTGGAGCTGCGAATAGCTCCTCACAGGACGCCTACTGGTGCGATGAGCTGGTAGTTCAGACACAAACGCATAGGTTGGAGCCTGACAAGATGTATTTTCATGTGATATGTGATGCTGCAATTCTCATGTGATCTTGTGATATCGGGAGAATCCAGTTGCAGTGCAAGGTAAAGTGTATGTTGAATTAAGTCAATATAAACTGCAGTGTGTGTTCATGGTAATGAAGGAACATGTCACCCAGTGCTCTAGTGTAGTTTATTGATGTGTTTTAATGATTTTTGATTTGATGATATATTAGGCTTTGACACACACACACACACACACACACACACACACAAAACATATAGTATTTTATGTGGCCATGTTGAAAAATGTAATAATGTAACTCCTTCCTCTACCAGTAACATTCCCTAACACTGAACCTTGGGGGGATGAAGCTTCAAGCCATGAAAAGGGCAGCGTCAGCCTTTGAGCTGGTAGAAACAACGTCTTGCTCACAGACACTTCAGCAGGGAGATATTTGATGGCATGCTGGCTTGAGGTCTCTCTACCTGCTAAGATATTAAATACTGTACCTGAGCATCCACCTGTGTGCCATCAAGCCTGTCTGGAGGAAGCTGTTAGTCCTGACCTTTGGATTAGAGCACTAGAAGATCTTTTTTTAATTAGGTGTGTCATTTTTTGGCTGCTGCTTTGCGATATACCATTTAAAACCAATGTGCACCCATAGAATGTCCTCAAGTTTTGGAGTTTCATATTTCACTGCTTTATGTCCTCTTTCTGCCTGCACAGTGTCAAGGTGGCTGATGGAGGGAATTAGTCATGACCTTTAAGGAGGAGGAGTGGAAGGCCTGTCATTAGCAAAGGTACCAGGAAGACATTACCCCGCCTCTGTGACCTACACAGATACTGTTCAGATAAGGGATGAAGAATCACCACTCTGTCCCTGGAAGCCTCAGCAGGAGAAAGAATGGCTTCTCTGAACGGCTGCATTTTTCCTCCCATTATAGGATTTTAGAAGTATTTTAACAAAAGTATTCTGAAAGCAGCCATTGATTTCCTTATGAAGCAGTTCTACTATAGGTATGTTTGCTATATCCACTCATTACTTATATACAGGGTGCGATTTCCCAGGTTGGGATGTGTGTGATTTCCCCCTTTCTGGTCTACATATCCCTGCCTCTGCTGAATTATTTTTATCCCCGGTGGGGACAAAATGTATCCCCCCCCTCAAAAGGACCAATGCTACTTAACCAATAGACCATATATTATATGGGTAAAGCACTGTAACATGAGCTAGTGATAGAACGATCAAATCCGAGCAGCAGTTGCTGGTTGTATTTAGCCGCTACAGAGCTCCAGGATGCCGGCTACCAGAGGCAGTTGTTTAGCCGCCAATAGGTTACTGCGGCTACAGGCACAGACGGTCCTTTCATGGGCCATGGTAGTGGAGTTTAGCCAGAAAAAGTGCGCGTCATGCGGTGATGACGGTTAAGTTTTGGCATCACAATGACTAGTAAAGTTTGGGAAAACGATGGTGGTTTAGATTAAAACAATCCCGAGGAACGAACAAGCGTTTCCTGGGTGAAAGTATTTTGTTTTCGTTGCAAAGTGAACTCTGCTCTCCGGCTTGAAAGTGCTGTTTTATGTGGACACCACGTTGTGCTATTTCGTTTTTAGATTATTATCCTTTGGATATTGAAGTGCATAAATAAGTGTTTTGGCATGGCTGGCCGAGTGGCACTATATCCATGGTATTGGAAGGGACTTAATTATTGCATGTTTTGTTTTGGTGTAGATTATCAAAAAAACCACCCCCCCCCTCTGCTTTTTTGTCATACATTTGATATATACATCATAAAGTGGGTTATACATCTATGGTGTTTTAACATATTTGCAGTTTACAAAGGTTTTTGGGATTGGAAATAATGTACAACAAAGTGATAAGGCTTTGTGAACAATAAATCTGGGGGGTAAAATCCCCAAATGTGCCATCATGGCAAAGGTTTTACAAAAACCTTTTATTTAATATATGGGGCTGTGTGTGCCGTGATATTTTGTTTTATGTTTTGTTATGATTTTAAATCTGTGATCTCAGAATGATCTCATATTAAGGTGCTGAAGTCTGAATTTGTGGTGGCTGCTCTTCAATATTAAACTATTACAATCTTAATTCATGTGATGAAGGACTTTAAAAGGAGTTTGACGGTAGTCAGTGTTGAGTACTGCTGTAAGGTTAACACTGCCAGGTTTAAACATTTGAAAATGGTTAACAGTTGAAAGGTAAGTAAATCAAAAAGTACATTACTTTGATAAAGTAATTGAAACACTACATTTACATTTTACTATTACATTTTAAATAGGATTACTTGAAATCGGTAACCTATTACATTTCCAAAGTAACCTTACCAACAGTTATTAGACTTAACAGTGACAGATGTATACAACGCATCAGGGAAATGATGCAAGACAACCAGGCCAACATGGAGAATGGCAGGGGGGGGTTGATACTGTAATCATACCATCCAATGGCTCCTGTCGCCTGCCTTGAGAGGACCTCCTCTCTGCAAGTGTGCCGTGAGCAGCCAGCCTCATTCACGCTCAGGGAGGAGACAGACACCCACCGTCTGCTTCTTCTTTATGTCTGAATGCTCCGTCGCCCGTGCTCTCCCCCACCTCGATCCTGATGAGGCTTCCGGAGGATAATTAGTCATTAGTCAGGTGAGGGAGAGACATCAGTGAGTCTCTTGTCTCTGTACCTGAGGAGGTTTTATTACACTGCTACCTCATCTTTGTGTTGTTCACTGCTTATGATGCTCAGTACATTTCAGGAAGTGTTATGTAATAAGCTGTTGTGATGTACTTTCAAAGAAAGTATCTACCTTTATTTAACATGAATCTAATATGAGGGACCTGTCATCAGAATTCCTGATTCACTGTTAAATATAACCAAAGATTATGAGTGCAGGTTTGTGTTATTCAGCCCAGCTCTATCAAAGATGCCTTTAAACATCTCCATGCCACTACAACTATCTTCTGCATCTAACAGGTGTAAAGAAAAACAAGATAAGCAGCCAGCCCACAGTTTGGAAGTATTAACCATCCATCGACAGCTAACTCAGTCCCGCTGTCTGCAGTCAGCACTCCACTTCTGTAATCACACGGCAGCCACAGGGTCATACATTTTCCAACTCAAGATAACATGATACAACATGTAAATAAGAAGATAATACAAATTGTGTGCTCAAACGCGGGATTCTCCCGGGTTAATGTAACAATGCTATAGGCCTACGATAGGTTTATCTTGCTATAGGCTTATGTTATAGCCATCAATTTGAATTATTTCAACTTTTTTTCTGGCTTTCCCAACAGTTTTGCATTGTGGCTGGCTTTTATTATTACAAAACCTTTGAGCATTGGCCGTGATTGCTATGGAGAAGAAGCTCATCCAAAACTGACCCAGAATCAGAAAGTACATTTTTGTAAGCTGCTTCTTGGGGATAAGATGTTTACTAGTTAACTTATACCTTACGCTTTTATGTTTATTAAAGCCCGAGCACCGGCTAGAAATAAAATTCATATTTTATGGGTTCATGCTCGGGTGTGACAAAATGTCTCAAAAATGCTCCCCAAACGTTTTTTAAAGTTAAAGCCCCCTCCTTTAAAAAAAAACAAAACATGAGAGGTCCTTGAGCATAGGCCTACAGTCATAAATGTGCACAAATATAGTAGTATTTGAGATTAGCTGCGCAATGACAGACAGACAGATACACACAGGACCATGCATAATCCCAGTGGAGACAATAACAGTACTGAAATTAAAGCTATAGGCACTTTACTAATGGCAGCATTTCAAAGTAGACATTTAAAAAATAACTAAAGCGTTACTTATCATAGTAACACATTACTTTTTGGTGGAAATAATCAGTAAAGTAATTTAGTAACTTTAACTTTTTCAATGAGGTTGTCACTACCCAATGTGAGTCGAGTGCAGATGTGAGTTGCGCGTGCGTCACTTTGCGACTTCACGCAGTATGGCGTTATTTTTTAGTCAAAAGTTATGAGCGTGTAACACACGCTCACGAGCACATTATGTTATTTCACACGCGCAAAAATGAACCTTCAGCTGGCATGATAAAAGTACTCGCGCACAAATTCAACAACCGAGAGGTGTAGGTAGCTGCGAGCGAGCGCCTGGCTACTCTTACTCTGCTTGTACAGTGGAATCCTGCTCGCGCGCAGCGGCCTTTTGCTCGCGGTGTGGATTTCTGCTCGCTCAGCTGATTTCTGCTCGCTCGAGTACATGACTTTTGACAATTTGGGGGCGGAAACCAAGGAGGGCACTGACCCTCTTATGATTGGTCACTTTCACACATGGACATCCTTGATTGACAGCTCTCATTACAGGAAGCACGGAGTCACAGTATCTGACGGAGTTCAGTCATTCAGTTAACACTGCACAGTGGACGGAATGGCGGCGACACCTGAAGATGTAGGCGTAAGTGATATTGATGATATGATGGGGGCTGTGTGTTTGACAGTGTTATAGCAATTTAATCTGAAATTTGTTGAGAATAAACTCATTAAATATTGAGAATAAAGTTGTATTTCAAGTTTTTTTCTCAATATTTAATGAGTTTTTTCTCGAAACACAACGACTTTATTCTCAATATTTAATGAGTTTATTCTCAACAAATTTCAGATTAAATTGCTATAACACTGTCAAACACACAGCCCCCATCATATCATCAATATCACTTACGCCTACATCTTCAGGTGTCGCCGCCATTCCGTCCACTGTGCAGTGTTAACTGAATGACTGAACTCCGTCAGATACTGTGACTCCGTGCTTCCTGTAATGAGAGCTGTCAATCAAGGATGTCCATGTGTGAAAGTGACCAATCATAAGAGGGTCAGTGCCCTCCTTGGTTTCCGCCCCCAAATTGTCAAAAGTCATGTACTCGAGCGAGCAGAAATCAGCTGAGCGAGCAGAAATCCACACCGCGAGCAAAAGGCCGCTGCGCGCGAGCAGGATTCCACTGTACAAGCAGAGTAAGAGTAGCCAGGCGCTCGCTCGCAGCTACCTACACCTCTCGGTTGTTGAATTTGTGCGCGAGTACTTTTATCATGCCAGCTGAAGGTTCATTTTTGCGCGTGTGAAATAACATAATGTGCTCGTGAGCGTGTGTTACACGCTCATAACTTTTGACTAAAAAATAACGCCATAACGCAGATCTGTTTTGCTGTTAGCCACAGAATAATGAGATACTGATAGGTACATTACATAGCAGTAATTTATTAGCAACAGAATAATGAGATAGGTACATTACATAGCAGTAATTTATTATTTAGCGTAAGGCATCACATTTTCACAGCATGATCCCTGATGTCAGTTCTAGATTAGAGGTTGAAGTAGCCTACAAGAACCTGTTACCGAGAGACTTCTGTAATGTCAGTACAATAAAAAATGGACCTACATAACGAAGTTTGTTCACTGCTGGCTACAAGTTAGCAATCAAACACAACAAATGCTGTCACTTGAATGGCGTTTTGAGCTAACGTTAGCAAACAATGTCTGCTGGATCTGGATCCCTTGGTGTTATGCCGTAAACCATTTAAATCTGAGCATGCGCAACTCACATCTGCACTTGACTCACATTGGGTAGTGACAGAGGTAATTAGTGTGACGTCCCCGTCTCTGTTGGCTGCTGGGATGTCTATCTGTTTGCGTTCTATTTGCAGTAGGTGTGGTCGGTTCATCAATTATTTGAGACACCAGTATAATGGCGCACCCCATGTGTTGCACTTTGGGATAGAGAAGAGGGAAACACTGTTCCCTATGCTCCACGGTCCCCATTATTTTTTATTTTCTTCACCACACAACATCTACTCACTATTCTTTCATTCATGCGTACATGCATACACCACTAACTTACTGACTGCCACACTTTACAGCATTATTTGAACCATTAGGTGTTTTTGTTGTGTTGTAAGAAAATTAATGGTAACTTGCAGCTTTGTGTCGTCTTTTGGTCATTTTTGTCATGGTTTTGAGCCAACCCTGACATTAGGAACTGTTCTAGTTATCATTTTCAGTAACAAGAACAACCCTGGTGCTTAGTAGTACCAGTTTAATGAATGTGCAAGTGAAGTATTACATTTTTGCGTAGGTGGCTTTTAATGCAAAACTCAGCAATATTCACTATTTCTCTATCACTCCAAGCAGAGCCTTGCATAAATGGGAAATTGGACAAGGCTAGTTCGACCTCGGCATGTTCTACCTCACACACCTCCTTCCTGTGATTTAGACCCACCACTGAATGCTAAATTCAATCAAAGGCAACGCCACTGTGATCAAGGGGCTGGTTTCACAGTTGCTTTTGGCTTCGACTCCACGTGCTTTGAACCGAAACCGCTCTGGGACATCGGCAGCTAGACTAAATACACACGCTGAGTCCCCAAAGGCTCACTGGAAAGCCTTTTTTTGTTTTTCATATATTCCCTCTCTGCATGAGCCAGAGGCACAGAAATCCTATGCCTGAGCTCTTATTGATCCTGAGCACGGTCCTCCAGAGCCCCTGCCTCTCTTAACACGGAGCACATATGAACTAACACAGGCACTGCAGTTTTTCATTATGTGAAATGTAGATGTGATTGAGAAATCCTGCCCTAAATCTGGGACTGAAGAAAGGGCCTGAAAACCACACCACAAAGCATTTCTGAAGAACTCACAGAATGTAAAGTAAAAATGAAATTGTGGACAGACCCTCCACAGATTATAGATAACACTACAATGTACTTGGCATTTGTACAAACATAGACCTGTCATCACCTCCATATTAATGTACTTGTAGGTCAGCTACATGTCCTTTTTTATTTTGTCAGCATCCTATAATTTTTAGCTTGAGTCAAGCTTAAAAAATACATTGACCTCAGACCACTGGCACCACACCCCAAGATACTCCTGTCCAAACCAAAATGCCTGAGAGATATCGTGTGTTTTGTGAACCCGAAGATTGAGCCAGAAATTGCAAATAACACATTAAAGTGCTCATATTATGCTCATTTTCAGGTTCATAATTGTATTTTGAGGTTGTACCAGAATAGGTTTACATGGTTTAATTTTCCAAAAAATATTATATATCAAATATTTTTGTTGTACTGCACATTGCTGCAGCTCCTCTTTTGACCCTGTGTGTTGAGCTCTCTGTTTTAGCTACAGAGTGAGGCATCTCACTTCTGTTCCATCTTTGTTGGGAGTCGCACATGCGCAGTAGCTAGGTAAGGACTACTAGCTAGAAGCTACTGCTGGTAGCGGTTAGCCACCTCGTTCTCAATGGCAAAACACTGCTACAACACACACAAGTTCACCCTAATCTACAAAAATAAATTGTATAGAACTACTTACATGTCCCTCGTCTGCAGCACAATATGAGCACTTCAAAATGTGTTGGTCTTATGGTATTTTCAATGGCATGCAGGACTACAACGAAATTCCTTGGGAGCAAAACTGAAATTGAGAATCAGATTTACTTGTGATCTCTACAGAATCATTTTAAGTTATTTCACAACTTCAACAGCATATGCTTAAAGGGATACTTTGCCAATTTTAATCCAGGTTTTTGTCATCTCTGTGTGGGCAGTGTGTACAGATGAACAGTGAGCTCGGAGCAGCCGAGGCGCGGACCTTCGTGTTGTGCGTCTTCCAGCAGACATCGACAGACCTTTCGCTGCTGGGCTCAGCTGGGAGCTCTGTGCGCTGCGACCACGAAGAGATGCCCAGAACACTCTTCATCTGCACACACTGCCCACACTGCCATGACACAGAGCTGGATTTAAATCAGCAAAATATGTCTTTAAGTGTTCCTGACAACATTATAGTGAAGTGAATTGGAAATCTACATAGCACAAATCAAGATATCGGAGGTCACAGTGGGAGCTGTTCAATCCCACAGCTCTTACAGTCATTCATCAAGGCAGCGCATAAAGATGCAGTTAAGCTTTGGATAGAGAGCAGAGACGCCCGGAGCTCAAGGTTCAAGGTTCTTTATTTGTCATGTGCAAACTATAACAGAAGTGAGTGTACAGAGATGTATACAGGTGTTAAAACAGTAAGTAAAAGTATATGAAGATAATATTTAAAGGTAAGCTCAAAAGTTCTAAAGTATTATGGCCTGTGAGATGAAGCTGTTCCTGAGCCTGGTGGAGCTGGATTCAGTCTTGTGCCAGCAAAGCTATGATGTGGTTTTAGAGCTTAGGATTTCTATGCAATCTGTTTCCCATGAAAGCCTTTCGACAAGGCTCACAGTCTCAACCATTTCCAATCGCTCTGATCACATTCATATCTGACGGGGCAAAACACCGTAGTGATGGATTATTTTGTCAATGAGGTCTGAGCACCAAAAAAAGGCTGTATAACTTTGACACAGCATTAGTCAAAGAATGCCATATGTTGGTGCCTGAGCCTCTGTGTAGTACATGACAAGCCATTATTGTGCCAAATAACTTAGAACAGACTGTGCGAGAACCAGCCAGGCTGTGGAATTCAGGTCTCTGCTACGTGTGCGAAAGGAAACATGCTGGATTTTTAACCACACGGAGCTGATATTGCAAAGCGTGGTGTCATGATTTGAGTGACCATGTCCACAGCCGTGCACTGACCAAGTAATTATTATTTTAGCCATGGCGATGAAGGTCACCTCCCTTTAACTAAGTACTTATTTCAATCCAAACCTTTCCCTAAACCTAACCAAGTTGTGTTTGTGCCAAGCCTATATCTTAACAATAGTTTATTTTTCAACAGTATCATAATACACTTCTATGTGTATCCATAACACATTTTGTCATTTAATTTGGACTTGTTGATGGAATGCCTCAATCCAGTAGCCTCGTGAGACCATCCTGATCTCGCAAGCTCCAGTTTTCTGCTCGCAGATCAGTCTGGCATCTTAATGCAAAGAAAATTTGGAGGCGTTCGCCAAACGACCGGGCCAATCAGCGTTGGTTTTGAGGCGGGTTTAGGTGTGATGCAACGAGGAGCTCGCGAGATCAGGATGGTCTCACGAGGCTCAGCAAGCGGAAGCAACGCATGCAAATCTGACCTGATCTAGACACATTTTCAGACAGCGGTAGCCGTGATTCTGTTAGCCGCTCGCTAATGCTGTTTTCTCTTGGATCCTTCTTTTGGAATATGGACCGGGAACCTGAAACAGGGCCTTTTATTCCTAAATTCTCGTTACACAAACGGCAAATATCCTTTACCGACATGTTGCTTGCTTGCTGAGCTAATGAACTATGCTTTGCCTGCAGCAGCAGGGGGAGCCTGGCTTCGTCGTTGCTCTGTTGGTACGTCATACACTTCGTTGATCTGAATGGTTGATTTGGTCCGTCTATCACCAACATAGCTGGTGATAGACGGATGGTTTATCCAGCTAACCAGTATTTTTGCCCCTTCCCAAACGTTTTCCAACGGAAAGTTCCCAGATGGATATGCTGAGCAAATGCAAATCCATTGTTCCTACCCTCTAATACCACCCACAGAAGCCTTTTTTTCAATTCTCATATCTAAACCAGTTCAATTCAATTTTATTAATAGTGTCAAATCATAACAGGAGTTATCTCAGGACACTTTACAGATAGAGTAGGTCTAGACCACACTCTATAATTTCCAAAGACCCAACAATTCCAAAACCAGAGAACGTTGTTGCATATTTGAGCGTAAAGTCTTTCGCTCAAATATGTCTTTCTTGTTGAGAAATAGTCGCAGTTGGGATAGGTTAAGGCACTATAACTGTTAAGGTTAGTAGGGAATGGTGGACCCAAATCCAGAGGCAAGGCAGGCAGAAGAAGGTTTGGTGCTCGTGGATTTATTTACACAACAAAACAGGGAATCCAACAAAAATGCAACTGGGAAAAGTAACACAAAAAATCCAGAAGGAGCTGGCAAAACATAAGTCCAAAAATAAAGAGATCTAAAAGAACAAACTTACAGACGAACACGCTGGCAACCGGAACGAACATGGACAAACAGGGCACGGCAAGAACACAAATACAAAAACCGGAGCACAAGTAGTAGACACGAAACCAAAAACAGAAAACAATGATCCGACACAGGACAAGGGAAACACAAAGACTAAATACAGAGGATAACGAGGAAACAAGAGGCAGGTGACACAAGGGCTGGGAAACAGGTGGAAAACATCAGACAATCACAAGAGCGGGAAAAACCAAAAGACAGGAAGTAAAACCAGACAAGACTAGGGAGAAAAACCAGACTTCAAAATAAAACAGGAAACTAAATACAAAACAGACTACCAAAATAAGACAAAAACCCCAAAACCATAACAATAACTACTTAGTTAAGTTTAGAAAAAGAACGTGTTTTGTGTTAAAATCAGACGTTACTTCACTTCCGGTTAGGCACGTGACGCTGAACGTGGCGTTCGTAAAGTAAAACTAAAACTCACCATTTACTTTTATTCTCAAAAAGACTCAAACCCCACTCCCCAGAGTTAAATTCTTATGTTTGTTTGACCCATCCACCACCCCAACCTGCCACCCTAAAAGTGGAAATTTGGTGTTTTTATACTTTGTGACCTTACTTCCTGCTTTGCTTCCGTCATAACTACAACGGCCACTAGAGGGCGCAGTCACTATAAATGTAAATATAGGTCTTAATTGCTGCTTTACGAAACGGCCTGTGGGAGCATGTTTCAGGGGAAGGACAGTCTTGCCTAAACCTAATGACACAGGACTAGTCTTGTCCTAGGTCTCTCCACAGAACTAGCTCATTACATATATAAAGTATTCTTAAGACTTTTGGCAAATTATCTTGTATTGACTTGTTTTGACAACTCAATTTCTGGGTAACGCTTGAACTTAAAAAACAAGATGCCTGATTATCTCAAATACAACATCTGTAGGGTTAGGAAAACAGTTTGTTGAGGTCCAATACTAACATGGCTACCACTGTGGAAATAAATCTTGAACATGCTTGTGGCATCCTTGATAGTTGTGTGTGATTATATGTACGCCTCATAATATCACATAAACTTAACACGTTGAACATGTTCAGCAGTGTCAGTGCCCTATGCATTGTACACCCAGCAGTTCAATATGCAGTATTAGAAGATTCTTATGGTCTTTTTTCTCTCCTTTGATATGTTTTTTTTCTCCTCGGAAAAACTGTGCATTTGATTTTGGGAAAATGGAACGCAGCTTCTGACTGAGATTGAGCAATGAGGTGTGGTATGCTGGGCCAACTGGAAGACCACAGTGACACAGAAACTCAGATTGTTAGCTGTGGAATGTTGTGTTTAAAGATTATCTGGCAGTCCACTGGAGATCTGCAGTGGGAAAAGGAATATGGCCCCATAATGAATTCATCAAGTGCCTTTATCTGAATCAATCCACAGCTGTAATGGAGAACAGCACGCGGCAAATATGACAGTATTAGTGAAGCTGCAGCAATGAACTATGGACAATTTAAAAACAAAAACAAAAAAAAACATTCAATATTATCTGGATAAGGCTCTGACCTGATGGAGGATTTTATCTCAAAATACTGTATTGATATTATTTTTGTTTCTTTCCAGCTATTTCATAATGTAAGGAGCATCTGTGTAGCTTTAAGATGCAGGGGTGGGGGACTCGAGTCGCACGACCTGAAACAAGTCAGCGAAACGCAAATTTCAGGTCTCGAGACTTGCTTGACTTACACTGTTAAAAGACTTGACTTGACTTTGACTTGGTATTTAACACTTGAGACTTGACTTAGACTTGAGACAGATGGAATTGACTTTTTATTATAGTAATACAAAGTATTACGAAGCAATGTTGTCTTTCTTTTACATTTTTAGGTTTGTATGATATTTAGATAATGTCATCTTACAAAATAAGATTAATATGTTCCATCTGCATACTTGAAGAACGCCATTAATGGCATAAAACCATTATAATTAAACAGTTTGAATAAGTTTTCATGGCTGATGAAAAAGGAATCGTAGTATGTTATATTATGTTTACATTTTGGGCAAAATATTTTCATTTATTTATATATACTTATACTTTATACACATACGTTGTATTTCTCTTTGAAGCAATTCATTTGCTTGTGCACAGAAACGTTAAAACAGAAACAGTTATAAAGTAATGGGTTTGATTGCCACAAATTGTCAAATATAAGACGTAAGCAGGCTGCAACCTTTTTTGTTGTAATATTGAAAATAAAACCAAACTTTCCATGACAGTCTTTTTAAACTGATTTAAATGTGGAAACTTTGGTTGACCATCAGAATTGTGTATGACTTGACTTGTGACTTGCTTGACTAGCAGCACAATAACATTTTGTCATTAATATTTTTGGCAAGCTTTGGTGTGATACAATGTATTTAGCTGCTCTGGAGGAGTGGAGCATTACAGATGGAGCTAGAGATTTCAACCATGTGTCACGGTTTAGATGTGGTTTAAATGAACATTTCTTACAACTGTTTGTCAAACTACTATTTTCAAGGTCTAGAATGGACTTTGCTCAAACATTATGATGTTAAATTAAGTCACTGACTGACCTTGTTAGCACAGAGTAACAGCGCTGACACATTCCACTGTCAGCTTTCAAATTCAAGTCACATGTACTGCAGAATCTAACTATGTGCCACCTGTCCACAGTCAAACTGAAGAAATGCAGTTTGTATGTGTTTGAAGTGACTAGAAAACATCAGACCTGTGTCACATTGGAGAACAGATTTTAATTGGCATACCTCAAGATGTGATGTATCACCTAAGACACACCCATACAGTATACAGAAACACACACTCACCCCTTCAGTTCCTGTTAGACCCTGCGTCTGGCTCCAGCAGACAGAAGGTTGGATGTGAGCAGCTCTTCATCTCTCCGCCACATTAGAGTGACACATGGAAAGAAGGCTCCCTGGGTGTTTGTGGTGGCAGTAGCCCGGTGAACTCTGGCTGAACCTCAGCCTCTGATGGCCTCCAACGGGTCAGGCCTGAGCTGTGCATAAAGACTCCAAGAACACACACACTGTTCATGCAGAGGATTCTTTTCGGTTACACAGGAGAATGAGGGCCGCCAAATGTAAAAATTCAGTTAAAATTTTATATATTTTATTTTTATATATTTTTAAATTATTTAGCTCACTTTCCTCACGTTTAGCTAATTTTCTCACATTTAAGACAGAAACATGTTGTTTTACACAAACAACATGTTCTTTGTAATTGTCATCAATATGTTTGTAAAAGTAAAATAAAAAGTTAAATGTTAAATCGAAATATTAAATCGAAATGTTAAATGTTAAATCTAAATATTAAATCTAAAAGTTAAATCCAAATATCAATGTTACATCTAAATATTAATTCTAAAAGTTAAATCGAAATGTTACAGCTAAACCTAAATGTTTATGTGGTTTAATTTTCAGAAAACACCATATATTTGTTGTACTGCACATTGCTGCAGCTCCTCTTTTCATCCTGTGTGTTGAGCTCTCTGTTTTAGCTACAGAGTGAGGCATCACACTTCTGTTCCATCTTTGTTGGGAGTCGCACATGCTCAGTAAGTACTGTTAGCCAGTCAGTTGCAGAGTATGAGGGCGTGCCACGCTAGCAGCTAGGTGAGCATTATAACTTGTGTTATAAAGTGACCACGTGTGACTCTGAAGTAAAGGTCCCAACTGCTCCAACAGAGCTGTTTGGAGCAGTTTGTGAACAGTGTTTTCTGTTGGAGATGGTAAGTCCCTTTGGGGTGGACTTTGGGCTTTTTCACTTTGTAAACCTATTACGTGCACAAAAATATAACACAATAAAGGAAAGGGAAAAAGCCAAAAAGCATAATATGAGCACTGTAACATTTAAAATTTAGATTTAACATTTAGGTTTATATTTAATATTTAAATTTAGATTTTACATTAGATTTAGATTTTATATTTAGATTTTATTTTACAGTAATATATACAGTTATCTACTCAAGTATGCTATTTAGTATTTGCATGGAGTAAGCTGTCCATCAACATGTGGGAGTTTATTCTTCAGTCTTAGGCCCTGTTTACAACAAGGCCTAATTTTGAAAAACAGAGACATTTCCCTTCATTTGTGCCCTTCGTTTACACGCAAACGGAGAATTCACCTCTGAAAACGTGACTTTCTAAAAACTTCGGCCAGAGTGGAGATTTGTGAAATCTCCATTTGCACGTTTGTATGTAAACTGAGACAAAACGAGGTTTAGGCAGCCGAGGAAGTGAGGAAGAGAAGAGAGAGGAAGTGATTTGTTGCTGTTGTTGCTATTTTCGGGATTCTGATTGGCTAACGTGGGCTTGAGCTTCTCGTTACACTTCCACCTACTTTTCTGAAAACGTATTATTATTTTTGAAACCGGAGAGGTTGAAATGTCCGTTTATGAAAAAAAGCCGCCCACGTGTAAACATAGTTAGACTCTACTTTTATTAAACAGCTAAACATGCTGCTGATGTAAGTGAAGTTGAATGTCAGAGCCAAAGTTGTAACGTTACCAGAGGCCCATCGGTCATTTTGATTAACAATGCATCAAAAAGTTACTGTTTATGAAAATTTGACCCATTACACATCGGATATGGAAAGACAAAAAGAGAGAAATACCCTCAGATTTTATCTTTGTAAAACAGCTCTTACTCATCTGTTACTGCCTGGTCGTTGCCTCAAGCATCCACTTCTGTGATCAATTACCAGACGGTGAGGTTTGTGATGCGTTTGTCGGAGCGGCTGGATTGAGACATACAGGTAGCTGAGGTCCTGCTTCACTGTGACTGATGGCACAGGAATGTTCAATCCCTTCAGGTGAAGTCAGAGCTGAACCTGGGCAAGATCCTCTTTACCAGCTGTAGATCAGCGGCTGCAGCACTGCTAGCTAGCGTGTTGCTGCTTGCTGTTTGTAGGGAAGTTGTTCAACCCACAGTATCTGTGTGCAGTTTTGTGTGTATTGTTTGCATGTTGATGCATGTTGTGAATCTGCGTAGCTAAGGTGATATTCATGTCTGAGTATATATGTACATTTGTATGGTTTTATTTATTTATTTTTTTGTATAGGTTTTCCCAATTCTTTTTAAAAAGAAGATTGCTTTAAAGCAATTTTCAACTGGATTTAATGTTCCCAATAAACTTCCACTACAGTTTACAGTAAAATTATTTTTAAAAAATAAAAAAAGAGAAAAATGCAGAGATATCCTGATATCCTAATTATATCATCTAAGGACTAAAATTAAATAAGAAAACAGAAAACGAAATAGTTAAACTATCTTTGACTAGTCTTTAAGCTTTAAGGTTCATTATCAACCAAAGACAATTCTTAGGACAAGGTTTACTACTGGAAATGTCCTGGAGCTTTCAGCCACGAGTTATGGCCTTCATCAGCACATGGAGTTTGTTTAGTTGGCGATGGTTCAGTAATTTTCAGGTCATCTTAATAAGGTATTCCAGTTGCATGACATGATAAACCTTTAATACATTGCAGGCAGTAAGAGAGTTTAAAGCTGCACTGAGAAATGTATGACCATTAAACCCTCAAAAAAAAAGGGCAGATAATAGAAACAGAACAACATAGGCACAAGTTATGGTTCTTACGCTGGGTTTTCACAGGCAGCTTTCTTCAACTGCAACTCTGCTGTACCAGTCACGCACAGTGGATTCCAAGTGGAATTGTGTCACCACAACATGATGCCAATGGTGTACACATTTTTAAAACAATTTGTTGTAGGTGTTCATATGTTTCTATCAGTTTCTATTTGGCCTATCACAAACTATTTGGTAAGTTTTCTACTCCAGACACACACTTTGCTGCTTAAAAAGTTGAGTTTAGCTCAAATATGTATTTCTAGCAACTAGCTAGTAGTCATCGCTACAATGCTAACGTTACGACAATGCTACTATTAAAACAAAATATATAAAAACTCAATACCAGCTGCCCGGGCAACCCTCTGCCAAGCTAACTGTTATGTATTAACATCCCTGTGGTCATACAAAGATGTACCATAAAGTAGGCAATAGGAAAATCACTTTCTTTTAATTTACATGGAATTTTAAATACAGCATGTGTGTATACACGGGAGAATGTTCACTGCTCGGAGTCAACTTTGGAGAGCGGGGAGAGCAGTGAAAATCCAGGCACTTTCTCCGCCGTCTGTTCTCATAGGGAATGAATTGAATTGCATAGCTGCCTGTGGAAACCCAGCATTTCATTTTGACATATCTTGGTTCTTTACCATTACAAACTGGGCTAAGAGTGTATAACTAAATGGGAGCCAGAGCCTTCATCTATCAGGCTCCTCTCCTGTGGAACCAGCTCCCAGTCTGGGTTTGGGAGGCGGACACCGTCACCACATTTAAGAGTAAACTTAAAACTCTCCTCTTTGATAAAGTTTATAGTTAGGGAGTGAGGAGTTGCAGCATTCGCCTAGACATGCGGGGGAGGGTGTATAGCTGCAGACACGGCACCCCTTCTCTTCTCTGCTTCTCTTCATAGTCGTCAGATTCATCTACCAACCCTTATAGAACTGGCTCAGGTTTGCCTTGCACCAGCTCTTAATTATGCTGTTATATATTCCTTTGACACAAAGAGCTCCTCTCTCCTCTCTCTTTCTATCTGTGTGCATCCATGTCACAGAAATGCTTGTTATTAACAAGTAATTTCAAGCATACTAACATTTCAAGCATACTAACAAGCAGCTCTGGGGAGCTTATTCCCCAGAGTCCTTATGTTATTTTGCCCAGCAGTTTTCCTTGGATTAGGGTGGCACCTAAATCATGGTTGCAGCTGTCGCCAGGGTCCTGCTCCACACCCTGCTATGCCCTGCTATACCCTGCTACGCCCTGCAGTGGCCTGCTATGCCCTGCAGTGCCCTGCTATGCCCTGCTACACCCTGTAAGGCCCTGCAGTGCCCTGCTACACCATGAACTACTACAAACACTATTTCTGGTTCCATTATCTTTATTGTGACTATAATTTCCACTGTTCATCACACCCCCAACCGGCACCGTCAGACACCGCCTACCAAGAGCCTGGGTCTGTCCGAGGTTTCTTCCTAAAAGGGAGTTTTTCCTCGCCACTGACGCACTGAGGGCTTGCTCTTGGGGGAATTACTGGAATTGTTGGATCTTTGCATGTGGTCTAGACCTACTCTATCTGTAAAGTGTTTTGAGATAACTATTGTTATGATTTGATACTTTCACTAAAATTGAATTGAATTGAATTGAATAACTGGCATGTCTGAGCATGTCTGCCCACAGTTTTATTACAGTAACTAGCATTGTCTGGTTTTGTTGGGCCGGCAGCTTTAAGTGTACATGCACGTGTGTGTGTGTGTGTGCGTGTACGTGTGTGTGTGGGTGGTGTCTGCTGGTGCTCAAGGTGAGAAAGAGGAGTATGGCGTATTATCCTCTGTCTGCCTGGGCTGCGCCGGCCAGGCAGACAGGTAAAGGCCATTACCCCTGGCTTGAACGATATTAGAGTTGGTCCGACGTGCCCTGATTCTAAACCCAAAACTCATTCCATCTCTGCGTGACCTTTGCCACTATCGCAACGCAGCAGAAGGTTAAGGTCGATTGTTAAGGTTGAGGTGTAAAGCGCTGTGGAGCCTTGTTTTCTTTCTTTCTTTCTTTCTTTCTTTCTTTCTTGAATCGCACTCTAAAGAATACAACATGCCTTTTATTTGTGTGATAATGATCACAAGAGTCGTACTCAGAGGAGAGAATTAAGAGCTCTGAGCTGCATGTTTCCACCAGGTTGTAACAGCAGCTCTGTCGCTAACAGCATGGCAGCACATATGGCTCTCTGCATTTTTAGCAGATACCATACGGCTAATATACCTTAAAGCAACTGGCAGGGTGATAAACATTAACAGAACATCACTCTTTTGAAGCTGAATTTAACTTATACTAACCGTTATATATATATATATATATATATATATATATATATATATATATATATATATATATATATATATATATAGCTCTGGCTATTTTTATGTTTGAAGCTGCTATCATCTCATCCATATGCATCTACATAAACCTTTAATTTCTTAAACTAAAATAAATAAGTTGTCAAGTTAAATAATTTAAAAATAAAAAATGAAAGAGAAGAAGTTCACTGGAAAAACAATGGGGGTCAGTGATTGGTTGTTAGGTACACACGTTCACAGATCATTCATCGCTCTGTCCCACTCACTGGACACAGTCAACCCGAAGAGCCCAAACATTTGTGGGGTCTTACAAATTGCCAAATCTTGAGAGAAAGTTGCTAAGTTGGCAACACTGCTTTCTTGTTCTTCTTTAATGATACGTGGGCTCTCCGGTTGCCATGTCTTTGAAGGAGGTGGAAGAAAATGTGATCGAGGTGGCTCGAGGGCACCACAGACCAACAAGCATATCATTAGCAAGGATCTGCATGCAGCTGCCGCAGCCACACACTTTGGTGTTTCTAGTTTCACAAAGCAATCATTGGGTTTGCAAGCCAAGTACGTAATTGCAGAGGTTTCGGGGGCTGCATCTCTGTAACTTTCCGAAAACGGCTGTTAGACAATCATGCAAACTTCACACAGCCACTGGTCAGGTGTGCAGAGGTACAGGAACTTCTTTCTCAAGCTCTATTTTTTCAGTTTTCACACACAACTACCGTATTTTTCGGACTATAAGTCGCTCCTGAGTATAAGTTGCATCAGTCCAAAAATGCGTCATGACGAGGAAAAAAACATATATAAGTCGCACTGGACTATAAGTCGCATTTGTTTAGAACCAAGAGAAAACATTACCGTCTACAGCCGCGAGAGGGCGCTCTATGCTGCTCAGTGCTCCTGTAGCCTAGCCCTGAAAACATTTACTGAAAACAACTGAAAAACTGTTAACTGAAATATTAACGGAGAACAGCGGACATACTGGTAGCGCGCGCGCGTCTTCTTCTTCGCTGCTCTAAACAGTGGTTGCTTGTGGCGATACAGGAAGTTGTGCTGTTGCCACAAGCAACCACTGTTTAGAGCAGCGAAGAAGACGCACACTCGCAATACCAGTATGTCCGCTGTTCTCCGTTAATATTTCAGTTAACAGTTTTCAGTTGTTTTCAGTTAATGTTTTCAGAAGTAGGCTACAGGAGCTCTGAGCAGCATAGAGCGCCCTCGCGGCTGTTTTCTCTTGGTTAATTTCTCATGGTTCATGTCAAATTAATTTTGATAAATAAGTCGCACCTGACTATAAGTCGCAGGACCAACCAAACTATGAAAAAAAGTGTGACTTATAGTCCGAAAAATACGATACTTCTGTCTCCCTTTTAATGTACAAACAAGTGCAACACTGTCTTTGAGGAGTGAATTTCTGAAAGTGTGCAATGTTGACCTCATTATCGTGTCTAGCCCCTGTCTATATCAGCAATCGTTTTGCCCCGCCTTTCAGTGTGGCCATTAGGAACAATCATAATGACTTTCCCCTTGCTAGGTATAGAGTAAATTCCCCTGCCCAGAGGTGTGTGTAAGCAGATATGCTATTAATTACCTCAAACAGATACAGTAAGTAAGTTACTGTATTGTGCTATTCTTATGTGATATATAAATATCAGCAAAGTGAACTTTTGTTTGTATGGAGAATCTGCTGAGCATTATTTTAATATTAAGTTGAGTCAGATCTTTCTGTAAGGACTAGTATGTTCTCAGGAGGATCACGTGTGGTATTTCTAGTTTGTATTTGTGTGTGAGAAGTGTCTCATACGATCCAGATGTAAGGTGTTGGAAAGAGACCACACAGAGGTTCATCTTGACCCCTGCAGGGTCAGTGCTTCCATTTACTCACGCTACACACCTTCTCGTCTACAGACAGCACCATGAATCCTGCAGGAATAGGTGTGCTGCTCCACAAACCTTTTGCTGTGCGGTTTCTCTGTTTACATGACAACATGTGAATGACCTCTCCCTCTATTCTCTCTCGCCTCCACACCAAAAGAGGAGCTGAAAGCAAATCTGTTTCTTGCAACTGTGTAATGGTTTCCATATGGGAGTCCTCGGCTCCAAGTCTACCACTAAGAGAGTCTATAAACCTTTGAGGTGCACATGCAGTGGTTTCCAAAGTTCAACTCTGGGAACAAGTGGGGATCCTGGGACAATGATAGAGCTTTTGTGAGCTAGTTCTATTCAGCTTCTTGGATGCTTATGATTTGGCAGGCAAGGGTGGCTGTGATTAGGAATTACTGTCAAATATTAACTTGAACAGAGCACACACACATGGAGCGCACACAAACATCCTCACACAGAAAAAAGTGCACACAGTATCAAAGATACAAAAAACATGATAATTATGCAACTGAGCACCAAACAGTTTTGACATTCCCACTTATCACAGTCTGCATGTATTACAGACAGTGTGCTCCTGCATATATCAACATAAACTCAGTGGTTAAAACCTTTAAGAGGCTTTCACACACACTGGTGATGAAGAGCAACTGCTGCTGAATTGGAGCTTGCGCAGGCTGGCAAATGCACCTGCAGTAAGTTAATCAGTCAGTGTCTCGGGCAGCTTATACAGACCAGCTGTGCAGTTCTGCACTCTGGAGGGTCCCCTGGAAAAGCAGCACATTTCCCCTCATGCTGGAATCGGGCAGATGATAAATTGGGATCCAACAAAGGCGGCCATTCAGCCTCGCTAAAAAGCATATAACCAATTGCTTGTGGATGAGCGATGAGCGAGAATTATGCCCCACAATTTTATGTATTCCTCACTCTCCGCCTACAACAGAATCGCCCACGTAGAGGCCAGATTTGCTGCTGCACAGCTCAAAATGAACCTGAGCTAACTTTAAGCTTGCCTGAACCTGGATTTTGTAGCATCTTCTCTGATAAATATGGTGTTTTAGGAGATTACAAGTCATACATCAATGTCGTTCCATCTAATTTTCTCATCAATTGTGATGTGTTTTGTAGTTAATTGTGCCTCTGTGATGTGTTACAAAGGCAGCCATCGGTAATTAATTAGCCATTTTTATTTTTCGGCACCGCCCTCAGCTGATTACACCCACTGCCCAATTAATTAAGGCACTGCCTCAATTATATCACAGGAAGCGCTAATCTACCATCTCTTAAAGGACAGTACCTGTGTTTTTCAGGGTCTGTGACTGTGAGAAGTGTAACCCCATCAGTGATGGGGAGTAAATCCGAGTTCTACAATTTCTGGTTCTGGAGGACCTTTGTCAAGTCAGTAAAAAATAACCCTGATGATGTCATAGTGATGTCATCAGGTTTATCTCAACTTGCGCTTGGAGAGTACAAATATATAGGAGAAAGCCTGCGTTGCAAATTTGGAGCATGGGGTTTGAATAAATTGGACATTTACAAGCAGAGAACTTAACAAAAATATTTTTTTGGGTTGCAATAAAATGTTTTTGAATATGAAATCCTGAAAGTCTGGATATCCCAGCCTCTGCTGATTCGATTTGGACAATTTAAAAAAGAAATCTCTTGTGAGTCCCCTGACTTAGTGGAAGTACAATACAAAGGCACAAAGTTAATATTAAAGGTCCAATATGTAATACATTTACTGTAATAAATCCCAAAATGACCCCAATGCATCATCAGATATTAAGGAAACTAAGTTGAAATACTATATTTTCTGACAACAATGCGAATGACAGTATTTTCTCCTTTTGAAATTTCCGTTCGTGACGGAATTTATGTTTATGTTTTGGTTTGTGTGTTGTTATCAACTGCCCAGTTTGACAGCCAGGCCGGATTGCCAGATATAACTGTAAAAACGTAAACCCAGCACGCTAAAGCTGTAACGTTAGTACAGCCATGACAGCAGCAAACAAATGAACGTGATCAACAGAGATAGATTATATCCAATCTAAAAAAACTAACAGTTGTGTGACGTTACAAACCCCAGGTAAATATTGGAGATATATTTGAAAGATGGAGACAGCTGAGTTGGCTAATTTCCTCCTGAACAGGTAAGTCACATTGAATTATATAGCTAGAGTACCCGAGTTGGTTACTTGCAAAAACAAATTGAGACACAGCCAGTGAAGTAATCCCGACTGGTCCTGGCTAACACCGCCATGCTAACCCTGCTAACTGCTAACGTTACCGGAGGACCAGGCAGTGACCGTAGCCGACAACGGTGAGTTATTTTAAGCCAAGAGAGGGAGTTTGAGTTTGCACTGTGTTTAGCGATTGAATGCTAAGCCAATAATATGTGAAAGTGTGTTCAGTTGGGTGGAGAGGACGGCAACGTAGTGTTATTTTTAGCGGTTCCTACCGTAATTTTCTAAGCCGAAAAAGTGTGTCTGTCAGTTGGGCACAGAGCTCCGTGTGTATGTGTGTAATATAGCCAGCATCTAATGTTATCTACTCCGCTGTGCTGTGAAGTAATATCTGGCTATGTGCGACTAGCGTCTAGCAACATTGTTGTGGATGCTGCGGTCTCAGCCTGGCAACCTACGTGAACTTCGAGTCTGGGAAGGAGGGGAGCAGGGGAGACGACTCTCTCCAGTATTTTGAATTTGTACTCCAGTAACTATTTTGTCAGTAGTACATATTGCATCTTTAATTCTTTAAAATCAAGTTCGTAAACGTTGTCTTTATTTATAAAATGGAAAAATATATTTAAAAAAAATTAACTGACTGCATGTTGATACGATCAGCACAGATATCTACGTAGTGAGGGAAGCAAACCTTCATGTGATGCGCAGTAAGCTAGCAAGTTAGCAAAAGGTTTGACTTGTGATTGACCCATTCAACTGTAGTAGATAATCTGTGGATCTTCCAGTCAGTGCCACCCAACAGCTGGTTGAGCTACACAAAATGACTACAAATGACCCAAGTTATAAGAGACACAAAACGACCAAAAGGAGACTCTAAATGAATGAAAATAGAAAAAAACAACCAAAATCGTACACAAAATAATCACAGAGAGACATAAAACAAATACAAAGGGACGCAAAATGACTAAAAGTAGACTCTTTGAGTTTGGGGTGGGTGGCCTACATGTCTGTGCCCAGGGGCCCGTTGTTTCATAATCCGTCCATGACGCTCTGGACTACATCCCATGACTTTGGGCTGCAGCGACGTTCAGGCACAACTATGTGAACATCAGTGTCAACATCTTGTGCTTTAGGACTCTTAAGTAGCATAGTGGTGACTGTAGACGACAATGTTCTTTTATATTTCCATTCCATTCCAAATCCGGTCTGTCATTAAAAAGTATCCAACAGCAACAGTCTTTATATTAGCTGGGGTCGTGAACATTTTCTGTAGGTCTAATAAGTGTGACAAATAATAAAATATTACCAGAGCATTCAAACAGTATATTGAGATGCAGGCAAAAAACAGTAATTCCTTGCAAAAGAGGAAAAAATTGACTAAAACACTTTTTTTATTTGATATAATACAATTTGCACATGATATAATATGATATAATCAATAAATAGAGATCATATTATTGCTTTACCTGTCTTTTCTCATTTAAATGAAAAAGAAAAAGACCTTGACATGGACGAATTGTCCTCCTTTTTCTACGACTACTACTACTACACACACACACACACACACACACACACACACACACACACACACACACACACGCCTGACAGTGTAAATTAGCGTCCAAAAATATTGCCAATGACATCATGACATCCATATGACCAGCAATGAAACCTATGATCTACTGTACACTGTGCCTGTCAACTCAGCACTGTTTAACAACACTGACTGTATGAAATAAAAGCCAGCAACTGTGTCGCTCTGCTTTTCACTGCATTTCATCTCGTTACAGAAACTCTACAGCTGTTAGCATCAGATGCCTATTGTGGCTGTATTGATGTTGATTTTTACTTCTAAATTAATTAATTCTGTACATGAATTCTCACCATACACCACTGATGGACTTGTTAACTCCCTCCATTAAATACACAGGTACAAGTTCAGACACACGTGTGATCCATTTCTTTCTTACACACCGACACCGACACACCGACACACACACACACACACACACACACACACACCGACACACACACACACACACACACACACACACACACACACACACACACACACACACACACACACACACACACACACACACACACACACACACACAGAATTCCATAGGGACCACACATGACGCTTGCTGGTGTTAAAGCTGTTAGGCACGGTCTGAGCTGAGCTCCATTCCCAAAATGCCTCACAGTTGTAACTTGAACTCTTTGAGGAACACATGGGATGAGCACAGCCACTCCACCTCTCAATCTCTCTCCCTCTGTCTCAGTCTCTCTGCACTTTATAATACACGATCATACTCATTTAAAACATCAACACCTTACCCAATCTTTTATGGCTCAAGCTCCATCTAGTGCTGTCAGTAGCCTCGGTCCCCTCAGGCCAGGGACAGGTTGTAGCAGCCTGGTATCCTTCTACCTTTGTTGGACAATTCTGCAACGCACGACCTGTTGCATTGCATTTACTTCCAGTGGAGGAAGAAGTGTGCTCTTCACATAGGGAATGGTCATGTAGAATAGATTTTTCTTTTCTTTTTAATTTTCACAACAGAGCTCATGTTCTCTGACCAAGTGTCCATGTTTTCTTTTTAATCGTGACGGCAATTTGTGTTTAATCCTAACATTACTGTAGCTGCCATGCTCAGGCAGTGTGGGAATACATCATTTTTAAAATGTTAGCATTGAACATAATGCAGAGTTTTGCAGAATCTTCCAATTTTGATACGTCCTCCTCAAATGACTGAGGAAAATACATTTCAAGAAATGCCTAAAATGACCAGACACTGTCATTTTTGCCTAAACCCAACAACCATGGAGATGACAGATCATAGAAATCATTTGAAATTGCCTTTTGTAACCAATTTGGATCGGATTGCATTGGGGACAAGCTGTGAACACAACTTTGACATATTATCGCCTTTTAAAGTTGTTTTGCAAACACATTAGCAACATGTTAGCATTTGGAGTTGTGTCCCTGTCCACCTGATGAATGTAAGTCCAATGCTCTCCTTTTAGCTCTTTTTTGGTTTTATATCTATGTCTCTTTAGCTGCTGAATGCTCCTCTGTGTTCACCAGCTACTCTCTGTCTTCCTGCTAATCGTTGCTGAGCAGGTAGAGTACAGCGGCTTTATCAGAACCTTTTCACTGAAAACAGCCGCCTGCTGCTGCTGGACACAGCCCTGATGAGAGCGGTGAGAGGGAACCGAAACAAGAGGCCGAAAGGCTTCATGGGACAAATGGGAACAGCAGAATTCATATTTTTGGAACGGAATTGGTCGTTGGTAAGTAACCCCTTTTACTTTTCTACTGTTATTTGACCTATTTTTTTTATTATAAACATATTAATTAGTAAATCTTTAAAGCCATTGCATTTGCAGCTAAAGACTGCTTTAATTCAGCCTAGAACTTGGCTTGTTGCTAATAGCTATCAGGCTGTAAAGCTAGATTCATGAGTCAAATATAATGAATCACTGAAATGTGATACTACTGTACATTCCTCCGCATTCTTGACATTTGTTTATAATCCATTATAAACACTGGATAATAAGTATAAGTACCAAAACATAAGACTGAGCTAAATTCAAATATGGACTGGATTTACCCCTAGGTGGTTTACAATATTGACACATTTTACATTTCTCACGTGAGTTTAAGTGTTACATGTCAAACATGTTAATGATATTTAAATACAGTCTGCAGAAGAGGACAACCTCAAATACAAAGCACATTTTCAGACCTGTAATATTAGCCGATTGCTGTATTGTTACACTCTAGTCCATACTGTGTAAAAATGTCCTCTTCCATGGCTTTAATAAAACATTTTAACACTGTGTGTTTGTATTATTGTGTAAAGCTGTGTAATTTGCATGCTGCTGATAGCAATCCTGTGTCCTGTTGCTCAGTAATAACTGCAGTGGCAATGCTACTGTCCATCTCCCCTCCGCTGTAAACACTATGTAACCTTTTATCAGGCACGAATATGATAAGATTCAATATCACAACACAGTGCGAGTCTATTATTGCCCAGAGAAAGTGCACACAGGCTCCTGCAACAGTATTTTCATTTCATGTGGAGAAGCCCTCGCCTCGATTATCTATCTCTGACACCTCTATAAATGTCTGCTCTGCTGCGGTGATGGAAAACCTCCCCCCAGTCACTTATACATATTTATGGGGCATGTGATACAGCAAAGCAGGGCTTTCACACAAACAAAAAATGATCTGTTCGAAGACAAACCCAACCATTAAAGCTAATATACATAATATGTGAAGCACAGTACATTTTCAACTCAAATATAAGCTTGCTTCTAAGAACTTATTCAAATGCTCCATTACATTTAAATTAAATTGAACTGTAACCAATTGAAATGTATTGCTCTACATACCTGTATTTAGAAATGTAGATGTCTATTTGATTTTTGAATGTACAATAATATACAATAAAAACTTTTTCAGGCACAAAAAAGTTCTAAATTCAAAGCTTTTTCCAGCTAATTTCAAGACTTAATGTATTTAGTGATTCATTTTATCCAAAGTGCCTTACAATATTAGACATTTTTAGCGTGTGTGGCCCTTGGCTGACGTGTCATGGCTTTAATATGATAAGGAGCTAATTTTCTCATATGATTTGTACTACAGTATGTATTTTCCATCTTATTATCATATTTAGATAAAGTACCAAATTAATTCCTGCTATAAATTCTAACACAAGTGTACTTATACTGATGCAACCCCATTTTCTATCAGCCACACACACAGTAAGCAATGCTGCCATTTTATTCGACAATCGTTGGTAAAGGCGATTGCAAACAGATGATTTGGGGAAATGCCAACGCTGTCACTTTTATTGCTTCTTTAACCTTTCATACTGGACGCCCAGAAGAGCACAAGAGACAGTTTTACGGCGCTGCTCGGAAAACAAATAAAACGCTTGTGTGTTTTGGTATTCTTCGTGTCTCGTGGATTGAAGTGGGAGTGTAATTTGGATGATGGGATTGTGCTGAATTTGGAGCCTAGCTCGAATAATTAAAGATTGTGAAAACATCA
The DNA here is from genome assembly GCA_023631565.1 of Gymnocephalus cernua. NCBI lineage: Eukaryota > Metazoa > Chordata > Actinopteri > Perciformes > Percidae > Gymnocephalus > Gymnocephalus cernua. The sequence continues at coordinate 27,583,952 of CM042434.1, read as the reverse complement.
GAGACATAGACACAGACCAATCTGTTTTAGGTTCACTTAACTGTTAGTTATGTCTTTGTATGTCTTTGTTTAATGACAATCTATGTTACCAAGAATGACTTACAAATGACGCAACTCTAAGGACACGATGCCGTTCTTTTTAGTCATTTTTGAGAAATTTAAAGGAAAACTTGTCACTGAAAGGACCATTCTGTTGTGACATGCACCCACACTCACAACATGATAAATTCAGCTTTGTTAAATAGTTTGCAGTCAGCCCTACCATGGACTCGGAAATAACTTGAACTTGATTCAAAAACTGAATCAGAGACACGCCAGGCAGGCCGCTCACCTACCTGCTGGCTTGAATCAAAATGGCATCGCCTCAGCGGGGGATGCCCAGCTCAGCCCTTTGAATGGCGGTCCTGTTGAGGAGCAGGGGAACCGAACCATATGACGCTGGGCTTCTTGAAACGCTCTGGATGAGCTAATCCTGTTTGCATGGTTTGTCTGGGAGGAAGCGGGGGCTGAGAGGAGGTGGGCTGGAGAGCGTTACTAGCCCAAAACACCAGTGTGTCTTTGCATCAGGGTCCAACCCTGTGGCTTTTTGGAGACTGATACAGTTGGCAATATTGAGTCGTAACTCTTGTGTATCTCTACATTTGCTTAGGAAACCCAGAATAGCAGAATCTCTCTCCTAAAACCTAGACTTAAAAATGATTTCACTGTTCCTAAAAGGCTGACTGACCCACCACTTAGCGATATGGTAAACTGAGAAAGACATTACTAGCACATAAAACAGTCATGAGCAAAACGTGAATAGATGCAAAGAACCTAATGCTTTTTCTGCCTCTTTCAATAAAGAAGACTCATCAAATCAGA